>JAHWFO010117305.1:0-13673 GCA_023313115.1 Rhysida immarginata
CCTCCATTTTTGTGTTCATTACGTACTCAAAAATCAATGAATAACGGGAAAAAAATTTTTTTTCGAGAAATCATTTTTTTTTCAGTTAAACGGTTAACCCTTTAGAAACATATCTTAACCAACCATATAAGGCAATGTTTGTGCAACAATATGTATCAACAATGGTATCAACACGCAATTCACAAACACTCTGCAAGGATCAACAATATATAACCCATGACCTCTAGAAGGCATCCTTGAGGAGGTTCATCCATTGTGAGCCTTTAAAAAATTTTTTTTTAGTAAATCACGTAGAATGGATTTTTATTAGAATGGATAGTCCCTTCGCACTATATTGTAGTGATTGAGTTATTATTTAACCAATTTAGAGGTTTAATTTAGCTTTTTAGGTTGTTCTGTTTACCTACAAGCGTAATTATCTTCTGCTAGTTCTATAAATATAAATAAAGATGTTTGTTTGTTTGTTTGTGGGTTTGTGTGTTTGTTTTTTATATAAATCTACAGTTTTATTCCGATCTTGATAAATTTTCGCATACATGACCCTCAAATCATGAGGAAAGTCACTGTCTACCTCAGATTTCGGAAGAATGATAATTGTTGATAAAAAAATCGATATTCATGGTTAAGACAGAGCATATTAATGAAAAATATCTCACGACCAACATTACAAAACAAAGTTTGTACAACAATAAGTATCAATAATGGTATCAACATTCAATTTACAAAAACTCTGCACGGACAAACAATATATGTCTCATGACCAACAATGCAAGGCAAAGTTTGTGAAATATAGAAATCAATGCATAGAATTCCTGTTATTCAGGCTCTTCTTAGAAAAGAGAATTCTTAGTACTTAACAATTTCTGGAAAATCTTTAAAAATGATCAGTAACTGTAGAGAAGGAGTTAGCAGACTTCTGAGAAAGAGTAAAAGACGATAGAAGAAGCACTCATTTATCTCCGTGCTGTATTGAGAAAATGGTAAGCAATTAATTAGAAGAATGGGCGACCGCATGACTACACAAAGTAATGAATGACCAATCTATGCTTCAAGACATCGAAAGAAGAAAAGAAATTGCAACAACATCAAGTGGACACCTAAAGTAAGATAACGTGAGTAAAAAAAGGCATACTATAAGGCATCCTTGGAGAGACCATGCATTTTGAGCCTTGAAATTTTTTTTCTCCGTAAATCAATCAGGTTGTGTCACATAGAATGGATCTTTTTCAGAAAAGAGGTAAATTCCTGTCTTTCGGATTTTTCTTACAATGGATAGTCCTTTCGCTCTATATTGTAGTGACTGAGTTATTATTTAACCAATTTGGAGGTTAAATTTAGCTTTCTGAGGTTGTTCTGTTTACCTACAAGCCTGCTAGTTTTATAAATATAAATATGGATGTTTGTTTGTTTTTTTGTTTGAGGGGTCCTCTGCTATTATATAGAAGGATGTTTGCTTGTGGGTTTGTATATTTGTTTCTTTCTAATGCAATCTACAGTTTTATTCCGTTGTTGTTGAAATTTTGCGTACTTAACCTTCAAAGCATGAGTATCAATCTAAAGTGTACATCTAAAGTAAGATTACGTCTGTAAGAAATTATTTAAATTAGCAGTGACATCTTTGGAGAAGTCCATCCTTTGTGAGCCTTTACGAAAAATTTTTCGTATATTCATTAAGATTTTTTTAAGTACTAATTCTAAGCGTTTTTATGTGTTTATTTTTAAGATATTTCAAAATTTATTTCAATAAGAAAATCTCCAGCCACGCCACGGTTATCACTTAGCTTATTTAGTAGCACAGCAGATCCAAACATTTTCTAAATCTGCATTTTGATTAAATTCTGTGGGATAGTGTATTTTGGAAACGGAGATGCTGATAATGCGAAGACTGAACGTTCGTTTCCAAGAATTACTGGTAATGAGGATGAAGCAGTGAATGAACATTATTAAAGCAGCGTCTATTGATTAAGCATAGGAGTCAGGCGTGTCTCCCTTGACCTCCCTATCAAACGTCCAGACGATTAACAAAAGTTTATGTCTGAAAAAGAAAAGAACAAGCTATACGGGCATTTGAAACGTCTGAACAAAGATAGTTTCGAAAACTGCAAGGGGGTATAAGATCTTCTACGTCAAGGGCCAGAAAATCTTGAGCCTAAGATATCTGGTGATGCTCCGCAGTGGTGAGGGAAGTCAAAAAGAGTTTCGAAAAAATTCCCTGTATATTACCTAGACTTCCTGGTATTTTTAGTAGAATGGATATTCCATTATTTGAGTTGTATTGATTGAGTTATTATTTAACCAACTGAGAATAGTAATTTAATTTTTTGAGATTGTTCTTATCACCTACATGTGTATTTATCCTGTGCTAGTAAAGTTGGATGCTTGTTTGTTTGTTTGTTTGTTAGTTTGTTTGTTTCTTATACAAATCTACAGTTTTATTCCGATCTTGATAAAACTTTGCATACCTACCATTCAAACGGAGAGGAAAGTCACTGTCTACATCTGATTCCGAAAAAAAAAAATTTTTGATAAAAAAAAATCGGCATTAATCTTAATAAAAAATATTAGGGTATATTATTAAAAAATAACTCATGACAAACAGTGCTAGGCAAAATTAGTCGAAAATTATATATCAACAATGGAATCAACACGCAATTCACAAACACTCTTCACGGACCAACAATAAATATCTCATTGCATTAATGAAGCTTGCATAATAAAACGCATCTCGTTTACTACTTAGTGCATCAAAATAAATATAAAATTCATCATACCATACTTTTGAATTTCGCATAATAAAACAGAGTTGCTCGTTTCGTAACAATTTACTGGCACAAATAATATTCATCATTTATAGGGTTTGTAGAAATAGCATACAGTTCTCCATTATGTAGCTATTTAGTACAATACAGGAAACATAAGGTTTCTCTCACTGCATGCATGAAGTTTGCATAAAAAAACGTGTCTCGTTTCATACGCAGTTTTTGCTCCAAACTAAACATAAAGTTCCTCACATAACGCTCTTAATGTTTGCATAATAAAACAGGCTTTCTCGTTTTGTAACAATTCAGACATTTTAACAGACCTAAACATTTCATAAAAATATATTTTGACTATGTTCTATGGGAAAGTTTATATTTTGGAAACTGAAATGATGATAATGCGATGACTGAACGTTCCTTTCCAAGAATTATTGATTGCTAGCATAAAATAATGATGCAGTGACAGAAAATTAATAAGGCAGCGTTTATTGATGAGGCAAAGAAGTCATGCATGTCACCTTTGATCTCTGGAGTATCACCTGGACTTCGTGTTTTTCGTATTTTTCGTGAGAGGGATATTCCCTTTGCTCAGGGTTGTATTGATTGAGTTATTATTTAACCAGTTAGAAGTTATAATTTAATTTTTTGAGATCTATCTCTATACCCACAAGTGTAATTAACCTGGGCAACGCCAGGTACCTCTGCTAGTCTATACTTCCTGTATATATATATACAGAAGGATGTTAGTTTGTTTGTGGGTTTGTTTGTTTGTTTCATATGCAAGTCTACAGTTTCATTCCGATCTTGATGAAATTTTGTGCACTTGAACATCAAAGCATGGGGAAGGTCACGTCAGATTTCGGAAAAGTAATAATTATCGATGAATAATCGATAATCATTGTTTTGGCAGGGCATATTGATGAGAAATATCTCATGACCAACAATGCATGGCAAACTTTGTGCATCAATAGGTATCAACTATGGTATCAACACGCAATTCACCAACACAAGGCAGGGATCAGTAATATATATCAATAACCAAATATGCAAGGCAAAATTTGTGCAATATAAAATTCAATGCATAGAATTCTTTTATTCAGGCTTTTCCTAGAAAAGATTATTGTTATTGCTAGACTACATTAAGTGATGAATGGCCAATTTTTGCTTCAAAACAAGGAAGGAATAAAGAAAATAGTTTCTTTAATAAAGTATACATCTCAAGTAAGATTATTTGAGTAAAAAATTATTTACACTAGAAGGCATCATTGGAGAGGTTCATCCATTGTGGGTCTTGAACAAAATTTTTTTCGGTAAATCAAGTCATAGTATATCACCTAGAATGGATTTTTTCAGTGAAGAGATACATCCTGTCTTTCGGATTTTTTCAAAATTTATAGTCCCTTCGCTCTACATTCAGTTATTTTTTAACCAACTTGGAGGTTATATTCACCTTTATAAGTTTGTTCTGTTTATCTACAAGCGTAATTATCCCGGGCAACACCCGATCCTCTGCGAGTCTTTTTCATACATATAAAGCAATATGTTCGCGTATTTGTTTGTCGATTTGTAGCTTTGATTGTTAGTTTCTTATCCAAATCTACAGTTATTTTCCGATCTTGATGAAATTTTGCAAACTTGACCTTCAAACCATGAGAAAACTCAGTGTCTACATCAAGTTTCGGAAAAATAATAATTATCGATAAAAAATCGATATTCCTGGTTAAGGAAGGGCATAATAATTAGAAATATCTCATGACCAACAATCCAAGGCAAACTTTGTGCAACAATAGGTATCAAGAAAGGTGTCAACACACAACTCACAACAATCTGCACAGACCAACCAATATATATCTCATGACCAACAATGAAAGGACAAGTTTGTGCAATAATATATATCACCAATGGTGTCAACACGCAATTCACAGTACGCTTGGACTAACAACAGATATCTCATGACCATCAATGGAAAATAAAGTTTGTGCAACAATTGGCTCATCGTGTTCGCATCAACAATGGTCTCAATGCGCAATTCACAAATAACAGTGAGCACAATATTCCGTATGAGGAAGGTCACTGTCTTCTTCAGATTTCGAAAAAATAATAATTATTGATAAAAAATCGATATTCATGGTTATGGCAGGGCATATTAATGAGAAATATCGCATGACCAACAATGTAAGACAAAGTTTTTGCAACAATGGTATCAACACGCAATTCACAAACACTCTGCACGGACCAACAATATATATCTCATGACCAACAATGCAAATAAATGTTTGTGCAACAATAGGTATCAACAATGGTTTCAACCCGCAATTCACCAATAACAATGAGCTCAAAATGATGATGCAATGATAAAGCAATCCTTTCCCAGAATTAATACAATGAACATAAAATGATGATGCAATATGGATAAGTTTCAATTTGTAACAATGCATAGAATTCCTGTTATTCAGGTCTTTCTTAGAAAAGAGAGTTCTTAGTACTTAACCATTCCTTGAAAATCTTTAAAAATGATCAGTAGCTGAGATAATGAAGAGTTAGCAGACTATTGAGAAAGAGTGGAAAGACGACAGAGGAAGCACTCCTTTAGCTCCGTGATGTATTGAGCAAATGGGAAGCAAGTAAATAGAAGAATCGGCGACCACTAGACTGCACAAAGTGATGAATGGCCAAGTTTTGGTTCAACACATCGAGAGAGTGGAAATTGCAACAACACTAAGTATACATCTGAGGTAAAATTACGTGAGTAAGAAATTATTTAGACTAGCAGTGGCATCCTTGGGTAGGTACAGCCATTGTGAGCCTTTAAAAAGATTTTTTTCGAATTTTCATTAAGAATTTTTACTGTATATTTTCATGTGTTTATTTTTAATATATTGCAAAACTTAATTTAATTTTTTGAGAATGTTCTGTTTACATCCAAGTGTAATTATCCCGGGCAATGCCGGGTACCTCTTCTAGTCTTCTATATATATAGAAGAACGTTTGTTTGTTTGTGTGTTTGTTTGTTTGTTCTTTATACAAATTTACAGTTTTTTCCGATCTTGATAACATTTTGCATACATTTCCTTCAAAGCGTGAGGAAGGTCACTGTCTACGTAAGATTTCGAAAAAATAATAATTATTGATTAAAAAAATCGATATTTTTGGTTATAACAGGGCATATTTTTGAGAAATATCCCATGACCAACAATGCATATAAAAGTTGTGCAACAATAAGTATTAACAATGGTGTCAACACGCAATGCACCAACACAATGCAAGTAAAACCATTATATGTCTCATGGCCACCAATGCAAGACAAAGTTTGTATACTATAGCCCTCAATGCATGTAGAATTCCCGATAATCATTTTTTTCTTAGAAAAGAGAATTCTTAGTACTTAACAATTTCTTGAAAATCTAAAAAAATGATTAGTAACTGGAGATAATGAGTAAGCAGATTATTGAAAAAGAATGTAGCAGATTATTAAGGAAGCACTCCTTTTGCAAGTAATTCGAAGAATCGGCGATCGCTAGACTACACAAAGTGATGAATAGCTGGAATTTGTGCCTCAAGACATCGAAAGAGGGAAGGAAGTTGCAGCAACATCAATTGTAGGTCTAAAGTAAGATTAGGAGAGTTAAAAATTATTTATACTAGAAGGCCTCTTTGGAGAGGTTCATCCATTGTGAGCCGTTAAATTTTTTTTTTTTTTGGTGAATCAATTCCCGTATATCTCCAAGAATGGATTTTACCAGTGAAGAGGTATACTCCTGTGTTTCAGATTTTTCTAGAAATGGATAGTCCTTTCGCTCTATACTGTAAAGACTGAGTTATTGTTTAACCAATTTGGAGGATTAATTAAGCTTTTTGAGGTTGTTCTGTTTACCATCCTGTGTAATTATCCCAGACAACGACGTGTCCTCTTCTAGTTCTGTATATATTGTAATGTGCTAGTAAAGGCGCTCTGCGTTCACCCGCACGTACAGCCAGAACCCAATGGAAAAAAAATCAACCAAAACTGAAAAGATAGTACCCTCTCTTAAACAAAAAATTAAATAACGGCAAACAAAGGTTGATCCCGAAAACAAACCTGTCAACAATAAATGATTCAACAAGTAAGATGAAACGCGTAAACACAATAACAAAGCCCACCACCATGTTAAAACGAAACCAAAGAAGAACCTGTTCTACAAACCCCAAAAATTAAGAACTGAAAGAGAAGATTATGAAATAAGTAAAGATAAAAAAAATCCAAATAAATATTTTCTTATATTACATCAAAAAATAAGAGAACAATTGAGTAATAAAGAGAGACTATGCTGGAGAACAGGAGAAAAGAAAAGCTAATGTCTTGCAAGAGTAAAGAAGCGACAGCTACAAGCAAACCAGCGTCAAACCGAGAATGAGCAGGACAATGGCGTGAAGTGTACCGACGAAACATCCCGAAGACAGACGACACATTCATTCGGAGAACAAACAGGCTGTCAACAGGAAACAAACGACGACGAACGCTGAGGGCTAAGCTCAAGAAGAAGTGGAAGATACCTGCAGTACATCAAAAGTCAAACATGATTGAGTAAAAAAACACCCACGCTGACCCAGGCAAGACTTAGAACATAGTCAAAACGAAAAATATAAACTGGAAAAAAAATTTAAAAAGAAGGGTAAAAAACAATAAACAAAAAATTAATAATAAAATTTTTTCATACTGATACACCAAAAAAAAATTTAAAACTTAAAGGGCTTGACAAAGAAACCGACCAGGAACCTCCTCCAGACAGTATCTAAAGATATCACACAAAGTTATAATCTTAAACAAAAATAACGGGTTTATAACATATCACAAACGATAACAGAAAAACAGAGATGAGGTGACGGACAACGGGAGGCTTACGAATGACGAAAGGTCAAAGGAGAGGGAAAGACGAAGACATCAACGCGAGCAAGATCCTGAAAAAAAAAATATAATATTATAACATAAAATTTAAAACAAGTTAAGAAATAGGCACAGTCTATCGAGAGACTCTTTCAAATAACAGGGCTCGTTCAACAGCCATAATAAAAGGATAAAATAAAACTGTTCATAACAAACGGTAAACTAAGGAGGCAAAACCTATCACGCCCAAGACATCTAGACGCGTAAATGTCCATCGCCGATAAATCTGTCAACAACAGTTCCCAGACGAAAACCGCTCCGATTGCACAACACCTAACGAGGGAATCTGCTGGCTCCATAGGAGAAAAACACCAACTATCCGGAGATCAACGTCCATGGAACTAACCTTCATGACGGGAAGAACGGCGGCCGTAGGACACGAAAAACGAGGCCCGAACCCTCGTGGCCCAATGGAATAAAAGCAAAAGAAGCTCCGCTTCCAAACATGGCAAAAGTAGGGGACTTGCTACCGTTCTGTAGCCACAGCCGACGCAAAGACGCTCACTAATTTCATCTTTCTATTTACAGGCTAGACAGCCTGCTTAACATTGTAGTCAATAACCTTCCGAGAATTCATTTCGACTGTCCGAGGAGAAAGTCGTGATCAGACTGTCCCTCGATTCTGACTAATTTTTTTTTAATCCAAAAAAAAAATCACAAAAATCTAAAATTATAAATATCATGAGGACACGCGGTTCTAAACTCGAGCTCCAGACAAACACAGCGTGGCGCTCTAAGAAATCAAGCTACTGAATACAACGAATTGGACTAAACAATAGCGCACGCAAAAACGAAGTGAACAGAAAGCGCGCACGCACATCCAACAATAATATTGGAAGAAAAAAAAATACGTAATCATATCTCTGAAGGAAAAAACATTTAGAGACAAAAAAAAAATTTTCTGGTGAAATCTAAGAAAAATTCTTTTTATTAATCATATAACCAAAGCTGATAAACTCAATACGACACGTTTTTAAATACTGGCAAAATAGGACAGGCGAACGAACATGAATCGTCTAAAAAACTGTCTCTTCAGAGGACAAGCTAAAAAAGGACACTTTAAAATAATTACCTCATCGGGGGTGTAAAACATCAACCAAACCAACAAGCGCAAAAAAAAATTCTATAGTAGATAAGAAAAATAGCAAGAAAATAGCACTAATAACATCTTAAGCCGTAAGGATCGGTAATCACGGCTATTAAATAAATACATTATTTAAGAGAGAAAAATATTTAGCGCGTGGAAAAGTCAAACGAAAAAATAAGTTCCGCCCAAATGAGACGTCAAAAAAAAACCCTCAAACAACGCGAACAGAGTGCGTCACGTGAACCCTTTAATATAAAAAAATTAGGAGGGGGAACTCCAGTGTACGAGACAACCGACGAACACGCCAATCGTATAAAAACCCCTCGCGAAAAAGGAACAGGAACATCGGTTGCACCTGAATACGAGAAACGCACAATGAAGGAGAAGGAAGCTTGACGAGCTTGACTTCGGTGATCAAAAATAAAACAGAGCATTTAATATAGACACAAAAAAAGGACTAAATCAAACGGGTCAAAGAAAAGATCATTAATATACCCCTGGAAGTCCAAATAAAAAAAAAGCAAATTGTTTGTGGGTTTGTTTGTTAGTTTCTTATGCAAATCTACAATTTTATTCCCATCTTGATTTAATTTTGCACATTTCACCTTCAAAGCGTGAGGATGGTCACTGACTACTTTAGATTTCGAAAAAATTATAGCTATTGAAAAAAAATCAATATCCATTGTTTTACCATTTCATATTAATATTTCATGACCAAGAATGCAAGGCAAGGTTTGTGCATCAATATTTATCAACAATGGTATCAACACGCAATGCACCAACGCTATGCAAGATTCAATAGTATATTCAACGCTATCTCATGACCAACAATAGAAGGCAAAGTTGAATTTGTAACAGTGCATAGAATTCATGTTATTCAGGCTTTTGTTAGAAAAGAGAGTTCTTAGTATTTAAGAATTTCTTGAAAATGTTTATAAATGATTAGTAACTGGAGATAATGGACAGATAGCAGAGTATTGAGATGGACTGGAAAGACGACAGAGGAAGCAATATTTTAGTTCCAAGCCCTATTGAGCTGATAGTAATTAGAAGAATCGGCGACCGCTAGACTACATAAAAAGATGAATGGCCAAGTTATTGCTTCAAGTTATCGAGAAAAGAAATGGAATTGCAACAGCATCAAGTGTATATTTAAATTAAGCTTACATGAATAAAATATTATCTAGACTAGCACTGGCATCATTGGAGCGGTCCATCTATTGCGTGCCTGGAAAAAAAAAAGTTTTTACGAATTTTCATTAAGAATTTTTACTGTATTAATTCGAAGTGTTTCCATGTTTTTTTTTAATATTTCATTTATTTCAAAAAAGAAAACTCCGAGCCAAACCAATGTTATCATCCAGCTTATTTAGTAGCAAAGCTGATCCAAATATTTCATAAAAATAAATTTTGACTCTAATATGTGTGAATGTGAATATTTTGGAAAGTGAGAGGCTGATAATGCGATGATTGAAAGTTCGTTTCCAATATATAATGATAATGAACATATAGTGATGATGCAGTGGCAGAACATTAATAAGGCAGCGTTTATTGATTTAGGCTAATGATTCACGTGTGTCTCCCTTAAGCTTCCATTCAAACATCCAGACTACTGTCAAAATTTATGTGTCTGGAAAAGAAAGAGAAAGAACGGTTATGGGTCAGAGAAACTCTGCAACCAAACCAGAAAAAGCTATACAAGCATTTGAAAAATCTGAACAACGGGAGTTTCGAATAGAGTAAAAGCTTCTACATCAAGAGCAAGAAAAACTTGAGTTTAAACTATCTGGTCCCTCTATATGACCTAGACTTGCTGTATTTCGTATTTTTCATAGAATGGATAGTCACTATGTTCTCTGTTATATTGAATGGTTTATTATTTAAACAATTGGGAATTATAATGTACTTTTTTGAGATTGTTCTGTTTACCTACAAGTGCAACGCCAGATACCCCTTTTTTTCTATCTATCTATATATACAAAGAAGGATGTTTGTTTGTGGGTTTGTTTGTTTGTTTTTTTGTTTCCTATGCAAATTTACATCTTTACTGCGTTTACCTGCCCGTACAGCCAATGCTACCGAAGCAAAGCGTAAAAACAAAAACCCTCCCCTTGACTAAGAAAAATCAGTAACAAGAACACAGGATAACTGCGGAAATAAACTATTAACACTTTCTTGAAGAAGCTACAAGAGATTCGACAAGTAAGGTAAAGCCCGACAAAACAAAGGTGAAAAATCCACACTAAAACGATAAACCCAATAAACACCCGAATTACTAATCCCCACCAAAAACACCCCCTGAGCGACGAATAAAAAAAAATAGAAAAAGAAAATTCCAAATAAATATTTTCCTTCATTACAATAGGAGGACACAGGTAAAATTGAATGAAGAAAAAATTGAATATGGACTCAGAAGAGGGGCGAGATAAACAAAAATCTTGCAATAGTAAAAGGCGAGGGAGAGACGGGAAAACCAAGGGCTTTACATCCAAAGACCGGTCAATGACGAGTGACGAGCGGACTGGTCGAGTGGAAGAGGTTAACTCGAGAAAGGCTAGGAGAATCCAGTAGAGTGGTGAAAGTCCAGAAAGGTTGCGAAGGAACGTCCACACTGTAATCAGGCAAGACCATTAAATGAAAGTATAATAGGAAAATATAAACTGGAAAAAAAATCTTTTTTCTTTTCATTTAAACATAAAAAAATTAATAAGAATGGAAGGAAAAATAACAATTCAAAAAGATATTTAAAACGGAAACATAAAAGCTTGAAGTAAAACAAAACAAGCAATAAACCTGGGACCTCCTCTGACAGTGCCTAAGAACGGGATACAAAATTATAAACTAGAATAAAGATGACAGAACAATAACGAACAGTAACGGAACAATGAAGGGCAAAGATGGACAAAACAGCTTCTTACGATTAACAAAAGGGGTGAGAGAAGAAAGGACGTAGGCGACAACATGAGCAAGGTCCTGTAAAAAGAAAACGAAAATAATTATAAAAAAAATTTTTAAAGCAAGGAAAAAAAATTTTTATTTCCATTAATCAAAAAGATTTGGTTACAATAATAAAATTAAAAATAAAAAAAAAACAACAAAATGAAACAACGACTCTGTGAAATTGCTGAAAGAGTCCATTATATTAAATGAAACAAAACTGATATTGCAACAATAAGAAACTTGGGAGACATTTTACAAAGTCACTTTAAATGAAGATAAACCGGAAACGTAAGTGAAATATCCATAACAGGAGAAGGTCCAATCTTGAAACATCCGACGATGAACACAAATTCAAAGATCGCCGGGGCGAAAACTTATCTCAAAAAAGACGCAACAGCACCTGAAACAGGGCAACGATAAGTTAGTGGACGATTCCACGAAGACGTAGCCCTTGAACAACTTCAACCACGCAATAAGAAAAAAACTGGAATAGATGCAGTGCTGGATGCCATGATCCTGAGAGGCGACTGGGTAAGAGCCGAAAGAATAGCCAAACAAGTAAATGTCGTTGACGTCTTAGGCAAGAAAGTCTATCTTCCACTGAAAATCCATCTCACTGATCCAGGAGAGGGCCATGAAGCTGTTGCTACCTCTCTCGCTTGTTTTTTACTTCTGTCTAAAAAATTTTCAAAAAACAAAAAATTACAAAAATCAAAAGAAAAATTTAAATATCGCGGACACGACATGACATCCGAGTTCAAAGAAAAGAAACAGCCCGTCGCTCTAAGAAAACGAGCAGCCGAATACAAAGAAACTGCCTAAACAATGAAAAACTAAGCAAACAGAGAGCACACACGCACAACTAACAATAACATGGGTAAGGAACCAGCGTAAACATATTGTAGTAATAAGCAGACTAAGTAGAATTAAATAATTATTCCTTTTTCAACAATAAATAAATCTAGTAACCACAGGAAAAGGCACAAATCTCCATCTATCCTTTATCAAAGGGAGAGAACCGGAAAACAAATTTTCCTTATAACTCAAAGGAAATTCTTAGGCGATTAAAAATTCTTATCGCGGACTGGATAATCAGAGAGAGGGTCGTATCTAAGGTTTATTAATAAAATATCGGAAAAAGTTCTATCGGAGAACGAACAAGACGCATCAAAAAAAAATGACACGACGAGGAACGAGCAAAAACTAGACGCTTAAAATAATTGACTCACCGGGGAACTAAATATCAATTAGTCCGCCAAGCGTAAAAAAAATTCATCAAGGGATAGATAACAAATGATACAAAATAGCAATATCCATAACTCAATACATGAGGACCGGCAGTCCCGTTCAATAAATAAATAAATCCCCAAAAAGAAAAAAAATTTTTAGCGCGAGCACAAAATCAAATAGAATAAATAACCCCCCAAATGAGATACCAAAAAAAACCTCCAAGAACAACGCGAACAGAGCGCGTCCCCTCCGTAATAATAAATTGATAAGCATCCAACAAACATAGCTCTTGTCCGAAACAACCGATGAACACACCAGTCTTGGAAAAACTACTCGCGGCAGAAACCAGGAATATCGGCAATGCGAAATGCTAGAAAAACACAAACGAGGGAGGGGAGCACATAAGACGTACCCTATTTCAATGATTAAAAAATGAACCCAGCAAGCACTGATCCAAAAAAAAACATAGAAAAACAGAAATAATGGCACTGAAACGATTTGAAAAATTACGTCGCTGCATTCATTTTGTTGATAATTCAAATCCCAATAAAAATGATAGACTTCATAAAGTAAGATATTTCCTGAATTATATTATAGAAAAGTGCAGAGTGATTTCGCCCGAGCGAGATTATTTAATTGAAGAGATGATGGTTACCTATAAAGAAACGCGTGCAGGAAATTTGAGACAGTATATTCAGAACAAGCCTCATAAATTCAAAATGTTTGTACCTGC
>JAHWFO010117333.1:4031-31507 GCA_023313115.1 Rhysida immarginata
AAAAACCTTCCTGATCAACCTTTTCTCGCAAAGACCAGGCAGCACTGCATATCTTACTGTAGCATCTTCTGGCATTACAGCAGCATTTCATACTGGAGGAAAAGGCTGCACATTCAGCTTTCAACAGACGGGAATCGTCATCCCAAAAGGCATAAAGGCTGATGAGCTGAATGATTCTTTGAAGAGCTGCATTCTTTGGCAACATGTTTAGAAACTGAAACTGAAGACCACCACGAGAGCCCAATCTGTTTGAAGAATTAACAGCTGAGCTCTTTTCACAGCAACTGCTTGCCACGGGCAGCAGAGGATTGCCTTTTTTTTTAACAACAGCTCAACATGCATCAACTGCCATGTGAACAGATGTTTGGCACAATAGATGAGCTCAAGGCAAAAGTCTTTTCTAGCATGAACTACAACTACTAAGACTCCACTTGTTTGTGTGAGCGTGCGATTTTGGCGACACAATGATGAAATCGAAAAAATCAGACTAGATCTGCTACAAAAAATCAATCTAGTTCTGCTAAAAATATTACCTGAAACAGCAAGTTCTTTCCGATCTATTGACACTGTTGTCAACCAGGATGAAACTGTAGAGTTTTCATCTGAGTTCCTAAACTTTGCCCAGCCACCTGGAATGCCACTGCACAACCTAATCCTCCAAGTAGGAGCTAAGTCATGCTGCTGAGAAATTTGGACCTTCCACGATTGTGCAATGAAACAAGGTTAGTCATGAAAAGCACGAAGCCTCATGTTATCGAGGTTGTCTTCAGATGCGCATGCGCAGAAGTGCCAATTTTGCTCTTAAAAAAATGCTTTGCGTTTTAATATACAGGATTATATATTTTAATAGTAGAGAATATTAAATGATTTGAACAAAATCGGTTTTTTGTAAAAGTAACGGTGATATGAATTAGTGTATATTTTATTATGGTCATCACAGGGAAATACAAAACTGAAATTGTGTTCATTCCAAGAATCCCGCTGATTCCATCAGGCACAGATTTGCCATTTCAGTTCAAGAGACTGCAATTTCCTCTTAAGCTCAGTTTCGCTATGTCAATTAACAAGTCTCAGGACAATCTCTTAAGGTTGTTGGACTTGATATAAAGTCCCCTTGACTTTTTCACGGCCAGCTATATGTTGGTTGCTCACGTGTTGACATTCCACATAATCCTTAGATCTACTTTAACCAAAAAGGTTTCACTAAGAACATTATTTATGTGGAAGCTTTGCATTAACAAATTCCTTGTTTTGTATGGGTTTGTGTTTAACTTAAGCTCTTTGCTTTGTTCAACAGAATAAATACTTTTAATTAAAAACTGTTCTTGACAAGTTTTTTTCAGTTATATTAGTTTTCACTGTTTAGTTTTTAGTTCCCAGCTTTTCTTTTTTTTTTATTAAAACAAGCAACACCGGGTATTAAGGTTAGTTTTATATATAAAAATTATCTCAGTAGGACTTAGCATTGTCTAGATTTTGAAGTTCGAAATTAAATTTTTTTTTGAAAAATCGGGACTTCAGATCGAACCCCGATAAGGCGAAGCATACTATAATAAGATAACGTGAGAAACTTGGATGCTATACGACGATAACGCAAATCACTGAAAATCAATTTTCACACAGAAGATTTTACTTGAAAGAGCGATTCAGTTTCTGTTATTGTCATAACAAGTGTACTTTCAATGTCGCCTACACAGAAAAATTTAGTTATAACAAAAATAAGAAGCGCAACGCTATCCGGGATTCAGTAGATTGTACTTTTGGGGTTCCACCTAATTAAATCATTAAATATAATTGGAACGTAAGTAATAATTAAAACTGGATTTAATTCTCTAAACATAAGCTAAAGATATTAATGAAAAAAAAAGGAAAAATTCCGCGACCTGGATTCGAACAAGGGACTACGAGTATCAGGGCTACATTCTAATAATTCATAAACCTTTTTGTAGCTGACTGAATACGTGAAGTCACGAAGTGAACGTGACGAACAGAATGTGTCGATTCGACAGAGTGGCGAAACGATTCTGGGACGAAATGAATGTGACGATTTCAATGTAATTTGCTGAATCTGTCCAGTCTACTGAGTCAAATCGATTCTGGGGCGTACGGATATAATGACTTGACTAAACGAACGGAAGGAGTCAAATTGGCTTGAGTGTCAAAATGCTACTAAGCGAAATGAATGTGACGATTTGAAGCATTGAAAAACGTTTCAGACCAGATAATGTGTGACGAACTGATTTTTAAATTATTTATTTATTTATTTATTTATATGCATTCCAGATGGAATAAAGTATAATTAGGAAAAATAATAAAAAATATAGAAAATTGTCGGGAATACATCAGTTTGTTATAAAATGTTTGTTAAAGTTCAGGATAGTATTATTATTATTATTATTTTTCAGAGTAGGTTAGTCATGTTCCATTTGTCCGTTGATATAATGTTCCGTGATCATCAAAATAGGGTAGTTCGGTTGGTAGTGGTAAATTTACTCCAGAATTCGCTATTTATAAGAGCTTTAGCAAAAAAGCTACTTAAAAAAATGCACGTTTAGACTACGTTTATCCGGTCGTCCGACCATCCGCCGTTTGCACGATAACTTGAAACGCATTAACTGTTTCAAATTATGTTTTTAGAAATATGACCAGCAAAGTCTTAACTCGGCTGTATCAACTTTTCAGGCTTTTTCGTGGACCCCTTTTTCGAATTCACGCGCTATAACAGTGACCGTAAAGAATACCAAATAATGGCATGTCATAGAACAATTGATTCGTCAAGAATGAATAAACTGTTACTTTCGGTGGCCGAGAGTATTGAGGCGCAGGTCTTGTCGCTCTCGTTACCAGCGAGTCGCGGGTTCGAATCCCGCCGAGGGCATGGATGTTTGTGTTTGTCTATTTCACCATCATCCTTTCATCCCAAACAGCTAGTCTCCTGGATAAAAGCGGAGATGCAGGCTGAAAATCCATCCAACTGTTACTTTCATGGTCACGCGTACGTGAAATCGTTTTGTCGAGGCTCAGTAACTCAATCATTCAATATTTGAGCAATAAAATAGACGTAAATTTAGAAAGAATTAAATGAATTTCCGTTTGATTACTAATAACTTAGCTAGACCTTAAATTATCGAATTTAATATTACTTCTATGTCTCAGCTAAAGCTCCTTGGAATATTTACAAGATTTTATTCTCATTTCATTTTGGAATTTTTTTACTATATATTAGAAGAAACGGCAGAATAATGCTATCATATTTTAATTGTTATTATTTTGTTTCAGAAAAGTAGTACACATTTCAATTATTCAGTTATATATAATTATTATAGATATAAAAAGCAAGAAAATAAAAGAACATTTTTTATTTTATCTTTGCAACAATGTCTAACAGTTGAAATTGGGAATTGTTAATTCCTCATTTTGTTCTAAACACTTTTTTACGATCTAATTACAAAACCTATTTAATCATTTATAGTGTGGTTAGTTTTTTTATTATATTCGTTTTACATATGGTAACTAAATAAAAACAAGAATGATTTTACCGCCAAAGCAGGGAGCACATTTTCTTGTTATAGCATCGTACATGAATATATAGAATTAACCAACATTTTAAAACACTTGAGAGTAAATAAATAAATATGAAAACTAAATTGTAAATTACTATTTAAATTGGCTAACGTATAGAGAGAATTTAAAAGAATAAACTTGAAGAATGAAAGGTAAATGGAGAGTGAAGTTATTCCTCATACACTTAAAAAAATAAAAGTTCTTTAATTTGTAAGAATTCTCACATAATGTTAAATGAAGTGAGCCTCAATTGCTGAAGCGTTATGTGTAAGCATCTATTAGATTTTCATATTAAATTAATAAAGTCTTATTGAAGCAAGCGATTAACTACTATTAAATTAATTAATAATGAGTTTTAGATACCATTAAGCCTAAGAGTACTATACTCTTGATTCAAATAAGCTATGGATAACAAAAGATCTAATAACGCGTAAGGAGTTGGTTGATATATTACACGCCATATCTTAGCATTAAAAGTTCTATAAATTCTGTATTGTACCATTAGGGCACGTGCTACAAAACCAATTGCCACTGTCATTATTTACTCGTTATATTCACTCATGGCACATTGTTACGAGTTGTTTGATATATTACATGCCATATGTTAACATTTAAAGTTCCAATAGTGCCATATGGTATCATAAGGCACCTTTAAGGCACGTGCTACTAAGCCAATACAATTATAATTATTTACACGTAATATTCACTCATGGCACATTGTAACGAGTTGTTTGATATATTACAATTAATATTTCAATAAACTAATTCAATAAAATAATAAAAAAAGCCTTTAATACAAAAAAATTCAAAAGAACTCAATGAAATACGTAATATTTTTGCGATAAGCGGCCATGCTTTTCTCCTGTAATAGCTGTGTAAACAGAAACCATGCGAAGCGAAACCAAATGTTTTGGTAATTTTCACTTAAGAAGCCAGAGGACGCCACTGAAAAAAAAACTCACTCACGGCTCATAGGAGTCATCCATCCTGTTTCTACTGGCGGCTAGCGACACGGCAGAACATGACGTCATGGCGAAAAATGGAAGGGAGAGCGCAGTTTTTCTATCAGTTTTTCTGCAGAAAAGACTTTCGCACAGGCCTTTTACTATCTGGCAGGCCGTGTTTAAATTTAACAAACTTTTACCACTCTCGGTTCATTGGTCACTGTTTTCCGTTACTCGAACGCCTTCGGTGTTCTGTCTACGACGTCCCCCTCCGGGGGTAAATAATTGATATATACCCCAACCTATTTGGTTACAGGGGGCAGTTGGTTTCCCCTCGGCCGGTTACAGGAACTTGCCATGAAGTCATGTTCTACCGTGCCGCTAGCCGCTTCTCTGTTTCTTTCATCCATGGTTTTACCATGGATGAAGAAAAGATGGATGGGACACTCCTATGCGTTGAGCGTGAGTTTTTTTTCAGTGGCGCTCTTTGTGGATTTGCGTAGTACTAAACCAAATCTGTCTGGGAAATATAGAAAAAAAGTTTCAGTTTCTGCTTTGCGTAGCACTAAATCGAAACTTCACCATCATCGTTTCGATTTGCTTAATAGCAGAAATTTTTAAAAAAAGAAATTCATATATTGCGTAGTAGCAGAAATTTTTTAAAAAAGTGGCTTTTTAAGATAAAAGTGTGCTTAAAAAGTTTTTTTATATTTCTTATCTTATTGTTTTTAATTTTATTAACATAATCTAAGCAGACGATAATATGTAGTACTATGCAAAGCTCCAGATGTCGCCCCAAAATCAAACTCACTGAGGAAGGCAATGGAGTGTCCCATCCATCTTTTCTTCATCTATGGTTTTACCCATGATGCACTTGTTCTACTATAGTAAAGGCAAGAGCTCATAAGGGTAAAGGCGGAGATATCGTTGAAACGTGGAGAGCCTATTAAAAGTCATAATATAAAACAAATTGCCTTCAAATCGACTATTCTGCGTCATTTTTTAAATTATTAATTTATTAATTTCATTTATTAATTTCATTTATCTATTAAAAAAAACGAAAATGGAAACTAAATATAAATATGAAAAACAGTGTTTCGAAAACGAAAGCGAATGCTTTCATGGAATAACTAAGCGATTTACTTCCCGTTAATGTCTATTGGCTGGCGTTAGGAATGACGTCATCCTGTCGTTCAACTTACGTGGCGGCTGCTTACAAGGTAAAATCGATTCGTTATTAGACACTTGTAACCTCCTAGAGCTATCAGCAAACGAGGATTTCATTCCTGACTACTCAGAGCTGTCAATTATGCATGAGCAAGTTGGACGCATTCGACGAGTTCAGTCTCGCCTTATCGCTCTAAATGCATAACAAATTTAGCCTCGTTTAGTGCGAAGCCAGCAGAATCCCCCTACAGAACTGTCTTGCGTTAACATTTGTATTAGGGACCTTACTTCAGGAAGTTTTCGTAATCAGACTACTTTCTCCATGGCCTCGCCTTTGAAGAGCGATTTCGATTTAAAGAACGCTGGCAGAGCCGCTCAAAATCCAACTGTTCCTTCCGCAGACTCTTCATCGGGGAGTAGTGGTAATATTAAGCTAATTCAAAGCAACATTCAGACTAAACCTATTTCTTCTATGTAATCGTCTTCTGTTGCCAATTGTAGCATTCAGGCTAAACTTGTTTCTTCTATGAAATTATCCGTTGCTGCCAATTTTAATTCAGATCAAAATCCTCTACCAGATGATGAATCATTGAATTGCACACCCAGAGATGTGTAAACGAGTGATTCTATGTCGGTTCCACTTCAACAGATGCCCGCTATTCCAAAAAATGCTACCCAACAAAGATTTATGATTCAAAGGCCATCTCAGCAAAATGGGCATCAGCCGCCTCTAAAACTAATCGACATCTCGACAATAAATACATCAACCGCTTCTGAATCAAACTGCATCTCAGCAGCAGAAACAACAGCTGCCACTGAATCGGGCTCCATCTCGGGAGCAGATGCATTCCAGCCAGTGTCCACTGCAATAGCTGATGCAAGCCAGCCAGTGTCCACTGCAATCGCAGAGGCAAGCCAGCAAGTGTCCACTGCAATCGCAGAGGCAAGCCAGTCAGTGTCCACTGCAATCGCAAAGGCAAGCCAGCCAGTGTCCACTGCAATCGCAGACGCAAGTCAGCCAGTGTCCACTGCAAGCGCAGATGCAAGCCAGCCAGTGTCCACTGCAATCGCAGATGCAAGCCCGCCAATGTCCACTGCAAACGCAGATGCATTCGAGCCAGTGTCCACTGCCGATGCCACCAAGCCAATGTTTGCTGCCACAAGAGTTACAGTCTTTAATGCAACAGCAGGTGCTACGAGTGCCTCTGAAGTTTTCCTTATCACAAGCACTTCAAGCACAGTCGCTACTAAACTTCCCCCAACAGCACCCGTAACAAACCAATAAGAAGATTCATTGCAATTACCTACATCGCAGTATTTCCAAAGAATCCCGCAAACTTACCTGATGGATGAGGAGAATTCATCGAAGAATTTGACACTCATTCAAATATTGGGTCTACGCTGTTGTGGATTGTTAAGCTAAACAACAAATGCCTATTGTTTCTTATATTCTTGTTAATTTTATTGCAGTTAGCATTTAATGTCGTCAACGACTTGAATTGCTTGAAATTTCTTACTTGGTTAAGAGAAGAGCAGATGAAAATTTACATGCTTTCAATTCAGACATACCGCTAGTTCTTATTTGAAGTAACCAAAGTGGGAAATTGTATCGTATACTTTTGACATCACTAACTTGTATTTACAAATATCTCTTATTGAGAATTTAGTCTATTGATTTTGTCTTTATTTTACTCTTTATTAACTAAGTTTTCCATGGAAACTGCGGAAATTTGTATCATCGTTGTTTGTGCGATGATTTCTTCGAATTTCGTTTGGCTCTAGCTAAATTCATCACCAATGATGATAGCTGGCATATTCGGAATTGCAATCATTCTTTGAGGTTGCAGTTTTGCAGTCATCTTACTTCGATGTTTGCATTCGCTCGCTCGCAAGGGCAACCTTCTTATTCTGAAATTGCAGTCTTTTGCAGTCATCATATTTTGATGTCTGCATTTTTTTTCGCTAATTCACTGCTGAAATATTTTAGGTTGCATGCTCGCGCAGTTATCGTTTTTCGCTAATTCGCGCTGCAGTTGGCTTTTAAGTCGCAGTCTCGAGCCGTCATTGGTATCTAAATGTGTGCTTTTTTCTTCCTCGTAACTACAGTGGTCGTTCTTCTAGATTGTAGTTTATCGCAATCATCATGGTTTGATGTTTTTCTCGTTTGCAACTGCTATTGTCTTCCTTCGAGGTTGCAGTTCCAAAATCTTAATGCTTCGAAGTTTGTTTTTCGTCGCTCGCAAATGTAGCCATCATTGTTTAATGTTACATATTGCAACAAAACTGGAAGCAACTCGCTTTGTTTTTTCGCACAGAGCAATCTACTCTGCTTTTATTTTTTTTGCGTAACTTTCCCGCGCATAACAGTACGTTATTCTGTTTGCTTTCCAATGTGCGTTTTCCTCTCTTCAGAGCAAACTTTTTTATTTATTGTTTTATCCATATTGTCGACAATTTAATGAATTTAGCCTAGAGTTTTGAAAGCCAATCCTTTCAAGCCGGGGGAGAATGTTGTAACAATGCAACTGCTTGCTTTGCTTCTTCTTGCCATAGTGCAACTGTGTCTTTGTTCGTTTTTCTTGTTATTCCTTCTGAATAAAGTCGGAATTACTTCTCTGCCATTTTTGTCTTGTACATTTTCTTTATGTACACCGCTCCACTACTTTTTAAACATCGTCTTGATGTACCCGGCTCCGCTTGCAAGAAAGTATTCTTTTATAACATCTCCTTGATGTACCCACTCCGCTTCTCTACTGAATACCTATCTTTGCATATCTCCGCATTTACCATCCTTCAAAAAAAGCCTCGTTAGGCTACCCACATCCACCATATTTTAATACCGCACAAGATGTTTTTAAAGCTCATTTCTCTCTTCTGCAGTGGTGAATAGCAATGCGATTTAGTTTAGCCTAGTAATCCTTTACTTTGATATGGTGCATGTGATGGGCAATGGATATGTGAGTTTGGGGTGACTTTGACCGTAGGCCATAATGAGTTTTAAATATCTGCAGATAATTCAGCTTGCTTAAAATGGGAAGAAAGCCGAATAGAAAGTTAAGGGCCAGGCATTACATAGATTATTCGAAACACCAACTCCAAAACTGCCTAAACGATGTGGGACATCTGAAATAGTAGGAGAGGCATTCGTACAAAAGAAAGAAGCTGAGCGTAGAGCCTGGCAAAAGCATCTGTGTAGATAATTTCAGAACCACCAACGAGCTCTGTAATCGTAGTACCTAGTACTAGTGCTGAACAGCAAACAATGAAACGAGAGAGACCCAGGAACATTACTGTAGAATCCGAAGATTTCAGTATTCATGATGAGAGTGATGAAGATCAGTTGGAAATCTCCTCCAGTTCAAGTGAGGAAGTTCAAGACTTGTCTCTCAACCAACCAAAAGAATCAACTTCGGTGAAAGAACAGTGGAAAAAAAAGATCTTCAAGAAAAAGAGTATGTTGCAGTTGAATACAATGGTCTATTACATCCTGGAAGAATAACGTCCCTCTCCAAAACCCAGGAGCTTACTAAGGAAGATTCAGGCCCATCTATAAGTTGCATGCAAAAGGGAACTAAATTTTGGCGATGGCCTGAGAAAGAAGATATACTTCATTATACTTGGAATGACTTAAAGATGAAACAGAAGGAACCTATTTCAATCAGAAGAGGATACTTCTCTGTCCCTCAACTAGACAATTATCACTTGTAATCTTTTCATTACCGAATTAAAATGTTTTTTCTAAACTTCATATCCGTATTAGCTTTTTTCCCTCTAATTTTTTTTCTAAGAATGTGTATTGCTGTTTTGGTATGGTCAAAAATAAGTACTACGTGTAAATTTAACCCTTCAATTAAATCTAGGCCTTAACTGCAAGAAATTAGAAATTGGGTTAAAGTTACCCCAAGTTAGGATAACTTTAACCCAGATTTTTTAAAAAAATATAATATAATTTGTATTATATTAAATAATATGAAATTCACAATATATGTTTTCAACACATACACCATGATCAAAAAAATTCTCACTGCAAAATCTGAATTTGAAGATATAAAAAATGAGATGTGATTACAAAATATTAAAAAAAAATGGGCCAATTTTACCCCCATTTTACGGTATACGCAAAACAAGCCAGAAACTGTTAACAATGGTTACCTAAAGCAAATAAATAACAAAATAAACCACATTTATGTTTTCGTTTGTCATTTCTTTGCATTAGGTCAGTAACAACACTTTTAGGACACAAATAGCTCCGCCGGACCAGGAAAACTGGTATGAATTGACAATAGGCAGAGCAGTTAACAGATATGTATTTTGAGAATTAACAAAATACGCATTGAAAAACATAAAAGTTCAGAGAAATCTATTCAGTGAGCTACGACGCAATGAACATGGTTTTTAATGCACATGGTATCCGAGTCATCACGTGTGTTCTATCCAAGCACATTCTTGATCTTATCGCGCGAAGTGGCTCTTGACAAAAGCAACGTATAGCTGTCCCTAGCAAAAGACTGGGTTCGGAAGGTAGAGACCAGATTCGTGGACGGTTTGATAGCCATCGCAAGAGCCTTCTGGATGGGAAACTGTCGGCGTTGAAGCTTGAACGGGAGACCAACATCCCTTGCGATCAACGGAATCCTTGGGATGGCAATAATATTTCCTTTCTTGTCAAGATTGTTGCTAGTAGACAATTCTGTTTCAATTGGCGAATTTGCTGTCTTGTTCCATTGTAAAGACCTTGGTCACCATCAATGTTTGAAGTAATATTACTGGAGCACCAACCTTCAGGCGTAAATTATGTGGCAGCATACAGGATTAGGTGAGAGTGTTCAGGAATTCCAATGGGAACATAGTTTGATCAAGACCTTCTTGTTCTTCAACTGTATCGATAGAGAGATAGTTACACAACGCTATCATTGATGAGTTCAGCGGAGTCAGAATTACCATCAATAAGAAGTAGTCCGCGTCTGGTATCGCTGCTGAAGACCTCTGTACACAGTGTTAATGAGCTTCTGAAGAGACTGTTGACCAGCAGTTACCTTGAAAACCATACCACATGAAATGCAAGTATATCTAGTTCTGTATGTCTGGCATCATGCACGATCTTCACCAACATCCAACAAAAGTTATGTAAATGCCTGCAGATCTGCTGCACACGCTGCATTTGGCACACTTTGAACGCACATGTTTGTCGTCAGTAGAAGAATCTTGAATGTCTTCCACAGAGAGGAGTGCTTGATATATGTTTCGATGATTTCAGCGGTTCTGCCTTAAGAAACGACCAGGAAAATTTGTCGGAAGTCTACTGCCAGGAAAACAAGCTTCCCTCCGAAAGGCTTATCGTTCTCAAGTATATTTCGGAGGTTCCGGTCGAGTGCATCAAAACCAAATTTGTGCATCATTGGAGTTTCGTCCCATACGCTAAGACTTGTAAGACGTCTAATCAACCAAGCGATATGTCGTATGTGTAATTACTCCGTAATTTCAGATCCAATTTGAACATTGAGTGGGTGGTTCGTTCTCCCATGAGTTGCAGTGCAGCAAAACCTCTGGTTGCAACTGCAATGGCAATCTTGCATTCATGTCAAACAGCTGCCAAAATATTTTCCAAAAGGAACGACTTTCTGGTTCCTCCCGGCCCATCCAAAGAGTAAAGATTCATCCCTAGCGTATACTCTTGAACTGCACTCATTATAGTGCGGAATACGTTGGCTTGATCAGAATTCAGCAGCGCCGATTCTTCAGAGAGCTGCGAAAGAGTTCTCGGTCGTAGGGCTGTTCAATAGGAATCTTTGTGTTCTAACAGGAAACTGCTTCAGTGACACCCGAAATTTCAGTCAACTGTGGCAAAGTAGAAATGCATAAAACGTCTTTTGTGTTGCCAACCAAATTATGATTCGTGTCAAGCAGCGTTTTGAAGAGACGATCCTCTCGGATGCGTCGCTTTCAAAATCTCCCTGAAAGTATTTGGACTGTGCGTCAATCCAGTTATCCCAGATCTTACTTGGGTCAGTAAGATTGCAGCACGCCAAAATGATAGCAAAGAGATGTCGAATCTGGCGTGCCACTTTCAAGTGTGACGCCCTGCTGCATGCAACAATGCCACTGGGAGTCGCCCTTCAACAGCCCATGTGTCCTTGCAGCAATTGAAACGTCTTGTAACTATTCCACCCACTGTTCGGAGAACTTCGAACGATTTTGGCCTTTCACAAAGCACACCAGCATACGCATTCTGTGTCTTGTGGGGACATTGAGATCATTCCACCAACGGCCTTTCCGCCACCCTTCTTTCTGGTTTTCCAGCTCTTCAAGGCTTTGTTCCACGTGTAGTACTTCGGCATTTCGTGATAGAAGTGGTTGAGCATAGTATACCTGGAGTTTTCCAATGTTTCTGCGATGTTCTAATCTGGGTTGAAGACAACATAGTTCATCTCTGGAAGATACAAATTCACCTGTAACGCTGTGTGTGACTTCTCTTGGTGGACAATCTTGAACAGATGCCACAGGCTTCAGGAGCGGCGATGTATCTACCACTCAGAAGCGTTCAAACTCATCAATAACAATTCATAACGACGTCGCAGCTCCCCAGGATCATCTGTCTGTTGCTTTTGCTCATTTTCAGTTTGCTGAACGTGATCCCGAAATCTCGACAACGCAGATCTACCTCTGTTGAGCCTTTTACGACGTTCGTCTCTACTTTCATCCTCGTCATCATTAGTTGTTGCATATTCAGCAAAGATGTTGGGTTGTGAGAAGGAATGGAAACAACAGGGTGGATACAAACTGAAAATATTTATTATGGCATCATAGTCTGTAGTCGAATGGTTGGTCTTCAATACTGTGCTTGAGCTGCACATGATTGGGATGTGTGCAAAGCCGAGCAAGGAAAGTAAGAGGGAGTAGCCTGTCACACTCGCGTCGTGTTTAATGCATATTGGCTGGAAAATGAAACATTGCTCGGAAGTTTGGTTTTCAGCCAATCAACATATTGGAAAGGTCTGATATTTAGCATGGATTAAAAAATGACAAGATACATAATGACCTGGTCGCGTAAAAAGATTTTTACAGTGACGATCTCAGGGATCCTGTCAAATCATCCGATCAAAACGATAATGCGTGCGGCACCAAATTTCAAAAACTTACGTTATTTTTTCCACACGCGATTATTGGAGAGGCCGTGGTTGGTTGATTGGTTTATTAGAAATTTACGCGTCGACTACTAAGGTCATTTTGCGCTTTCTACACAAGTTATATCTGTACTCTTCCCGGGACAAACACGGGTCATTTTGCTCACGGCGGGATTTGAACCCACGACCAGGAGGACTCGAGAACTAGAAAGCCTACGCCCTAGCCATCTCGGCCACCTGGCCGGCGAGAGGCCGTGGCCTGCTGGGCTTTTACTGAACACAGCAATGCTGTGAAATTAAGCAACATCAGGCACGGCTAGTCACTGATTGGACGACCATCAGTGACAAACGATCTTCATCACCCCGGCGGCTGTGACCATCATATAGCAGTCGTAAATCTATATCCATCCAGGGACCCAACTCGTCGGCCTCAGTAGATGAAGTCCAGGTTAGTATGCATATTAATGAGGTGGGCGTGGCCTAGGCACACCGTTTTTCCACCAATCAGCGTGCAGTTTTCGCATCACGTGACCCCCCACACTCAGCAGCGTTCCTGTAAAAGTGAACAGCGATAAAGGGAAGGAGTTTTTAAACAAACATGTTCAAGATTATTTTAAAGCACTCGACATCGATTTCTTCACCACAGAATCAGATTTGAAAGCCGTTACGGTCGAACGATTTAACCGTACGTTAAAAACGAGGATGTTTAAGTTTTTTACATTTACCAACATACACAGATACATCGACGTCTTACCGGATCTCGTGTTAAGCTACAACCACCGTAATCACAGAGCCCTGGGTATGGCACCAGCTGATGTCAATGAACAAAATGCCCCAGCTCTATGGTTGAAAAAACAGAGTTATTATACAGCAGCACCACAAACAAATCCAAGGTTGCAAGTCGGCGATTACGTACGTATTTCGAAAGTGAAAAACATATTTGATAAAGGCTATCTTCCAAACAGGACAGAGGAGGTGTTTGAGGTTTCAAAAATCATTTATGGAAAACCTGTTGTGTATAAAATTAAAGATTACGATGGCAGCGAGATCTCAGGTGTATTCTACGATCAGGAGTTAAAAAGGTGAAAAAGTTTTTAACATTGAACAGATTATTCGCTGGCGCACGAGGCGTGGTGTTCGCGAAGCTTTTGTGAAATGTTACCCGGCCAGCATGAACAGCTGGGTACGAGAGATAGATCTTTTAAATGCTTGACAAGAGGCGATTGACAGCAGTTGGGTCCGAGTACAGCCACTATGTATGAAGACACGGATTTTTATGTTACGCTACCATCAAACACACCTACGGGTGAACAAATTCATTCCAATACAACAGCTCATTTTATTACAAGACTGCCGAGGACGCTACGTTTCCAGGGGCGATGGGAGGGACGTTGTTGAGGCGCTCGTTAAGTTGATTCCATTGAAAGAACAGGCTTTTTACAAAATCAATCTCACACCTAACAAATGTTTTCATTTCAAATGCACAGAAGGTCGCTATATTAGTTTTAGCGAGGGTTTATGTTACACATTGGGTTTACAGGCTGAACTTTCCGACTTGGAACTCGTTATCGGTGATGGTTCAATCCCAATAGATCTTACACGTGGCATACATGGTTATTATCTGTATACAGACATCAGACAACCGCAGGTTGTGGATAACACATTCGCACCGCTCCTACGAATCATACCCGTTTCACATGCCAGACGAGAAGTGATTTATCAGACTTTTCATTCACCCGACTACTTTCCCTTAAGTAAAAACGTCATTGACACGATTGAAATCGCGGTTCATTCCGACCACGGTGATTTGCTCGCGTTTTTAACAGGCAAAACCATAGTGAAATTACATTTTCGTAAGAAACAACTGTAGTGCGAGGTTGATTTCTTTTTTCTCTCCTCCTCAATTACTTCAAGATGCATATCCCCTATCAGCCAAGCCAAGAAGTAATATCGCGTTATTATTTAAACCAGAGAGGGAATGGTTTACCTGTGTTTAGAGGGTCGGTTTACCAGAGAGGCAATGGGATTGGTTCAGTATTTTCAAATCTGTTTCGCTTGGCAACACCTTTACTCAAATCCATGGGCATGCCCTAAAGGGCGGTGTTTCCGTTTTTCATGATGTGATACATGGTCAAAATTTTAAACAGTCGTTGTCATCACGAATGAAAGAAGCTGGAGGTAATGCCATGCAGGAAATGGGTGCTAGAGTTCAGAGAGGTAGAGGTCGTGTTAAAAGACGAAATTCAGCATTTCCTACTCATTCACATGTAAAAAGACCCAGAGGCAACAGCGTGGAGACCTTTCTAAAGAGTGAATACAGACAAAGAAGTCGAGTGCAGCGTTCAAAAAAGCTGAAAAACGTGCAGAAGAAACAGAAGAAGAAGAGGAAGAAACAGAAGAAGTCAACAAAAACACCAGCAAAACTACGTTCTAAGCCAATTTTAAACATACGTCCTTTATCATCGGTTTTCGCCTAATACATACGTAATCATGGCATCAATGATACACCAGCTGAGCACCGAATGCCTCAACAGCGATCTCGACATTTTTTCTATACTTCACACGAGCGGCCAACAGGAAAAGTGACACGTCACGGGGTACCAGCCAACAGCCATCATCAGCCAAGACGGGCCTATTGAATTCTACGTACCTGGTTTGGCAGATTTTTACACGGATCTCGACCAATCTACATTAAACTTAGAAGTCGTTATCAACAAAGGGGACGGACAGTTACCAGCTGGTGATAAAACAGGTCCTGTGAACCTTTTCTTACATTCGCTATTCTCACAAGTCGATTGCTATCTAGGTGATACGTTAGTTAGTCATAGTAATAACTTATATCCATACAGAGCTTATTTTGAAACTCTTTTGAACTATGGGCAGACTTCTAAACAAAGTCAACTCACAACAGCAGGGTATTGTAAAGACACGAGCGGTAAAATGGACAATGCTGACGATGCAAACAATGGGTTTAAGTTACGTAAAAGACTCGCAGGAAACGGCGTTTACAACATGGAAGGCCCGCTCCATTTAGACATCTTTCGGCAGGGTCGATTGCTACTAAACTCTACGGATTTTCGTCTGAGGTTTTACAGAAGTAAACCCTCCTTTGCTCTGATGTCCGATGTAGCTAATCCCAATTATCAGATTACAATCCGAAAAGCAACGCTGAATGTCGAGAGAGTTAAAGTTAACACAGCCATGCTATTAGCACATGCAAAGACTCTGCAAACCAGTAACGCGTTTTACCCTATCGGACGGGTTGAAATGAGGTCCGTGAGTATTGCTACGGGAACTAGAAATCACGTCATACAGAACTTAATTACTGGTCAGATTCCCTCCCGGTTGATTTTTGCATTTACATCGAGTGAAGCCCAGAATGGTTCTTTTACTTCGAATCCATTCAACTTTCAACATTTCAATCTATCTTTCTTCTCCCTCTCATTGGATACTTATGCAATACCTCTAAACCCTCTGACGCCGAATTTTTCCTCTGGGTCATACTTGAGAGAGTCTGTTCATTCCATGAAAGCACTTGGGATTTGGAAAGAAGACAGAGATGTTGACATCAGTCAGTTCGATTACGGTTCTGGTTACGCATTTCTGGCCTTTGATCTTTCGGGGGACAGGAATTATTATACAGATAGATATAACCTTATACGTAACGGTACGTTAAGCGTTGAAGTTCAGTTTTCCGAACCTTTAGCTAATTCGTTGAATCTGATTGCTTATTGTCAATATCAGAATCTCCTGGAAATCAATAAAGACAGAACCGTGAGCTTCGATTTCACAAATTAAGGTCGATGGATACGCAAGAGCTATGGAGAGCTCTTGAGAGAGATCCATTCACATGTACTATGGTAAGAGGTGTTTTCCCGGCGGATTTGGTGCTTCAACTCAAACCTCTGCATCCAGCTTTACTCATCGCTAATACGGATGATTCCAGCAAGCCAGGCTCGCATTGGGTGGCTTTTTTTATACCGTCCTGCAAACAAGCATACATCTTTGATTCTTTCGGAATGTTTCCTCAACCGCAATTCCACCCGTTCATGCTTATGCACGCGGAAAAATTGATCTACAACACGAGAATAGTGCAACATCAGACGTCTGACACATGCGGTCATCACTGTCTACATTACCTGAAATTAGCAGCCAGGGGTTATTCTACGGCAGACATCTTGAACAAAACTTATACAAATGAACTGCTTTTGAACGACTTACTCGTGAAATGTGAAATCATCCAAGACGAATATACTAGCAACTCTGAATTTAATATCTGCCAAAAGGCCAAATGGAACCAATGTTGCAAACCTTTAAATGACTCTGTTTAATTATTCTAATTATTATTATTATCTGTTTTATTCAATTTCTGTATATTCATTTGTTCAAATAAACTTTTCGTATTCAGATGTAATTTGTGTTTGTTTGTGGTTACTTTTAATAAATAAATAAATAAATAAATAAATAAATAAATAAATAAATGACACAATCAATGGTTTTCTTATATTGAATTACATTTTATTTAATTTTTTTTTTTTACAGACGTTAAAATAAATTTTTATCATTTGCAATACAACCTAATATTTTACGTTAAATTGTTATTTATCATAATGTAACCAGGGGAGCTTAGGCATGGCAGATGCATGCACAGGGCGGTACACAGGATTCACGATTAATTCTTCAGGGATATTGACATGACGTATCACGTCGGTAAACAGGGTTCTCCCCGGTAGAGGTTTCTTCAGATCTGGGATGGGTGATAATACATCTTGTATTAAACTATTAATGTTCGATCCTCGTATTGATTTACCTCCGATTGACACAGTTCCTTTTTTATTCCATGTGATAACATCACATCTCTTTCGTAGTGTCTCTATGAAACGTGTACGTGGGGAGGGCTGCTCAGCAGGCAAACTCACTATGTTTCCCGGTCGTCCGGCTTCGTCGTAGGCCTCTTCGAATCTGCTAACCATGGCGATATCACGGTCAGCGAGGGTTTTTTCTTTTAAGTCTGCAGACGTGCGAAAATCGGGTGAATAGACGAGTTGTTGTGGATACAGATAAGTAGGTGTTTCTTGAAGGGATCGTGGTGACGGCGTTTGAGGTATTAAATACGGGTTTGAAGGTGGTTGAGGGTCGGTTTGGGTTGAAAGACTTGTTCGTTTTGAATGAGCTTCACGACGCCTTGCTCTTAGATATTTTTGAAGTGTATTTAAATAAAGATCCATTTTCTGATGCACATTCAAATTTGATGCTTTTAAAATCTCATTGATTTGAGAATCCAACTGTTTATTACGTTTTTTTTCAACATCATTAACCACACTAGGTTCAGCCTTAGGTTGACCATGTTCAACGGGGCGCGATGACACAGGGACGCTCTGGTTCGTAGCGTGAAGGAACCTTTGATATTCGTGAGCCGGTAGTAAAACGTACTTTTGCATGTTCTTAACTAATTAATTTATTCAAAATAGGTGCAGCTACGCTTCCTAACAAAAGAGGTAGCAAGAATCCGTTCCCACGTTGGTTCAGATAAGTTTTCTTGGCCCTTAATGAAATTTTTTTATGGGCTAAACCTTTTATTTTCCGCAAATGTTGTTTAATGGGTGGTGTCCAGTCGACTCTACGATGTAGAATGTTATGACAGATCTCGCACAACGCTTTAACTTGATTAAGAGTGGCATGTTGCATTAATACTTTCCTATAGTGAGGAGACGAGTGTTTCAAAGCTCCTAGAAAATGACGATGTTTCACAACCAGAGGAATCATTGTTGTATCAACACCCTATTCAGCCGATTTAAAAATGACGTTCGATGGTTTTAAACCCGCGCTTTATCCGCATAAATCACGATAGGTTTTTCGGGCGGAAAAATCTTACTACGCAATCTCAGAACATCAGGACAACTCTGAGTTAAATCAAGCAGTAAATAACTATGGGGTTCCCGAGTGGCATCTTTAAAGGCTTCGATGAGTAAGCGTCCGTAGCCTGTTTGCAATGCCAAGGTGCGAATCTGTCCTACGTCTCTAGGTGACTTTAGCAGAAAGATGAACTGGGTATTTAAACTTATTGTACGGATGATTTTTGAATGAGCAAAGAGGTTCTGAGTTATTAACAACACAGAGAAGTTGAGATGATGACTGTAGCGCGTGTAGATTTTCTCAACAAGGTCGTTATTTTTCACCTCATTTAATAAATCGTCTAAAATCAGTAAAGCCTGTTCAGGTATACGTTCGTGTATCAATTTTTCATCCAGCGCCCCGGCATGAAACGTAATGCTAGGTAGGTTCAGATTTTTAACAACCGACGGGATTAAAGCTCCATAGCAGTAAATTATTTCCGTAGCTGGCGGATCCATCACTTCATCTCTATACTTCAACATTTGAGCTACTAAAGTTGACTTGCCGCTCCCCGAACTACCAGCGACAAGAGCCGAAAAGTATTGCGTAAATTTAACCATTGCATTTATTTCCATGATGAAAAAGGAGGGGCGATAGAGAAAATTGCTGAAAGAGTTTACAAAGGCTATGTTGAATGTTGAATGACGCAAATCTCTTTTAAACGCTTTTTATTTCAAAAGTCACAACTTACGTAATTCATACTCTACGCAATTATCCAAGGTACAGTTTATCACAAAGGGATTACAGGTAAGGATGTTTTTGGCAAAGCCGGAATTTCTCCATAGACGGTTTTTACGATTGTGGAATTTCTCCACAGACGGGATTTACGATTGCGGAATTTCTCTTCAGACGGTTTTCACGACAGCGGAATTTCTCGGTAGACCGTTTTTACGATTGCGGTATTTCTCAGCAGACGGTTTTCGCGGTGTCGATATTTGTCGTTAAAGCGTTTTATCTTACGTGAAATATCACCAAATAAACTTGTACTCCACAACGTTTTTAAACATCACCTACAAATGATTTATTTTCAAGGATAATTATCCGTTTGGGTGATGGTGTTATTATCAACGTAATGCATCAGTTTTAAAATTTCCTCATAACCGTTCATACAATGCAATGAAATCAACAACAATAATACACAAGCACTACAAAGTCGAAGCAACGATCCTTTCTGTATGGTGGGCGTAGTTCGCTCCATTGGCTTCATGAAATATGCAGATATCGGTCATCAGCTTAATAAATTTACGTGTTTACAGCGTGAATGTAGGATCTAAACTGAAACAACAAGGGTTTGAAATGGAAGGTCTCTCCAGGGGCTCGGGTCCACAGCACACAGACGCATGTGCCATCCAGGAGGCCAACCGACGGGGTTTGGGAACGCGGCGTCAGGCAAGGGGAAGTAGTTATACGTGGTGATAGCCAAATTTTCTAATATAAAGATTAGCCAAGAAGGGGCTAACGCTACTACCCATCGGCGTGCCATTTAACATTCTGTAGAATTGTCTATTTAAACTGAATACATTATTAAACACAATGCAATTCATTACTAACATAATTGAAATTGTAAAAAACAAAGCAACCAATAAAACCCTGAATAGTGATGATGGCCCCATGCCAGTGGCAGAATGGCTCCCTTTAGCAAAATTTTTTACAAAATAATTTACTTTCCTTGTGTTGTTTCCTGTAAGGATTTCCCACTTTGCTCTTATAACTGGTCTATTCTTTTATCCGGTGTGGGGGGAGAGAGGGGGGGGGAAGGGTTTTGTTTGGCTTTTAGAGGGCTAAGCTAAGAAGGTAGTTTGTATCGGTCGTTTTCTTTTGATTTTCGCGTTTTGTTTTTGTAATATTTTTTGTATAAATTTTTGTTTGGTTCTTTGTATATGTTATAAATACTCGGCTTCTCTTGTTGTTCTTTACTGATCGACGATTCACGCTACTGATGCTACTGCACGATGATTCTACCACTCGACGGACGACGACGTTTCTATAGCAGTCTGGACGACTTTCAGTGCATTGGTGAAATCTCCAAGAGGACTAACAAGGTAGGACTTTTTTAAGTCTTTTAAACTGAGTCGTTCTGAGTAGGTGCGTCCTTCTAAGGACGGCAAAACCCAGCACCACAACTGCTTCATGTTGACATCAGGCATTGCGTCAAAATCTCCTTCATGTACTGTTAAGTATGCTGATGTTAAAGTGTTACCTTGTGAACTGGCCTACAAAGATGCGTGTAAGGATCCGAGATTTCTGGCATTTGACATTATTATTAACGGACAACTTGAGGCATTACGTACTGAACTCAACAGCAAATATCTAGAGTTAGAATCAAGGGTGGAAGCGCTGTCTAAGGAACTTGTTAGCAAAATTGATAGTTTAAAAAGTGATATTCAGAGTGCTAGTTTAGAGACTGCCAATGGCTTTGCTAACCTTGGCAATATTATCAAGGAGTTTAAGGGTTCTCCCATTACTTCTGATTCACCCATGATAGTGGTAAATCCTGATCCAGCGAATATGCATGAAACGTATATGAATGGAAAGGTTCTGTGTTGTAGATGTGCTCAATATATTTTGTTTGCGTAATTGTTCACTTTAATGCAAGTATAAAAGAGTTTCAAAAAATGTAGCATTAAGGAACAGGTTGTGCGCCATATTTATCAACTGTTTTTTTTCAAAAAACCGGAGTTGGAGTTCCGTATTAGAGCGAAAGTCGTTAAGCACAACGAAACTCCCAGGGTGCAACGGAATGAGCGATAGAGTAATAGAGCTGAAGCGTCAACTCTTAACTGATTCAATGCTACAAAATCAGAAGCGGCTAGCGACACGGTAGAACATGACTTCATGGCAAGTTCCTGTAACCGGCCGAGAGGAAACCAACTGCCCCCTGTAACCAAATAGGTTGGGGTATATATCAATTATATACCCCCGGAGGGGGACGTCGTTGACAGAACGCCGAAGGCGTTCGAGTAACGGAAAACAGTGACCAATGAGCCTCATTGAATGAGGCCCACAGCGCCGAGAGTGGTAAAAGTTTGTTAAATTTAAACACGGCCTGCCAGATAGTAAAAGGCCTGTGCGAAAGTCTTTTCTGCAGAAAAACTGATAGAAAAACTGCGCTCTCCTATCCATTTTTCGCCATGACGTTATGTTCTGCCGTGTCGCTAGCCGCCAGTACAAAATCCGGTACACAGCGCCAGTGAGACCCTCTGGTGGATGGGACGCCAGTTATTCTAAGTGGCTGCTAACAAATTGTGTCACAATGAATATTTATTACTGAATGGCGTCAGTAGTCTATTTCGGGTCCTCCCCTTTTTATTAGTTTTTATTAATTTTAATTATTTTAATGTTTATATTCATTACTCTTGTGATTTATCTTTTGTAATCTGCTAAGTATTAAAGAAAGCATACAATTAAAGACTTCAATTAACAAAAGTGCCAAAATTTTATTTAATCAATTTTTTTTATAAACGGTTTACACAACATTTTAAATGTATACAAACTTTATGCTAACTTTACATAAATTAATTGATATATCTGAGAATAATTAATATTCTTTATAAATAAATAATTACCTAAAATAATCTCTATAGAGTTATTCAAAAAGTATAATGACTAAATTTTTACAATAAATATAAATGCATGAAAATATTTCAATTATAACAACATCAGATATAAAAAAGAAAAAAACATCGACCATATAATTTTAAAAACCATACCAGCTATAGACTTAGTCACAAAAATAGTCAATTTAATTTTAACCACAAAATTTATACATGAACAGAAGGTTACCTATGGGCAATCACTAAAGCTTAATTTTCATGCACGCGTTTTGGACGCATTCATAACTGCGTCTCGACGCAGAAAGCAAATGTGCATCTGGACGCACCTAGACGCACATTGCAACAGCAAGTATCAATTTCAATCAAGGCTTTAGTGATTAAAATTATTTGAGTCATGAATAATGATTAACGAATAATTTTTGGAAAGTGTGATTAATGAATAATGATTTATGATTAATTTTAATAATTATTATAAACGAATAATACAAATGATTAATTTCATTGAATAATAAAATACTCTTAAATTTCCTCCTCTGATTAACAATTCGACTAATGAATAATTCCCCCAAATGATTAATAAGGTAGTCCTCGAAAAAATAAGTTGGACAACAAATAGGCCTAGCAAAGGTTGCTGCTTAATTATAATAGCCACCAGAGTCGATTATAATTAAAATATAACGAATACACTATTCAGTAGATGCCAAATCTTTTCAAGAATTTAATTAGAGTTTTGATCGGCCGACAGTTTAATTGGTTGCTTAGTTAGCATGAAGACTAACGTGAGTGCGTACATTCAAGGGATTCTAGTCGACCGATAGATCGACCGAGTAACAGTTGGATGGGCTTCCCGATTCCCTTACAACTGTAAAGTCGGTCAACTATCGGCAGACTGCTTATTCAGTATGGTGTACTATGCGAGGGTGCACACTCGTCGACTACACCGGTGTGCATTGGACAGTGCCATAGCCTACAAAGGGGGGCAGCCGTAGCCCAGTTGTCTCGCCTTGCTTAATGCAATGGTGGAGTTAAGCAAACTTGGGCGCGGTTAATCACAGGTTGGGTGACCACCTGGAAATGTCCATCGCCCCCCGTGCTTCGGAGGGCACGTTAAGCCGTCGGTCCCGGCTGCTACTGTTTCCTGTAACAGTCGTTACTGGGGATAATACAATAGACTCAGAGAGTCGCAGTGCTCAGGTTTCTAGTATAACCACTTCGGTTTCTAGTATAACCACTTCGGTTTCTAGTATAACCACTTTGGTTTCTAGTATAACCACTTTGGTTTCATGGTAACCACCCCTTACAGTTCATTCATTCATTAATAGCCTACAAAGAGAAAAGGTTAACTCTTTTGCAGTGCAAAATCTTGGCATCAACTATCACCACTATTTTCTATAAATACAAAAGTTCGGCAATGTCATTAATTAATGACTCATTAATAGAGACTTTAATTGAACAGATAGACCGAAGACCAGCTTTATATAAGAAAAATTTAAATGAGTACTCGGACATAAATTTGATGAAAAATCTATGGGATGAAGTATGTGAAGCTGTTGTTCCTGAATGGAGTCAACTCGATTCCGAGGCGAAAAGAATACAAGGCAATTACCTATTTATACATGCATAGATCCAATGGATTGGGAAACTTGCACATTTGCAACGGCACCGTTAATGCACAAGCGTGATCAGAAAGAAGGGAGATGTTACATTGTCCCACTGTCCCAACATTTTTGGAGTGTGCTGCAACCGCCATTCGCAAAAAACTTAATATTTTATTGTAATTAAGCTAAGTTAAGCAATCGGTCGATTATATCCGACAGTCTACGCACTAACAGCTAATCAAATAATTTAGTTTGCCTCGTGTGCGCGAATGCAACCCAACCAGCCTAAACTATCGGCAAATACTTTGTCCGTAGTGTGCGGTTAGCCTTAAGGAAAATTATCGGATACAGAAGCGATTCATAATACTGTGCTTATTTACAATGTGTGTAGTGGCCTTACAGTATAAGAGATGGACAATAGAATTACCAACTAGTTTCGCCATTTATTCCTGGCTTTGTCAAGGTACACAACAATCGACAATCGAACAGTGAAGTGTACATTTGTTAGGATGGGACGAAAGCTGCGCTTTCACAAAGCTCATCCAACCAGAATAAACACCAAATGAAATACACTGAGGTAGTCAAGAAGCCTAACCAACCCAAGCGCTCTTCCATATTATACAAAAAAGAAAATAAGATTGACGATTGTCTGAAACAAAAAAAAACAAACGAAATAAAAAATACAAGGAAAAAAAAAGTAAGATTATCACATCTTCCATAGTCTGGGAAAGAGACGTTGCTAATATCTTCAAAATTGATGTCAAGAACGTGCCTCGGTTTACGGTACTTCGTATGCCAGTTCATATTCATTGAGTTCTCCAGTATCCCTTTCACAAGCTTATTGTCGTGAGTCTTCATCTTTTGTATCATAATCAAAAGGAGATTCTGTATAAAATTACCGATATGGGCCATGTGAAAATCCAAATGGATGGATTGGTTTTTCACCGTCCTTCTGTCCAGCTGGGCAATGGTCCTCAGGGTAACATTCTGGAATGACTGTAGTTCACTCCATCTGGTTTTACAGATAGTCGCCCACGCAGGCATGCCATAGAGGTATATGGTTAGAGCATAGGACATATGCTGGTTCCATGAGAGTCTGGAGTCAATGATAACTCCCAGATACTTGTAGTTGTCCACCCAGTCCAGTTTCTTATTAAACAGAATAAGAGAATCTGGGAGATGCTTGAGCTTCCTATTGAGGTACAAAGCCTTGCACTTTCCGACGTTAAGGTTCAACTTCCAGCAGTTAAACCAGTCTTTGAACTGCTTCAAGGCGCACTGCAGCCGAGTGATAACGTGAGCCGGCTAGTGTGCCCATCTCATAATGGCAGTGTCATCCGCATAAAAATACAGATTACAATTATCGGGTTTTGGGAAATCGTGTACAAAGTAATTAAATAGCATAGGCCGTATAGTAATACGGGGTGTGGAAAGATTTTCTCCAACTTTGGCTTGATAGGATCTGAGTTTTTCATTCCATCTAGCGTCGCGAAGCTCTTTTATCTCCTCTTGAACTCTTCGCACTAACCTGTTGTACTTGGTTTTGAGCCAAGGTTCACGATAGCATTGCCATAGTCTACGGGTCCTGTTTCTTTCAGCAATTAGGCGTTGGATTCCAGGAGAGAGTTGGATTCGATGAGAAGGTTTATTCTCTGATGGATACTTACTAGCTTCTATGGCATTGTTAATACATCTGGTGATGTCATCAACAAGTTGATCGATGTCCTCTGTACAGTAAGCAACGTCGGGATGGTAGTCATAGTCCTTAAGAATATATTTGTAGAGCTTCCAGTCTTGATGATGTACGAGTTCCTCTCGGAAATTTATGTCAACATTGTCAAAGTTCAACGCCACAGGCATGTGGTCAGAAGAAAGGTCATCAATCGTGAAGACATTGTACGGCTTGAAGAAACCCTTCAAGAGCGAGATGTCCAAAACGTCACTACTAGGGGAGTGGTCGCAGTAGTAGGTGTCCTCCACAGGTCCAGCAGTGATGATATCATCTCTACCTTGTATGTACCTATAGAGTTCCAGCTTGGATGCTTGGCATTTAGGTCACCAGCCAGGACGACTGGAGTGTCACCACTGAAGAGTTCATCAAGCTCGCAAATGTCAAGATAATGTTTAGGTGAATTGTAGAGCGCTACGAACTTCACTTCACCGCAGGAGACGTCATTGATAATGATGGAGGCTGATTCCATACCTGCATAAGACTTGGATAGTAATTCTTGGGTTGAATTCCCTTCCTAATGATGATCGCAGCGCCCCCAGACGCACATCTTGCAGCATTTGAAGCCATTCGATCCTTACGGTACACACAATAGCCAGGTAGCTTGAAGTCTTGGCTTGGTTTGAGGTGAGTTTCACAGAGGAAAGCCACGTCGATTTCTTGATTTATCAGAAAGTTGTGAAACTCGATACGCTTTCGGGGAATGCCCCTAGCGTTCCATATCACGCACCGAAGTTCACCTTCGTTGATTACATTATAACGTTGTACAGCCATACTAAAATTAGTTGGTCGTAAGGAGCCCACTCAACTGTGGGTAACTTTTGCCTAGATTAGAAAACAGATGAAAGATACGTCCTAATTGTTTATACATACCTAGTAGGTCGTTGATGTTGAGGCCTTTATCTTCCGGCATAGACACAGCGGCAGCATAGGATTTGCCTGCTGTCACTTTAGAACTACACATCCTTTGAACCTGGGGGTACTTTGGACATTTCGTGTAGCTTGATGTGTGCTGTCCACCACATCTGATGCACTTTGGGGGGTCTTGTCCTTTGATCCTGGGGCAATCTCTTGACTGGTGCCCCTCAGCACATTTATTACAACGAGGATCTTCCGTGCAGCCCATGGATACGTGTGCGAAGCGCAGGCAATTGTAACACTGTAGTGGCTTCTTGTTCCCTCGAAAGGCCTCCACTGAAACTGCCAGCGGCCCAATACATGTTATGTTTTTCAATGACTGGTTGTGTTCGGTGTTCGGGAGTAGAACCAAAACCATTGGCATATCAATGGATCCTTTGGCTTTCCTCAATCGAATAACTTTTTCCGGGAAGTAGTTGGCTCTTTTTAGGTCTTCTTGGAAGTCATTGAGGTCATACGTAACATCCACATTACGAAATACGTATTTCAAGACCTTCTCCGACTTCAGTTGATGATGCTGAATTTTTAAAATATTATCAGATTTAATGCCAGAGACTAACCTGTTATGTGTTTCTTCATCTTCACATTTAACCTTGATGGTTTCAGCTCTGCCCGTATGAACGGCGATCTTTTCGACTGGAACATGCTTCTCGAGCTCAGTTAAAATCGTCTTAAACGGGACGCCATGAGTCCGCACGATAATTGGCGGTACATACCTCTTCGTGATCCTATGGTCTTTATTAGCCGAGCGACCTTGTACACTCTTCGGATTCCTCATTCTAGTCGCGCTGACGATTCGTCGTTTACTCTGGAGACGGTCTTTAGGTTATCGATCCTCGTGCCTTTTCTGAATTTTTTATTAGTGACACCAATCCAGGGAATGTCGTCCACTTCTTCATCAGAGGTGCACAACAAGAGGCTCGCAGGCCTTATATACAGAAAAATGGTACAGATGGACCAATGAGCGTAAAAATATGATACAT
>JAHWFO010117351.1:0-19912 GCA_023313115.1 Rhysida immarginata
AGTGATGTTAGAATAAGAATATTCCATTATTTTGGGACGCAGTTGTATAAAGGCTTAAATAAATGATCTAATTGGAATTAAGGCGTTGATGTATTTCTGAGGAAAATTTAATTGTTCTAAAACTCCATTTTTTTTAGTAAAACTGCGTCTGAATTTGTGTTTAACTTTTATTGGGAAGCAAATTTCAACGCCATCTCCAAGCTTATTATAGGAGAAATTCCCATCTCTCGGAAGAAACGTGTCCAATTCTTCCTTCGTATACAATTTCCACCCTTTTCCTATATTTTCTCCGAACAGTCCAAATAAATATCTAACCTCCATCCGTGCAAGGAATTCCAATGCGAAAGTTTCTCTAAGAGGAAGATCGTTAGGTTCGAGTTGTCATGTTTGAATAGCTGAATGTTTGTCACGAAATCGTCTACAGCCTTTTGAATCCGCTCCTGAGAAGGGTTAGGATTATAAGAACTTCTTAAAGCTGAAGTATTTAAATTTTCTTCAGGTTCCCATGAATTGGAGTATTTACTAAAATTCTTCCAGTGAATCAGATATTTATTGCTCTGCATAAAAAAAAATAGCAAATTGTTAAAAAAAGAAAAAGTAATTCCACTGCTTTGCAATGAAATTGCCCCACCAACAAGGAGTTATCCAACCATATCCATATTTAGTGGGGGGTCGTGTACCTTAGCCGACTAGTAAATGATTAGATGCATGCTCACCGGACATGACCATTTGGGTTGATACAGGTGTCCGGGTGCCTGTATAGGCTCATCAGTTGACACCTGTGCAAGACATTCCATGAAGTAGGGAGGAAGCAACTGCCTTGTGAACGTACAGTACTGTAATCCGCACAACGGTCTCAATGCCGTGATGATGAAAACGACAAGCGTAAACGCAATTAACGGACTTTGAACGAGGTCGGATTATTGGCCTCTTCGAGGCTGGATGGTCAACCAGACGAACTGCTGTCCATGTGTCGCGGGATGCACGGACGATAGGCCGATGTTGGAGGCAATGGCGAGAGAAAGGTACACATGCCAGAAGACCAGGCTCTGGGGCCCGGAGAGGCACGTCAGCTCGTACCAATAGGCGGATACTGCAAACAGTGCTAACGGACAGAACCATCACCCTCTGGCAACTGTGCGACAACATCACTGTTCCCGGTACTGCTACAGTGTCAATAGCGACAATAGCACGCCGGTTACACGCCGCGATAATGTCTGCCAAGCGTCCATTGTTGTGTCTTCCTTTGACACCTGAGCATCGCACGATACGCCTGCAATGGTGTCATGAACGAGTGGGCTGGTGAATGGAATGGTGCCCGGTGGTTTCAGCGACGAATCCCGCTTTTGCTTGGACACCAACGACAGATGCGGACGGGTGTGGTGCAGACCATTGGAACGTGTCAGTGAACAATGCATCCGGTATCGCCATCATGGACCAACACCGGAGATCATGGTCTGGGGTGCCATCGGCTACAATACCAGAATGCACCATCCAAGGCACCCTGACAGCAGCACGGTACGTCACATAAATTCTGCAGCCCGTATGACTGCCCCTTCTGCACGCCATACCTGGAGCAGTCTTTCAGCAGGATAACGCCAGACCGCACACGGCAAACATGAGCATGGCATGTCTGCATGAAGTCAACTGCCTGCCATGGCCCGTAAGGTCCCCAGACCTATCGCCAATTGAGCATGTGTGGGACATGGTGGTACGTCATTTACGATCATCCCGGAATCTCTATGAACTGACACAACATGTTCACCAGGCCTGGGCAGACGTACCCCAAGATGACATTCGCCACCTGTATGATCACCTATACCTGCGGCTGGAACAATGCATCGCTGCTAGAGGTGGTGCCACAACTTACTGATGCTGCTTTCCGTTGGGACACCCTGTTCAAACCAGTGCACGTCTTGGCTCCATGACGTAATAAAAGTGTGTTCAGATGTATCTCTTGCTGTATACCTACTCTTGGCTCTTTCGGATAACTCCTTGTGGGTGGGGCATTTCATTGCAAAGCAGTGTACCTAAGTACATTCAATGTAAACAAATCACTATAATGCACATGTATAAGACTACAGAAATCACGTCAATATTAAAATATTACAAAAACATAAAATTATAATATGCAACCAAATATTATTTTCAAACCAAGGGACCATAAACAAAAAAAGTTGATATATCGCTATCAAAAGTTAATATGTAAATATATATCGCTAACGCCTTCAGCTAAAAATGAGTGTACATTAAAGAATAACTAACTGGAATATAGCTTATTACACTTAAAATAAATAAATAAATAATAAAAATAAAAAATATGTTTTCAGAAAAGTTTTATACCATACCTAATTTATTATAAATTTTCCATATTCCGCTACAATACACAGGGTGAATATAAAAATGAGCCCCCCTTTTATTTTCGTAACCGAAGCAGATATGTCAATTTTGATGAATCCAATGAATAGAAAGTTGTGAGTGACCTATCTCATGGTGCACTTTTTATCATCTCAAATATGCAAATTAGGACACATTCAAATCCTATCTTAAAAACCGTAACAGATACACGAAAAATTCCAATTGAAGACTTCTTCAGCATGGAATTCCAAACAAAACAAAAAAAATTTCCAAAATCCGACGAACGGATCACCAACAAACATGTTGAATTTATTAGTTACCTCCCTATGCACTTCACAAAGACATTTGAATGTTCAACATGCAAATCAAGAAATTACCAAAAATTATCATAATAACATTCACTTTCATGAAGGTATCTGTCTTGATACAAACTAACTGCAACATGTAGGTTTCGTGTTACCTCTCCAAAGCAGAAGATCATGTTGACCATAGTGTAGCTTGTCTTCCTGGAATTGTTCTGTCTTCTGTATGCTGACACAGGCCTATTATTTGCTTTTCCTCATGAAAGTGAATATTATCATAAGTTATGGTAATTTTTGGTAATTTTTTGATTTGCATGTTGAACATTCCTATGTCTTTGTGAAGTGCATTTTGGTTGGATTGTTGGTGATCCGTTGAAGCTTTTTGGATTTTTTTTGTTTTGTTTTGTTCAGAATTCCTTGCTGAAGTCTTCAATTGGAGTTTTTCGTGTATCTGACAGTTTTTAAGATTGGATTTGAATGTGACCTTATTTGCATATTTGGGATGATGAAAAGTGCACCATGGGATAGATCACCCACAACTTCCTATTCACTGGATTCATCAAAAGTGACATAGGCCTATCTGCATCATTAACGAAAATAAAAAGGGGCTCATTTTTGTATCTACCCTGTATATAATTGGATGACCAACTTTGGAGGGGTGGTAGTATGGGTGATTCTAAGCAAAAAGCTTCATATGAACATGGCTCCGAATTTGATCGCTAACTGAGATATGAACAGAAATAAAAACGCAGCCACCAAGATCAACATGTTAATAACTCGGGTTCTGCAACGCTTAGGATAATGAATTTCGGAGGAATAATAGGGTACATAAAACTGTATACCGTTAAAATTTCATTGAATTCCAACAAGTAGTTTCCGAGTTACGCAGTCATAATCGTACTGTGTTCACATGCGAGTACTAACCAGCACGTGGTACGATGTGGAGTGCGTTACTCGGAAACTATTCGTTGGAATTTGATCAAATTTTAACGGTATACAGTTTTATGTACTCTATTATTCCCTTGAATTTAATCATCCTAGATGTTATAGAACGTGAGTTATTAACAAGTTGATCTTGGTGGCGGCATTTTTATTTCTGTTCATATCTCAGTTAGCGTTCAAATTCGGACCCATGTTCATATGAATTTTTTTTGCAAAATATGTTCAAAAACAGTTAAAAGAGAATCTAAACCTAAACTATCACTACGCAATAAAAAACTCTAATGAAATATTTAATAAATTAGAACATTTAAAATTAAATGAAAATTCGAAACTTATATCTTTCGACATTAAAGATATGTATACCAACATATACGTAGACAAAGCAATCAAAATAATAGAAAACAACCTAAAAACAAATAAACTGGAGAGAAATATAGACGATATTATAGCAAGTTTACAAATAATAAAAACCCAAAGTTATTTTGAATTTAACAAAAAGTTTTATGAACAACAATATGGACTAGGTATGGGAAACTCAATCAGCGGAATAATATCTGATGTATACCTACAAAATTTAGAAGGAACAAAATTAAAAGATATCTTAAAAAAAAAATAAAGTTCAAATATATGCAAGATATGTAGACGACAGCTTATGTATTATAGATAAATCAACAGAAATAAAAGACGTACTGCAAGACTTGAATCAACCAGACGAGAAAATCAAATTAAATTATCTGGACATGACAATAGAGAAAAAAAAAGAAAACAGAAAAGCAACATTAGAATACAACATTTACAGAAAACCCACAACAACAATAAATACCAGGTGATCCACAAGTGTGTTACATTTTTTTTACATTGTTAACATTTTCAGTGTTTGCTTTCCAGCAATTCAATGCTTTCATAAGAATCACGAGACATGCGCAGACGCTGAAAATGTCAACAATGTAAAAAAATGTAATACACTTTTGGATTACCCGTATGACACAGAAAATCAAACCAACCATGGAGCCGCAAATATTCTGGGTTTCGGAACTTAATTAATAGAGCACTAAATTATCCAATAAAAGAAGAAAATGGAGAAAAAGAACTAGAAACAATAAAAGAAACTGGAATCAAAAATGGATACAAAGAAGACCAAATAAACGAAATAATATTCAAAACAGCAACAGAAATTAGAGAAAAACAACATAGATGTAAAAGAAAAAGAAAAGAATATGTTAAACATTTCAAGGAAATATAAGCTACAAAATTAAAAGAAGAGTACCAAAAGAAAGAATTAGAAGTGTCTTTCAGATCCAAAAATAAGCTAATACATGTATCACTATTAGAAATAAAAGAAAAATTACAGAAAAAGAAAGAAGTGGGGTATACGAAATTAAATGTAAAGAATGTAGCAAGATTTACATAGGAAAAACTTACCGAAATTTAGAAACTAGATTTAAAGAACATATTTATTACATCAAGAATGCTTTTAAAAAAATTCCAAATACGCAGAACATATCTTATCAAGTAAACACGCAATTGGGAACTTCGAAGAAACATGTAAATTAATTTATAATATAAGTGATAAAAGGGAAATAATAATAATTGAACATTTAATCATCTTTATGCTAAATAAATATTACCCACAAGAAATATTAAATAAACTTGAATTGATAGACTGTAAATTACTGTTCAACCAAATTTTAAAAGAAGAAAAAACAAAAGAGATTTTAAGCAAAAATAAAATTTTAAGAGAAATATGTAATTAAAAGCTGAATGTAAATTGAAATTTTATGTAAATATTATTCAACAAAAAATATAATATTGTATATTAACAAAGACAATGATGTAACCATCTAAAGTAAGAAACTATTGTCAAAAACCATTGTTAGCTATTTAAAAAAAATCCAAAAAATTTCAGTTAATACAAAGTTACTGAAGATGTCCGAAAGGATGAAAGTAACTATAGAGAATTAAAATAATGTACTGTAAATGGACGTTTCTCCAATAACTTAAGATGGAGTTAAGAAAACACTCTCTCAACAGCAGCGGTACATTAAGGCAAAAACAATAAAGCCTGCACAATTTGTTAAGAATTGGGAAGGTAGAATCATTGTTCTCATTCTTTATGGCAAGTGTCTCAATGCAAATCCTTTTTCAGGATCATTTTCAAAAGTTTGCGCTAAGGTACTCAATAATATCTTGAAGCAACCAATACTCATCATTCAATTCTTTAAGCTCATCATCTGTTATAATGGTAGGAAAAACACTGCTATTGAAACTAAACTGTTAATATTTTCTGAAACGGCTACTTTTGGTTCTATTAGAGCAATGTAATAGTATTACTATTACAAGTGGGCTCCGTAATGGCAGTCGAGTCAGCTCGATATAATATAGTAGCTACACTGATAACGGAAACATCATACATTGTTACGTCATCATTAGTCGACCAAATTTAGGGCTTATTATTGGTAGAAATAGGACTAATGTTACATCATTAATCGAAACAATATATGGCTTTTCAGTTATCAGACCTTATGTCTAGGTGGTGTTGGCGTAGTGCAATACGCACGTAATAAATTGTGATTTACGTTTTTACTGCACACAAAACTCATAACAGTTACAACAATGTCACTGTATTGTTGCTGCACACTCAGTTGAGAGGTCTCAGCTGAGAAAGTAGAGAAGTATTGTAGCATTCGAGTGTGGTTTCCTGAATATAATTAAGGATGTGTATTATAATTATATTATAAGAGATGGGCTAATTGTGCACGAAATGCAGTTAAGCTCGAATTGATTGCTAAAGAATTAGGTAATGTGCTTCTGATATTAGGATTATTGCCAAACGTCAGTAAGAGATTTAAATTTTGGGAGATTGACCTAAATCAGATAAAGTCAATTCATCCAATGAATTTAAAAGATTATTAAAAGTATCTAAGGTACTTACAAAAGAGATACAAGCACGTGTTAGATAATTCAATTGGTTATTTGGAACAGAGTGTTTATGGCTCAATCAATACTACCTCTGTTTAAAAGGTATTTGACAGTTTATTTGTTAAATTTAGTGAAATTTACATATTTAAACAATTTTGGATTTTACATATTTAGTGAAATTTTGATAATATACAAAATGCGATCAAAAAGTTCCGTGACTGGCTGCGCATCTCACCAACAAATGGCAGCACAAGTCCACAAGTATAGTAGATTAAAAGATCCTGCCCTAACATTCAAAGGATTTTGTTTCATGTGCATTGGGGATTGTGAAAATACTGCTATTATGACCACATGTGTTAGGTCATCTGCGATTTTATCATGAACATTAAATTTGAACAACGCGCAAATTCGAGCAACGAGCAATCTGAGGGAGGACGTTCGGCGAAAGTGACCAGATTTGTGAGTGAAAAAAACTGGATGCCGCACCATGACAATGTACCCTCTCACCGAGCTCTCCTCATTGATTTCGGTTCCACATGCACTCTACTCGCCAGATTTGGCTGCTGAAGACTTTGCCCTCTTTCTGAAAATGAAGATCCAGTTTGAAAGGTTGCCGTTTTGATACGAGTGAGCAGATCCAGTACGAATCGCTTAACTTGTTTCAACAAAAAAGACTACCAGGACATATTCCTCAAGTGGAAGGAACGCTGGGCTCATTGTATTGCTTCGCAAGGGGACTATTTTGAAGAGGACACTGTGAAAAAGTATTTAAATAATGAACCAGTCCTGAAACATTTTTGTGATCGCACCTCGTATAAATAAAGGAGAAATACTGTATATTAATTTAAGAAAATTACCCATATACGAGGGGTGATCAAAAAGTAATATCGCGTATTTTTTTCTTTAAAATGGTGACGGGAAAAAATAAACACATGTATGATACATTCGATAGAACAATTCAACTTTTATTTTTCCACATAATCTCCAAGCCGATTGAGGCAACGATCCCAGCGATGGATAAGTTTTTCCAAGCCCTGTCGATAAAAGCCGTCCAGTTGAGTGTGGAACCAGTTGCAAACTGCCGATTTCACTTCGTCGTCGTCACGGAAATGTCGACCAGCCAGTGACTTCTTCAACCATCCAAAGATATGGTAGTCACTGGCAGCGAGGTCCGGACTGTATGGAGGATGAAGCAGTGTTTCCCAGTTCCATCGCTGCGACAGGTCAATGACCCATTTCGCTGTGTGGGAACGTACGTTGTCGTGGTGCAGCACGATGTCTTCCATTGCCAAGTCAGGTCTTTCCCTGCGTATAGCCGCTCGATGATTCCTCAATGTGCTTCTGTAGCGTTCGGAATAGACAGTGGTAGGCGGGGGGGAAGAAACTCAAGCAGTATCGGACCATGGCAATCCCAAAAACATGTCAACATGACCTTGCCGGCTGATGGCACAGTTTTGAGCTTTTTCATTGTGGGAGATGAGGTCTGTTTCCAAACCGTCGATTGCATCTTGGTTTCAAGTGTGAAATAGTGGACCCATGATTTATTGCCTGTGATGATTCAATCCAAAAATTCCTGACCCTCCTCCTGGTATAGGGCGAGATGCAGCAAACAAGCATCGAAACGAGCACCTTGATGTTCGGCCGTCAACTGTTGTGGCACCCGTCTGGATGACACTTTGTGAATGCCGAGCTGCTCGTGAACAATGTCGTACGCTGTCCCATATGAGATGTCCAACATTGCAGCAATTTCTCTCATGGTAATCCGCAGGTTCTCCCGCACCTGCGCTTCCACAGCGGCAATGTTGCTGTCAGTCAGGGATTCCCACGGCCGGCCAGAGCAGTGTTCATCCAGCAGGTCTTCTTGTCCTTCTTTAAAATACTTCCACCAACGTTGTACTGTTCGGAGCTGCACGATATCAATCTCCGTACACCGACACAATTTCCTTATGGATATCGATTGGTTTCAGTCCTTTTGCACAAAGAAAATGCATAACACTCCGCTGCTCAAAAGCACTGGACGATGAAATGAGAGCCGCCATCTTGTTTGGACTGTCACATCGCTAGTGCTTGGAGGATGCACACGACACTAACAGGAAACTTTAACAATCAACCAAACTAACTTTTATATATCGCAATTTTCTCATATCTGCTGTCATTTTCGAGAAAAAAAATAACGACATCACTTTTTGATCACCCCTCATATAAAGTATGTAATGTAATAAAATAAAGTAATATGTACAGTTCGCCATTTAATGTCCAAATTACAGTTGAGGATCTTGCAGGAATGATCTGTAGATGTTGTGGAAATGAAGACCTTGTTATTTCTTCAAGATATTCTTCAAGGTCTTTATTTCTTCAATATTACAATTCGCGCTCCTGTAAAATCCTCATTACTTCAATTTAGACTATAATTGGTGAACTATATGTTATTTTATTTTTTCTTTATGAGGGAGAGTTTTCTTAAATTAACTGTTACCTAATGAAATTTAATTAATATCAACAAATTTATTATTTACTTAAATTGAATTAATACAACAGTGTTTAATTTTAGTATGTAATGTCGTCAAAAATAAAAAGAATCCGGGGTAATTTTGTACGATCCTATGGGCGAAGGTGAAGGCACCCTTAGGACATTACAGATCAGATTAATATATTTTTATTACATTAAAATGTTTAGTAAAGTTTTGACTTCTTATTCACCTGGCCCTACTGGAGTTGCAGGGGAAGTTGAAGGGGTGTCCATGGGCCCTGGGTTCATTTCGATGCCACCCATGATGAGGTTCTGCTTGATCGAAATGAACACGCTGCGTTGGTCAACGGTTTCAAAGGGTTCACGAAACTGTACTTGACTCCATTATGCTAGATTCAGATGCCAATGAGGAGATAAACATCATGTACAGACAACCAGAGACAAGGGTGATGAATGACACTTTCAACCAAGATATATAGTCTAAGTTGTCCTGCACTTGTTGTGTCGACACTATAATGGTGGGGTGTGGCTCCTATTCCGCCAGCCGATTCTAGTTCTGTATGTAACAATATCAATGCCCATCTTGTGGAATTAAAATGAAACTTCCAGCAGAAAATTGTGAGAACTGAAAAGACAAAGTGAGATCGAAATGCTCTTTTTATGATATATTTTGCATTTTTTGTTGATATTCTTATATGAAATAACTTTGTGTCTTGTAGAATACCTATCGGATGCTTACTCTTTGACGAACACAATTGTGACAAGACGTCGAGGGGTTGGTCTTATTTTACTAATCTTAATTACATAAAACCTATTGTCTATGTTTTTCTGTGAGAATAGTTTTGAATAACAATCCCACCCGTTTATCTATTACGGATTACCCTTCCCGACCATGCAAGTCATTATCGAAGGTTACTATGCTAATTGATCAGAGTGCACCTCCATTTGCTAACCTGAGCTTACGCTCAGAACAAATAAACCCGGCGACAATATTATACCGCCTTATTCTTCTCAACAATGATCGTTTTATGTTTGCTTCCCTTACCCCTGTCAAATTGCCTAATTCCACCCCGTGAATGTTTAAGTTTACTTAACACAAAGCTTCACAATTAAGCCCTTTAAAATTAGAATGCAATTAAATTTATTCAAGGTAAACTTACTACGGTAAATTTTCGGTATCTGCACAATTGCAAATTGAATTGTAGAGTAGCGAGAAAAATTGCAAGATGGCAGCCATCGCATGAAGCTGCGTGAATCCGCTCTCTAAAAAGATCTATTAAGCCTAAACCATTAATCAAAGTTATCAATAGGGCTATCTACAAATATTAGATTAAACTAAACTAATCAGTTTACCTCGATAAGGATAAAGGAAATTACCGCAAAAAAAAAAAAAACAAGATTTTCATCATTACTCTATAGCTAACGACGAAATAGAACGGAAGGCATGGGGAAGGATTCCCCCGGCGATGAGGATAAGCACAAAGACACTAAGGGAGATAGGAAAAACAGGAAAAGGGAAATTGAAAATGCAACTCATCAAACCGTAAGTGCACATGATAATAATAAAAATAATAATGGCCTTATCAGCACCCCAGCAAATGAGACTGAAGCCGGACCTAATAAATGATTAGCCATAGATCCGACAGCAGGCCCCTCAAAATCAGCCTATCATGCCGATACCCGAAACTGTTACGATATCAATGTGGATACAGACATGAGGTCTGATTCCCCTGTCCTGGGAGCTTCTAATCAAAAGAAGACCTATCCTAGTAAAAATAATATATCAATTGGCCAGCAATCAGCTGCTATTGGGAAAAGTATTCAGATCGCAGCTCGCCCCTGGCTTCTGGTTGAAGTCCAGGAAGAAGATCAAAACGGGAAATTGTCAAAAGTCGACCTAAAATCATTCTCTTGTGGCTTTCTCAGGAGAATTATTACATCATTAGTAGGAAACGTCGAACAAATTAATAAATTAAGAAGCGGAAAATTCTTGATTAAGTTTTTCAATAAACAACAGGCCTCTAAATGCTCTGGCTTTGATAACATCGGTAAATATCACCTCAGTTTTGAAGTCCCAAATTTCCTCACACAAAGCGTGGGATATATTTATGGTATCCGGACTGATGTTACTGAAGACGAACTTAAATCTAATTCCAACCTTGGTCACCACATTAATAAGATCAGGAAAATTCCTCCACCATACGCAGACGCCCGATATTGCAAAATAATTATCTATTTTAACATTCCTCAGTTAAAAGATAAGATGCTCTTTGAAAATCAGGCTTTTCCGATTGCGAAACATATCCCAAGCCCTACCCAATGCAGAAACTGCCACAGATTTGGGCATTTTCAAACCGAATGTCGTAACAATCGTACGTGCTCCAAATGCCAAGATATCGATCACACTAGGAGCGATTGCACTGCTGTTGATTTCATTTGTACCAACTGCAGAAACAATCATTCCCCCTACTACCGTGGATGCCCCACCTTTAAAGTAGAACAAGAAATCAAGATAAAAATGATGAACCTATATCTATCCTACCCTGAAGCTAGGAAAATTGTTGAAAAAGAAGGTATTTTTCCTCAGCAAAATCGATCATATGCGGAAGTAGCTAATAACTTGCGAAGTCGGCATACTGACTTGATTGAATCACAAGAAAAGCCCATCAAAATTTTGGAAAGAAAGGAGTATGTGCAAATTGAAAACGCAGAATTTAAGCACTCACAATTGAACAGACCTAAAACTGGCACCACTTTAACAGGTAATAATATGCGGCAATACCGAAACGATGCTAATCATAAAAATTATGGAAAGTCCTTTCAGAGAGAAGGTCAAGGAAAGGTTATCCTTGACAACGATCACGAGAGACCCATACAGGGAGCTGATCACGAAAGATGCTCACTGAAGACTCCTGTGGAGGCAATGAGTGGTATTGAAAGCGAAAATACGGAAAATGATGAAAAAGTCAAGGAATTTAATAATTATTTAAGTACGCTGGTGGGAAGGATTATCAAAATTATCTTACTCCCCACCTTAAATGAAAATTGCACCCCTGAAAGCAATGCAAAAACTTTAAGCAACACCTTGTCAGGATTAAAAGACTCAAATTTAATAACTGAAGAATTATACGTGGACCTCACAGAATGGTGGAAGGAAAAGAATTTGGAGACGTCGAAGGGTAGCATACAGAAAGCATCTTCGAACTAAAAATTCTAAGTTGGAACATCCGTGGATTAATAGCGAATTGGGAGGACTTTAAATTGTTGGAGCACAAAGCAGACCTAATGGGTATATGTGAGACACTACTAAACAATAACTTTATTACGCTATCCCGAAACAAGCATGCATATCTCAACTCTCGCACAACCAAAGGGGGAGGTATAGCAGCACTAATCAAAACAAAAATTCTTCATTATTTAGGAAAGATGACTCAGGGACAAATTGAGTCTATTGAGCTTGTTGTATTCATTAACAATATGTGGATTCACATCCATTTCACGTATATACCCAAATACATATCGAAAATTGTAATGGAAAATTATCTCCGTAACCTTAGTCATCCTTTTATAGTAATTGGCGACTTAAACAGCAAAAGCCCAGCATGGGGATGTACTGAACATAATGGAAACTGCAAACATCTTGAAACAATCATTCAACAGATGGGTTTACAAGTAGCATATCCCTCGCAGCCCACTTACATCTGCCCCAGGAAAACCGGGAGTTCTTCCACGCTTGATAATGCTATATATTCCGCAACGTTGGATCTTAGCTTCACGCTAAAATGCGATGCTCTGCCCGATGCTCTGGGCAGCGATCACCAGCCAATTATGCTTAAAGTAATGCCTATAAATCCAATAAATGCTAATCTCCTCCCTAATAGTGCTGCTAGACACTCTTACTCACAAGCAACATATATGTCAATACAGGATGACCCTCCTCAATTAAGCAATGGCAGCCCGCAGCAACCTGATATTGCCCCCCGCCTTAATCCTCTGGATCTACAAGATATGCTTATAAACATACATAAGACTGTTAAAAGAACTGCGAACAACAAGATAAAAGAAAAACCTCCTCATCCCCCATGGTGGGATCGTGAATGTGAAATCCTTTCAGCTCGTCGTAACAAAGCTCGCAGAAATTTCTTAAAATGCAGATGTGAACCGTGTTGGTCTGAAATGAAAAGATCTCAAGCCGTGATTAGAAGACACCTTAAAATAGTCAGGCGATTATATTGGAAAAATTTTCTAACTTCTCTAGACTCTGGCATAACGTCAAATATTTGGGAAAAAATTAAAATTTTCGGCCCTCCCTCAATCAAAAAATACCCTCTCATTAAAAATGATGATGATAATTGGTTAAGCCCCAATGACTCTGCCCAAAGATTGTTGCTCCACTTTAAGGGCGACGACAACGAACCTCCTCCAGCTATCATACGACCACACACTAGTATAATAATCAATCCAGTCGCTGTTACCGAATGGGAAGATTTATTCACTATGGAAGAATTGCAAGCTGCCATGCCAAAAACAAGCACGTCGCCAGGCATAGATGGCCTCACGTACAAATTCCTAAGTAAATTAACTGGAGACGTAATCGATAACATCTTGTATACTTATAACAAAGTTTGGGAATCGGGAGAAATTCCGCCCCCCTGGAAGGACACTTTGATCCAGGCGATCAAAAAGCCAGGAAAAGAAGAGGGTTACATCACGTCCTATCGACCAATAGCGCTAACATCCTGCTTGGTCAAACTCTTCGAAAAGCTAATCTGTACCAGACTCTCTGCTTTCTTGGAAGTCAACAAATTATTGCCGAACACCCATACTGGCTTTCGTAAAGGCAGACAAGTAAACTGGCCCACTTGGGAGCTAATTGATGCCATCTATGGCAGTAAGGAACGCAATAAATATCTTGGAGTCATATTTTTTGATATCACGAGGGCGTTTGACACGGTTCAACATTGCATTTTAATTAATAAGCTCTACGAAATGGGTATACCCCGACGCTTTATAAAGTGGATCCAAAGCTTCTTACTGGATAGGAGAATTGGAATCAAGGTGGCGAATGACATAATATGGACTAAACAAATTAAGGGCCTTCCGCAAGGATCCGTCTCCAGCCCTATTTTATTCAATATTTACACGGCTAATATTTCCAAGATACTAAATACGGGAGCTAAAATCAGCGTCTTTGCAGATGACATTGTAATCTGGAAGGAAGAAGCCAGTATGCCCCTTATTAAAAGAGAGCTACAAACCTACTGTACCCAAATTTCAAGCTGGGGAAATGAAAATTACCTTGCCTTCTCTCCTGAAAAATCTGTGGTTATGTGCTTTGCGCCTAACAACTCATTTATCCCTCCTGTGATCATAAAAATAAATGATAGCAATATGGCTTTTAGGAGAATTCATAAATTCTTGGGAATCACAATAGACCAAAAACTCACTTGGCGTCCCCTCGTTAAATACATCGAAAAAAAGTTAGACACCTTTCTCGGCACGCTAAATAGAATTTCCCGTAGTAAATGGGGCCCACCCTGGAAAAATCATACTCTAATAAATAATATGATCATAAGAGGAGTAATTGACTTCTATGCGCCATTTCTTTTATTGTGTCCAATTACGTCAGCAAAATCATTGCTCATAAAAGAAAGATCTATCTTAAGAACTGGCCTTGGAGCAACCCCTACATCCCCTATTCGTACACTATACGCTGACAGTAATCTCCCCCCTCCTCATATCAGATGGAAGACCAAAATTGCTAAATTAATTCTAAGTAAAATGCAAATAGTGAATCATGATAAAATTAAAAGAAACTCCCTTCAATATGGAGACAAAGATGTTGGCCAGTTCATCGAAAACCATTATAGTTCCACTAAAATTAGAGATCTGTTTAAAAATTGCCTCCAAAGCTTGGAATTACTCGAACTTGCACCAATTCCTATAAACATAACTTTAAACCATGCTATTAGTAAAATCCCTATGCCCACCATTATTTTGATGGATTGGAAAAAGAAGCAACTACCTAACAACGCTAACCCTGTGATAAAACGCATTATACAAAAAGAATTTCCAGACCATTTACAAATGTTCACAGATGCCTCCTTTGATCGCAAATTATTTCTGGCGGGTATAGGAATTCATAGTGCTGACCTGTATATTAATCTATCATTAGGAATACAACCTATAGCCAGTGCAGCAGCTGCTGAGGCCTAATAGTATTACAGCACCAACCACCTAATAATTATCTAATATTGTCAGACTCTAAAAGCACCCTCCAAAAAATTAAAAAGAAATATGAAAATAATCAGTGGTTCCATAGGGATCGTTATGGGCAAATAATTTCGCTTATTAATGAGTTATTTATTAAAAATTATACAATTGGCTTCATCTGGGCTCCAGGCCATAGAAATATCAGAGGAAACGAGGCAGCTGATTTCTTAGCACGTAGTGCTCGAAATAGGGAGGCAGATCGGGTTGATCTAGACATAACCAATAGCAAAGCACTATTTAGCTCGACTGAACTAAAAAGGTGGAATGAGGAGTGGAGGGCGGAACCGGATACATGGTATAAACACCTGGCACCTGAGATTAAAATCAGGCGTCTTATGGACATGACTAAAATAGACAGAATGATTATCTTTAGACTCAGAACAGGTCATACCCCCTTGAAAAGTCTATTATATAAATTGAAATTGTCTAACACGGACACATGCGACTGTAACAGCCCCGCTATAGAAAATGTACATCACGTCTTAGTTGAATGCAACAAATACAAACAACAGCGCAAGGAATTATGGGAAGATCTTTCAAAGAGGAAAATTCCACGCCTTCTACCAGCCCTGACCCCCCCCCCCGGCACTGTCGCTCCCACATCTTTTATTATTAGAGACCCCTATAAATATACAACATAGTGTGCATGTCTGTCTAAAAAAGTACCTAGCGAACTCAAAATTGGCAGAAAGAATAATTGCAACAATCAAAGAGGCATCTGAACTATAAGTTAATAAGAGCAACTTGAATCAACAGTGATAAAGATACCAGTGGAATTCAGTGAAATAGTGCAATATAGTACCATAAGCTGTGTAGTCAATCTACGAGAGCTTACAACAACAACAACAACAATTGAATTGTAAATAAAAAATTATATTGTTGCCCTTGCGATTTTTCTGCCGTTCAAAGACCATTGTTGGTTGATTTTCACTGTCTTGTTTGGCGAGTTTTATTATTGTATTATGATGCCATCTACTGCTGGCAACACTGAAAGAGTGAGCGACTATTTGAACGGAATTAAGAAAACTATCAACCTATATTCTTGAAGTGGAATTCCGCGAAGAAAAAGTTTTGAGTTGGGGAAACGAATACATAGGCCACCTTTAGACGAATACTTATTAAATGGAGATACGCTAGAACATTTTTTAAACATTGCAATAAAGTGAAAACCATTACAAACATCACACAAAATGACATAGACGCTTAAAACTATTGTAATAACGTTGAAATTTTATATAGTGTTTAAAACAAAATATACTGAATTTAAAACACATGTTAGTTTTCATTTTAGTGCATTTTCTTATAAATTTATATGGCTTTATCCCCACTAACCAGTTTTTCATTTCATAATTTTTATGAACAATGATTATGTTTATTTATTATTAATACTTTTTTCAAAGCCGTTATGATTACAGCAGTTTTATTAATTGCAAGAAATTGCAATGAAAACTTTTCCAAGTTTGCAGCATCAAGTGCAAGAATTGCGAAAAGATTACATGAAATAAACTATAAAGAGCCAATAAAGAGTGATGCCAGCACAGCCATAACCAACTAAAAACACAGCAGCAGACCAGAATGAGAAAACACAGCATACTTGGGGAGGGTGTGAGGGGAAGGGAAGGCATCGACACGATTCACAGCAAGTTTCTTCTAGTATAGTTAGGAAATGTGGCAGTTCTTGAATTGCAGATTGTCGGCGGCATTCATACTATTCATCCTATCTCATGTTAGCTGCTCAATGCGAACCAAAGTGCTTAACATGTCACGGACCCGATATTACAGTCTTCTATGCCCATTTTATAAAAATGTTATATATCTAAAATGTTCTAAGAGACAATTAACGTATTTTCCGCTAGAGAGGAACACATATTTTGCTGGTCAAATAGGCAGAAACATTTAATTCTATCTCCAAAATAAAAAATAAGGGAAATCTTAAATGTCCTACCTCCATCTGGCTCACGCGCTTTAGAGACATACATACCTCCTGGAGGTTGGACACAAGGAGGTGCCAACAGCACTGGGACTGAAGCATAGCAAGACTAATTCGTTTTCTTACTATCAGTGTGCGGCAAATCACTGTTTCTGAAAGCGCTCACGCACCCCAGAGACATACATACTCCCTGGTGGTTGCATGCAGGCGGGGTGCCAACAGTATTCGGACTAACTGTAGCAAGACTAATTTGTTTCTCTAATATTTGTGGACGGTAAATTACTGTCAGTGGTAAATCACTCTGGGGGGTAAATTACTCTGAGCACTAAATCAGTGTGGGCAGAAAATCACTGTGGGCAGTAAATTACTGTGGGTGGTAAATCACTGTTTCTGAGAGCGCTCACGCGCCCTAGAGACATACATACCCCCTGATGGTTAGAAACAGGGAGGTGCCAACAGCACTGGGACTGATGCATAGCAAGACTAATTCGTTTACTTACTCTTTATGTGTAGTAAATCAGTGTTTCCGAGAGCACTCACGCGCCCTAGAGACATACATACCCCCTGGCAATTGGATACAGGGAGGGGCCAACAGCACTCGGACTGAAGCATAGCAAGAACTAATTCGTTTTCCTAATATCTGTGTGCGGCAAAGCAGTGTTTCCGAGAACACTCATGCGCCCTGCAGACATACATACTCCCTGGTGGTTGCATGCAGGGGGAGGGGGGGGGTGCCAACAGTACTCGGACTGAAGTGTGGCTAGACTAATTCCCTTTTTATTAAGTACCAAAAGGTGCTTTATGCTATCAATGTGGGGGCGGTGTCTGTCCACCTAAAACTCCATTTTCTCGAAATGTATGAAATACTTTCAAAATCCTTTTTCGCCAAATGGACAAACATGATTAACCGCACGAACAATTTCGAAGACAGTCAAAATTGGTACATCAGCACGTGCTCAAATGCCATCATTCTAAGACCCCCTGCATATTTCCTAAGCCAACACACAGCAAAAACATATCAGACAACTTTTAACGACAACCCAAGAGCTAATACAAGTCTCATGAAGCATTTCTTTCACCAATCGGCAAACGTGGTTCAACGTGCAAAAACGAACGAAACTGAAACAATGGCATGTGCACCAATGGCACCATTATGACACCCCCAAAAACGTTCAAGGCGAAGATACAACTAGAAAGACATAAAAAAACTCGGAACCACAAGTTATGAACTTGCATAAAGTTATTAAGCACATTTTTGACAACCGACAAACACAGTTCAATGATGGCCGAATTTCATAAGAGTAGTGAACAATTTTGAAGATGGTAGTATTTGATTCAGTGGTATCTACACTAACTCCACCATTACAACACCATTGTAAATTTTGAATACTAAGAAAAGGCATAAAAAACAACAAACAAATTGCAAGGCCATGACATGAGTGAATACATAAGAGCACATAAAAATTTCTAAGATGGACGAATTTGATTCAATGGACCATGTTTTCAAGATTTCTCAAAAATTCCAAAAAATTTGGTAATATCTTTCAAATAGTTTATGGCATGGCGACCAGTTTGGCCTTTCAATACTTGGCTATGACAATCTTTATTCATTTAGTTTCCTTGAAGTAAAAAAAAACAAAAACCACTGCCATCTGTCATTTCTGCTTCCCAGCACAAACGGCCCCAACACACAACAGAACACATGTAAACTTCCTTCTCCACCAAACCACATCCTAGCCACCCATAACAAGAAAACAACTTTACTAAGCTTTACCGCCCAAAAACTACTCTTCTTTCTTCTTCTTCTTTCTCACAGCCTACATCTCCTGGAGAACGGAGACTAGCTGATGGGTTACATACAACACATATAAAGAAACACTAGTAGATCAGAGTTCCGATCAGATGATCAGCAAGCTTTAAGTGGGCCCAAAATTCTCTCGAAAAGCCCGGAGCCACACAGGAAGCAGGAAAAAAGGCGCACAACAGCATGCTTTTCACTTGGTTTCAGTTGGGTAACAAGGAGGACATTCTCCAAAGAGAAAGCAATATTTCGTATGCGGAGATCGTTAGTAAGCATTACCCTCTGTTGACGAAAGATGGGACAGACCACAATCACATGCTCTAGTGTCTCTTATTCGCCACACTGACAACGACCTGACGACACTATATGGAGTTTATGCAGAAAGAAATTAAGTGGAGCATGGCCACTCCTTAATCTGAAAAGCAGTGCACGTTGGTTTGAAGTAAGCCACCTAGGGGCAAGTTGCTTCAAATTAATCACAACCGGGAACAATGCTTTGTAGCGCCCGCCTGTTGTTTCCGCCAACCAGTCTTCGTTCCATAAGGCTAAAATGCGTCTGCGAACACACAAATTAAGAATTGATGAGTCAATACGAGCGGAGATCGCAGGTTTTCAACCAGTTCTCCCCCAGTTCGCCAGTCTATCTGCCATTTCGTTTCCTTTAATGCCTTTGTGGCCGGGAATTCACATAAATCAAACGCAATAATCATTTCGGTGAAGTTGACGAAGCAGATCAATTACGTAACCAAGTTGCTCCCCAAAAAACCACTTACCGCAGGTTAGGGCACGGTGGATCGACAAAATAGCACTTTGAAAATCTGTTAAAATTAAATAACTATCCGGCGGGAGAGAGGAGGTGAGTAAGAGATTTGAAAATCTAAATGAGTTCTAACTGGTATGAGTTGAACGCCGGAAAA
>JAHWFO010117362.1:0-17385 GCA_023313115.1 Rhysida immarginata
CGAATTTCGGGTTTTTTCCGCAATTCATTTTTCTTTCTAACGTAACTATACTATCCTCTGACATTAAACAACAAAGCAAGGGTAGAGAAATTTTAAGAAAACCAGGACCCCCAATGATCGAAATTCGATCACATTTCTGAGAAAAAAATATACCTGTTATTTTTATAGCTTCAATCTTGCTTATTAATAAATTTTGAAGAAAGAAAAATAGACAGCACTTAAAAAATATCCAAAATGCATTTCTGACACTCCAAATTCATTTCACCGCAAAGATCAGTTTGAAAATTTCTCGGAACAATATCTAGAGCACATATAAAAGAAAATTTTGGTATATCTATCGATATATTATCATCATTTATATTTACGCTTAATTGTCTCTCCCTATCTATGCGTTTCCCCCCCCCCCCTCTGTCCTGTCAATGTTCTTCCTCGAGGAACTTAAATTACCTTTTAAAAAATAAAATATATCATTTGAACCTCATTTGAAATTACATTTGGAGTGAATGTCATTTAAATAGAGAAGAAAAAATTAACTTACCAATTTGAGAGCAATAAATTATTCACAAAGCAATTTGAAATGAATACAACTATTCTCTCACAATTTCAAAAATGACGAGCAAGCAACGTTATTCAAATGAACATCAACAAATGATTTGAATTAGTTTCATACAAGCAGAGGTACCCGGCGTTGCCCGGGACAATTACACTTGTAGGTAAACAGAACAATCACAAAAAATTAAATAATAACTCCCAATTGTCTAAATAATAACTCAGTCAATAAAACAGAGAGCAAAGGGACTATCCATTCTACGAAAAATACGAAAAACAGGAATTATAGGTGATATACCGGAACTTTATCTAAACTCTTCCTGACTTGCCTCACAACTGCAGAGCATCACCAGATACATAAGACTCAAGTTTTTCTTGCCCTTGACGTAGAAGCTCTTATACCCTCTTGCTCTATTCGAAATCCCCGTTGTTCAGATGTTTCAAATGCCCGTATAGCTTTTTCTGCTTTAGTTGCAGAATATCTCTGACCAATAGTCGTTCTTCTCTTTCTCTTCCAGGCACAAATTTTTGCCAGTCGTCTGGACGTTTGATAGGGAGCTCAAGAGAGACACGCGTGACTCCTTTGCCTCATCAATAGATGCTGCCTTATTAATGTTCTGTCATTGCATCATCATTTCATGCATATTATTAATAATTCTTGGAAACGAACGTTCAATCATCGCATTACCAACATTTCAGTTTCCAAAATATGCACATTGCCACAGAATATAGTCAAAATGTATTTTTATGAAAAGTTTGGATCTAATGTGCTACCAAATAAGCTAGGTGACAACCCCGGCGTGGCTCGGACTTTTTTTTTGGATTAAATTTTGCAATATCTTAAAAATAAACACAAAAAACGCTTAGAATTAATACAGTAAAAATTCTTAATGAAAATTTAAAAAATATATATAAAGGCTCACGATGGATGGACCTCTCCAAGGACGCCACTGCTAGTCTAAATAATTTTTTAGCCACGTAATCTTACTTTAGATGTACACTTGATGTTGTTGCAATTTCCACTCTTCTCTCGATGTCTTGAAGCAAAACTTGGCCATTCATCACTTGGTGTGGTCTACCGGTCGCCTATTCTATTTACTTGCTTACCATTTGCTTAATACAGCACGGAGCTAAAGGAGTGCTTCATCTGTCGTCTTTCCACTCTTTCTCAATAGTCTGCTTACTCTCCATTATCTCCAGTTACTGATCCTTCTTAAAGATTTTGAAGAAACTGTTAACTACTAAGAACTCTCTTTTCTAAGAAACGCCTGATTAATAGAAATTCTATGCATTGTTACAAATTGAAACATCTATTTTGCATAAACTTTGCCTTGCATTGTTGGTCATGAGATATATATTTTTGATCCTTGCATAGTGTTGGTGCATTGCGTGTTGACACCATTGTTGATAAATATTGTTGCACAAACTTTTCCTTGCATTGTTGGTTATGAGATACATATTGTTGGTCCGTGCAGAGTGTTTGTGAATTGCGTGTTGATACCTATTGTTGCATAAACTTTGCCTTGCCTTGTTGGTCATGAGATATTTCTCATTAATATGCCTTGCCATAACCATGGATATCGATTTTTCATTAATAATTATTATTTCGAAATCTGAGGTAGACAATGACCTTCCTCATGGTTTGAAGGTCAAGTATGCCAAATTTCATTAAGATCGGAATAAAACTGTAGATTTGTATAAAAAGCAAATAAACCCACAAACAAACAAACATCCTTCTTTGTATATGTAGATAGATTTGACATCTAAAAAAAACAAAACAATAAAAAGGCAATGCTGCATGCGTTGATAACTATGGCGCACAATCTATTCCTTAATGTTAGCTTTTTTGAAACGCTTTTACCTGTGTTTACGTAAACAAATATGCAAAAAAATATATTGTGCACATCTACAGCACAGGACCTTTCCAACCATATACGTTTCATTCGTATTCGTCCACCTTAACACAGGGAAAAGTGTACAACAAAATATGCGTTACCGTATTTATTTATAGATTGTTTTAAATAAAGCAACAAAGCGTGGAAAGAGAATTTTTTAGCAAATTATTATCGCCAAAGGAATACTGGATGCCCAGTGTTTGGCGGAATATGAGAAATGAATTCTAGCCAACATTTATCCTAAAAGCGGATGAGTGACATCTTATGTAAATATGTTATTTACGAGTATTTCTCCCGTGAAAAAATCTCGGGACCGTAAGAAAATTTATTACAATACATTAAATTCGAGCAACAATTAATTGCAATGGCTATGTGCAATGAAAATAGTATCATAAAATGCGACCTAATTAATGTCATCTCTCTGTGCTCAAAGGAAATTCATGCTGAATTCTAATGGTATGATAGAGGAGGATAAGATAGAGTACGCAAAGTCACTATCTATTTCATTAGCAACTGCTCGCAACAACAGTTCCTCTTATGGAAAATTATATATCTGAAAATGGTAAATGACACGGTCTTTGCATTGTAAACAGCGCCGCTTCACTCTCATCGTCCCCAAATCAGAGTTGGTTATTTTCCTCAATGTCGGCATCCGAAATGATCAATGCGGAGGCGAATGTGCCATCTATCTTATTCTACTCTTTGATGGTTACGGACATTCGTATTTATTATTATTAGTATTATTATTTTTCTGTATATGCCCTTATAAAAAAAAATCGTTATATGTTATTGTAGTCTTTGTTGTTTAAGTAGTAATTTGTTGTCCTTTATTATTCAGATGCCAAAGTTTTATTTTAATGGTTACTTTAATGCCCTAGGGTCTTATATTAAAAAAACTAGACTCTATTTGCAACAACAAATAATGCATGTAAACACGAATGAAAATAAAGATAATTAATTTTTGAGGTTGTATCACATATTCTTTATATGCAATAGTAAAGAAAGTCATTAAATTTTTTGTCGCAATTTTAATCTCGTAATTGGACCAGATAATACGATCAAAAAATTTGTTATTGTACAGAAAGGCCGTGTTCGTAAACTGAACCAAAATAAACTACGCTCACTAAGCTCGGAGAACGCTCTCGAAAAGCAAGATTTTACTAACGTCGAGATATGGGAAGCGAGGAATTTACGAACGCATTTGGAGCGAGCTTCCTCTGAGCGCTCAATTTACGAACACGGCCAACTGGTTAGTAAGATTTCAGTTAACTGACGGGTACAAATTCTATTACTCCCAAGTCATTAATGATATCCTATATAAAATATTAGAGAAATGAGAAAGTGTTGCTTTAAAAAAAAGAAATTAAACCTGTTTATAGCTAAAAGTTTTAGCAATTTCAAAAGTTCATTAAAGTTAACAAACAAATAAAAGTGACAAAAAGTAAATATAAGTTATTTTATATTGCGAATGAAAAAATTAAGAGTCTACTTATAATTCCAAACAAAAAAAATTAGTTTTTTAGCCAGTTACGAAGGTTAAATCCCGTTTTAAAAACGGGAATTTCTTTTTCAAGAAAAACTATTAATGGGAAAAACGAAACGTTTGAATGTTTTATTTCTTGAAATATTTTTGATTTAATTACTTTTGAGTACGCAAATAGAAACTGAGTCATCCGGTGATTGCCTGTATTGTGCTGTGTCCACAAATTTAATACGCAGTGAAAAAATTTCCATAGCTCTGAGGTTCGCTGTTGTGTCAGTGATTACCAGAGACTTTCAATAGGGAGACATGTCATTTACTTAATTTTCATGTAATACGAGCTCTTAGGTGTTTCATTGGATATGTTCAGATGGCGCTGTAACGACGAAGACGACGTCATAGTTTCGATTATAAGTTTCGCTAGATGTTCAAAGTTTAGCAACGATCAAATCGACGAGCGAAAATCATCATAAACCTTGAAAAATTGTTTTTCTAAAGCATGTCTGGTCAGTAATGTGATGCAAAATTTCGTGCCCAACGTCGTTGTGTAAAGCACCTTTCGTTCTTTAGATTTCCAACGGATCCCGAGGTACGTTTATTTACAGTAAATGTTATTTATAAACTATCAGAGTTACCCGGCGTAACCCGGGATAATTACACTTGTAGGTAAAGAGAATCTCAAAAAAAAATAAGTTATAACTCCCAGTTGGTTAAATAATAACCCAATCAATATAGAATATAGTCAATATGTATTTTTAGGAAATGTCTGGATCTGATGTGATACCAAACAAGCTAGGTGATAACCCTGGCGTGGGTCGGAGTTTTTTTTTTTTTTGGATTAAATTTTTCATTTCTTAAAAATAAACACATGAAAACGCTTAGAAATAATACAGTAAAAATTCTTAATGAAAATTCGAGAAAAAATTTTTTAAAGGCTCACAATGGATGGACCTGTCCAAGGATGCCACTGCTAGTCTAAATAATTTCTTACTCACGTAATCTTGATGTTGTTGGAATTCCAGTCTTTTCTCGATGTCTTGCAGCAAAACTTGGCCATTCATCACTTTGTATAGTCTAACGCTCGTGGATTCTACTATTTACTTGCTTAACCATGTGTTCAATACAGCAGGGAGCTAAATGAGTGCTTCCTCTGTCGTCTTTCCACTCTTCCTCAATAGTCTGCTAACTCTCCATGATCTCCAACTACTGATCATTTTTAAAGATTTTCAAGAAATTGTTAAGTACTAAGAACTCTCGTTTATAAGAAAAGCCTGAATAACAGGAATTCTATGCATTGTTACAAATTGAAACTTATCTATATTGAACAAATTTGCGTTTTATTGTTGGCCATGAGATATATATTGTTGATCCCTGCATAGTGTTGGTGCATTGCGTGTTGATACCACTGTTGATACCTATTGTTGTACAAACTTTTACTTGCATTGTTGGTAATGAGATATATTGTTAATATCTGCATATTTTGGTGCATTGCGTGTTGATACCATTGTTTATAACTATTGTTGCACAAACTTTGCTTTGCATTGTTGGTCATGAGATATTTCTCATTAATATGCCTTGCCATAACCATGAATAGCGATTTTTTATCAATAATTATTTTTTCTGAGGTAGACAGTGACCTTCCTCGTGGTTTGAAGGTCAAATATGCAAAATTTCATCAAGATCGCTATAAAACTGTAAATTTGTATAAGAAACAAACCCACAAACAAACAAACATCCTTCTTTTTATATATAGACTAGCAGAGGTACCCGGCGCTGCCCGAGATAATTACACATGTAGGTGAACAGAACAATCTCAAAAAATTAAAATATATATCCAAATTGGTTAAATAATAACTCAATTAATGCAACACAGAGCAAATGGATTATCCATTCTACGAAAAATACGAAAAACAGGAATACTTAGTGATATACCGGGACTTGATCTAAACTCTTCTTGACATGCCTCACCATTGCGGAGCATCACCAGATACTTTACACTCAAGATTTTTTTGTCCTTTACGTAGAAGCTCTTATACCCTCTTGCTCTATTCGAAACTCCCGTTGTTAAGATCTTTCAAATGCCCGTATAGCTTTTTCTTTTTCTTGGAAACGCACGTTTAGTCATCGCATTATCAGCATCTCAGTTTCCAAAATATACACATTCCCATAGAATATAGTCAAAATGTATTTTTATGAAATGTTTGGATTTGAAGTGCTAACAAATAAACTACGTGACAACCCTTGTATGGATCGGACTTATTTTTAAAATTTTGTAATATCTTAAAAATAAACACATGAAAACGCTTAGAATATATACAGTAATATTCTTAATAAAAATTCGATAAATTTTTTTTTTTAAAGGCTCACAATGTATGGACCTCTCCAAGGATGCCACTGCTAGTCTAAATAATTTCTTACTCACGTAATCTTAGATTAGATGTATACTTGATGTTGCTGCAATTCCCACTCTTCTCTCGATGTCTCGAAGCAAAACTTGGCCATTCATCACTTTGTGTAGTCTAGCGGTTTGCCGATTCTTCTATTTACTTGCTTACCACGTGCTCAAACAGCACAGAGCTAAAGGATTGCTTCCTCTGTCATCTTTCCACTCTTTCTCAATAGTCTGCTAACTCTCCATTATCTCCAGTTACTGATCATTTTTAAAAATTTTCAAGAAATTGTTAAGAACTAAGAACTCTACTTTCTAAGAAAAGCCTGAATAACAGTAATTCTATGCGTTGTTACGAAGACGGATAGCCTTCGAGATGTACAGCTACAGATGCATTTTGAGAATCCCATAGACTGCGCAGCTACATGTATTTCAGCAGCTACAAATTAAGGATTCAGAGTGACTGCTGAAATGAATACAGTGCAATAGCGTAAAATTCTTTGGCCATCCGCCATTAACACAAAATTAACATCTAATGTAACGTATTAGGGATTCACTTAAAAAGGTCAAACGATAAAATAGAAATCAAAGAATTATTTCAATAATATTAGTAGCTACAATTCATCGTTTGCTATGGTCAGTTCTGCAAATTGAAACTGCAGAATCTTTATCTATATTGCACAATCTTTGCCTTGCATTGTTGGTCATGAGATATATATTGTTGATCTATGCATAGTGTTGGTGCATTGCGTGTTGACACCATTGTTGATAACCTTTGTTGTATAAACTTTTCCCTGCATTGTTGGTCATGAGATATTTATCATTAATATGCCGTGCCATAACCATGAATTTCGATTTTTTATCAATTATTTTTTCTACGTTTGAGGTAGACAGTGACCTTCCTCATGCTTTAAAAAATTATAATAGAAGTAATTAACAAGATGGTAAGGCAAAAAAAAAAACAATTACATGGCAAGTAAATTAAAAAATAAAACATTAATATTATTGGAAAATAAAACTAACTAAACCCGATAAAGATTTTCTCTACCGAAAATACTCCGCAAAAAGGGTCGATGCAGAACCGAAGGTAGTCTGTATAGAGATGACTTGAGCGTACCGCGCATGGGTGACATTAGAAGAACTAGAACTAAACCAAATAAGGTTGCGATCTTCAAGGAAAGGTTTATAAATATGCATATAATACAAAAAAATACACGAAGTCTTCCTCAACTAGAAAAGAAAATCAAATAATGAATTCAAAATCTACTTGCCAGAAGAACGCACATCCACGAGGTTCAATAAAAAGAAATGGCGACGCAACCTGAAAGCGTTACGTGGACCCTTTAATTATAGCCAGGGAGGGGGCCACGGTAACCTCCCAAATAAGACTCGTAGAAGGCCGAACTCTAAGCTTGTGTTTGCATCCATTAAATGATAAAGTCGAAATGGACACTGACGTACAAATACACCCGATCAACAAGCGACTCTGAAGGTTCCCCAAGCGATGAGGGACACTCGGAGTGCCAAGAGACTTCAAGTCTAAAAAAAAAATTAACGTTAAACGGGAAGGTAAAGCTTCAGTTCCTTTTTGGCGCGCTACAGTATAAAGATGTCTCACGAACGAATATAACCTAATGTGCTATTGGAATTTTCAATGCTAAGATATGGCATGTAATATATCAAACAACTCGTAACAACGTGTTATGACTGAATATATCATGTAAAAGAAAAACCATTAAGGAATGACATAACCAAGTACCAAAAGGTTAAACTTAACCATTTGCAAACCACATTTTTATTGCCCTATGTTAATATTGTAAGTTTCTAATAGGCAATAATGATACCATTAAAACACGTACCTTTGAACCAATTTGGATTATCATTAATTTTAACTTGCATTCATTTATGACACATCATTCCAAGTTGTTTGATATATTACATACTATATTTTAGCACTGAAAGTTCCAATGAACCATAATGGTTCCAGTAAACCAGGTTCCTTGAAACCAATTTCGACTGTCATTAATTTTACGCTATATTCATTCATGACATCATTTCAAGTTGTTTAATATACTACATGCCATATTTTAGCATTGAAAGTTCCAATGAACCATGATGGTTTCACTAAACCAGGTTCCTTTGAACCAATTTCGACTATCAATAAATTTACGTTATATTCTTTCATGATACATCATCCCGATTTGTTTGATATATTACATGCCTTATCTTATCCTTGAAAATTTTTGAGGGTATCATAAGAGTACGATTATGCTACGCGTCCACTGGCAGAAATAATCTAGTTATTTAAGTTCTTGATCTTTAATATCCAGGTTATCTGTGGGTGTCCATTACAAAAGATCCCAATTACAAAGAAAACCTGGTTATTTAACCTAGATAAAAAAAGTTAGGGGAAAATATCTTAGTTATTGATTTCATAACTGAGACAAATGAGTCATAACCGTGATAATTTCATCTTCCTTTAAAATGGCGGCAGATTCTCTCGCTTCGCTCACAGACAGAAATTTTGCTAGGAAACCTATTTTGTTGTGTGTTTAGAAAAAATAATATTGCGACAGAAATCATAAATTCATCGCCGATCCTCTTTTGTGAACATCGATTTATCTTAGTTTTATCGCTATTGAAAACATCGTAAGCCGCGACCGACGGCCCACTTAGATCAAAGGCGCCAAGATGTCACAAAATGGACAGTATGACGAGGCTGACCAACACCACCTCTACTCAAAGCCTGAGCGCGAAAATTTCATACTACCTAGTCATAATTTAGGGCTTATTATCGGTAGAAAGGCGATTAAAGATGACTACCTATGACGTTTTACCAATGTATGACGTTTCCGCTCTCAGGCTTTCTCTTTAGGTGGTGTTGGGCTGACGAGAGAACATTAAGAACGTCGTAATAAACTAGTTCTTTTCCTCTGCAGTGGACACCACAAAAGGTTTGAGTTTTTAAAAAACCTGAATCTTTCAGTTCTAGAACTTAAATAACTAGGATATTTTTGGCAGTGGACGCGTAGCATTAGAGCACGTGCCATTGTTTCGATTACAACCATTTTCAAAATGGTTCTTTCCCGGAACCATATTTATCAATTGGCGAAAATAGTAATTTATATCCATTAATTTTACGTTATATTCATTCATGATACATCATTTCAAGTTGTTTGATATTACATGTCATATTTTAGCATTGAAAGTTCCTATGGACCATAATGGTTCCAGTAAACCAAGTTCCTTGGAATCAATTTCGACTATCATTAATTTTACATTATATTTATTTATGGCTAATCATGCATATCTTACCATTGAAAATATTTGAGGGTGTCATAAGAGTACTATTAGAGCACGTGCCATTGTTTCGATTTCAACCATTTTCAAAATGGTTATATCCCGGAACGATATTTATCAATTGGCCGAATGGATTTTTTTTCTGTTCGTACCCTTTTAGTTGGTGCTGTTAATCTTCGTATAATTGTTTATTACTTTTGTTTATTTGTTTCGTTTGATTATGAAGTATATTAAAAGTATTTATAAATTTACTTAGATGTGTTGTATACAAGTTTGTTTAGTATTTATTGTAGGCTAGTATTAACTTGTATAAACTATAAGTGCCCCTGCTGATCCATCTTAACTTTATTTTATACTAACCCTACCTTTGATATTTGTTATGCTTATTAACCCAATTTGATTTCTGGTTTGTATTTTGTTTTTGAGCCCACATTGATCTAACTTGTCGGTTCTTTGTACCATACAGATATTTGTTGGGCTCTGTTGTAACGATTATTAATCTTCTTTAAATAAATAAATAAATAAATAAATAAATAAATAAATATTTATTATTTGGCGAAATTAGTAATTATATCTGCTTCTGTCTCGTCATTACGATTTGTTTGATATATTACTTAATATATCTCTGCATTGAAAATTCTTAGTTGGGTTCATGAAGGTACCATTTGTGCAGGTGCTATTGCACCGATTTAGATATTTTAGACTGGTCCGTGCCATGTACCATATTCATGGACTGACGAAAATAGTAATGAATAACCGCTTCTATCTCTTCATTACGATTTGGTTGATATATTTACTTAATATATTTTCCCACTGAAAATTGCAAGGCGGGAAAATTGAGGTACCATTTGTGGAGGTGCCATTGTAACGATTTAGATAATACCGGTATTTGTGATTGGTTCGTGCCATGAACCATATTCACTGACTGCCGAAAACAGACAGACAGACAAACAGACAGACTCGTTTCCTTACACTGAAAGCATTAAGAACCTTTCAGTACTTAATAGTTGAAATTGATTTAGTCACGTGCCCTCATGGTACCATATGTAATGTTGGAACTTTCAGTGCTAAGATATGGCGTGTAATATATCAACCACCTCCTTACGAGTTATGAGACCTATTGTTATCCATAGGTTATTTGTATCAAGAGCATATTGCTGTTAGGTTTAATAGTACCTAAAACTAAGTACTGTGAGTCTAACATTTTTCGTTTAAATTCTCTGTATACATTAGTCTATTTAAATAGTAATTTACAATTTAATTTTCATATGTATATATTTTTTCTAAAGTCTTTTAAAATGCAGGTTAGTTCTGTGTCCATAGCACGAAAATGTTCTCCCTTTATCCGCTTCGGCGGTAAAATCACTCTTGTTTCCTATATTTTCTGCATCGCTCTCCGCGATTCTCCGAGCTCGTGCAGTATTCATGTGTGACGTTACGGCCGTTCGCGAAGCATAAGTATCTTGTCTTATGACTACAGCTGCCGCCACATAAATTGATCGACAGGATGACGCCATTTCTAATGCCAAACAATAGACGTTAACGTGAAGTAAATTCCTTAGTTATTCCATGAAAGCATCCGCTTTCGTTTTCGAAACATTACTTTCTTATTTATATTTAGTTTCTATTTTCGCTTTTTTTAATAAATTAAAAAATGATGCAGAATAGTCGATTCGAAGGCAATTTGTTTAATTTTATGACTTTTAATAGGCTTTCCAAGTTTCAAAGATATTTCCTCTTTACTGTAGTAGAACAAGTGCATCATGGGTAAAATCCAGACAAAGCATATTGAAGAGAAGACTTACTGCGCATGTGAAAAAGATCGTTCAACTTACGTGGCAGCAGCTATAGAGTTAGAAACCTTAAGTAAAAACATATTTTATTTATGGTTTCATTGTTATAAAAATGTTTTTTTATATACGTGTTTTAGTTTAAGAGTTATAAAGACCTAAAAAAGCGTATTTAATGGTTTATGATATATTGGGGATTATCAGACCTAAAAGGCAAATTATAATTGCATTTTGTCCTACACCCGAGAGGCCGATTGGCTTCTTGTGATATTATCTTAATATCTGTTATAGCTATATTCGGCTGAAATCAACCATGCCAAACGAGAAGAGATCTGCACGTACAAAATGCCAGCAGTAAATCCATGAATTTGGAGACATGTTCTCAACAGATGGCAGTCTTTTCTGCAAATGCTGTAAAAAAAAGTATAACTGCTGAAATAAAGATCACATATGTCACAACATTTAAACGCTTCCATTCATTTAGTATAAATAAATCCCATGCAGAAATTGCATAAAAAAACTTTGCTTCTACAGTCCCTATCACCATAGGGGAATCAAAGGTTAGAGTACCCAACAGAACTTTGCACATTTATGTAAGAACGAGTTTCTTATTGACAGCATAAAAAATTTGGAAGGATTGCCTTTTCATAAAGCAGTTGCTATTGTGTTGAAGGTTGTGGAAGCAATCGAATAAGTGCCAGTTTCACCTATACAATTACTTATCCTTGCAAAGCTAAAAGATGTTCTTGATAAAAACCCAGTTTGGTATGTAGTATCAGGTCATTGCATATCAAATGTCGGATTTCGAAATGGGCTCCGCGCTTCAGCACGGTTTCCACGTTTAGTAGCAAGTACCCATAACAAAGTGGTACATTCCCAGAGATAAACCTATCAGCGACCAGCTGCTTGAAATTTGCTTGTCTGCGATAATATTTAATTGCGTTTGAACCCAAGCGAAGATAGTCATGACTTCATACGAATTACGTGTGATAATGTATTACAAGTTCAGGTTGAATCATACTGCATCCAACGCCTCTCGAAAAATCAATAAGGTATTCGGTGTAGGCAGTATAAACGAACGTACTATCCAACATTGGTTCCGAAAATTCCGTGCGGGGGTGACGGACCTGGCAAATGAGACGTAGAGCTTGGCTTTGTTACCCAGCTCGCGTTTCGTTATCATGGATCGCCACACTTCAGGTCTGACACAGCTTGCTGCACGGATCCGAGTATCCAACTCTATTTCCTGCCGTCCATCACTCGTGAATGCAATCCCGAGATACTTGAACTTCTCCACTTGTCGCAATGGGCTCCCCTAACATGGAGAGCGCACTAAGCAGGCTGTCTTGAAAAGACCACAACCTTAGTCTTAGCCACACAGATTCACATTTGGCTGCAAACCGGTCTAGTGCATGCTGAAGGCTAGTGCCAGAATACTCAAGGAGAACAGGGACAGATAATTTCTCTAAAGGAAGTTTACTATATTGCAAAAAACCATATAAAAATAATTTTTTTACAGTTATTAGCTTATTAGGTACTGTACCCTCATTTTTTTTTTAGCTTGAGTAGCTACACGCTCTAGAATTTGTATTCTCTTATTTGTTATAGAATAACTTCTTACATCTCTCCGAAGATTTTAATAAAAGAAAATGATTTATTTCTTTTTATTTACTATTTTTATAACTGTCCCCCTTGAAATGTGAATCATTAAGGCAAGCATCATCGAGCGGCTACTGGTAATCGTATTTCTACCAATAATAAGCCATTAATTTGGCCGCTTGATGATGATGTATCAATGTATACACCTTTTGTCTGCAGGCCTTCTCTCTAGGAGGTGTTGCCGTAGCACGGAAAAGTCACCTGATTTTCTTAGTCGAAGTAACAATGTAACCTTCGTTGTTTCTATCTTGGATTTTAGCAATCAGGGTTTTTCGTTGCTGATAACAATGAAGGTTACATTGTTGCTTGGACTAAGATGATCAGGTGACTTTTCTGTGCCAGGGCAATACCACCTCTACTCAAAGCCTGAGCGCGAAAATTTCATACATTGTTACATCATCATACGTAGTCGAGGCCAACGAGAAACAGGCCAGGGCACTCAAAAGTCACATGATCATCGGGGACCGGGCAACAATTCATCCTTCATTGTCTCCATCTTGGATTTTAACAATCAGTATTTTTTCGTTTGTTGGAAACAGTGAAGGATGGATTGTTGCCCGGACCCCGATGATCAGGTGACTTTTGAATGCCCTGGTCTATCTCTCGTTGGCCTCGACCTAGTCATAATTTAGGGCTTATTATTGGTAGAAATGCGATTAAAGATGGTGGTGTTGGCCAGGGCAACACAACACTTCCTAAACAGAAAGCCTGTGCACTGAAAATTTATACATTGTTACATCATCATAAAAAAGCATTGTTAAACTTATTGATATCAAAAATAAGCCATAAATTATGACTTCTTACAACACTTCCTAAAGAGAAAACCTCTGCACCGAAACGTCATACATTGTTACATCATCTAAGTAGGGTATTGTTATTCGTATTTCTACCAATAATAAACCCTGAATTTGCGTATGACGATTTACTTCTTATAATCATGTAACAAAGTATAAATTTTCAGTGCATAGTCTTTCTTTCTAGGAGGTGTTGGGCCTGATAACAAAAACGTCATACATTGTTACATCATCATTAGTCGACCATTGTAAATCCTCTTTCTACCAATAACTGTGTGTGCAACGCGTGCCAACGGGCACTTGCAAAAAAGAGCTCAGTGAGTTGATTAGTCGGAAGTTAACATTGACCATGTGCCTGCTCTGCGGCCACATTGGTGAGGCGCTACCTCGCGGTAGTGTTGAATGTTTAGACCGTCAGCTGTTTTGCCGTCTATAAGACGTTTCCAGAGAGTACCGCGCGCTGGCAACCGACATCAATCCCCACAACCTTCAATTTAACATCATTACGGTGGAGCACGAATGCTACAAAACAAATGAGAACTCCAATTGCAAACTCAATAAGCGAAGCGTCTCCAACCACGTCGTATATTCAATGAAAAAAATTCTATTTGGCGCGCTTTTCTATTGTTTACATTTCATTTTTCATTGTTGAATCGATTTTAGAGGAAAAAAGAATTTTTTCTTATGGGAAATCATTGAGAAAATACTTTTTCTGGTGATTATTCCTCGATGGCTTGATCGATTTTTCTGAAAATACTTCAAAACCATCTATGTCCTAATGGGATTTATTGAGCAAGATTTGGTTGAAATCGGTCAAGTGGTGTCGGAGCAGTTAGAAAACAAAGGTTTTACATTTGGATCGGTAAAGAGCTTCGCTCACTCAGCTCAATGAGCCCTAAATTTGGTCGACTAATGATGATGTAACAATATAAGATGTTTCCCTAGACAGAAGGCCTGCGGACAAAAGGTGTATACATTGTTACATCATCATCAAGATCTTAGTCCGAATAACAATGTAACTTTCATTGTTTCCATCATGGATTTTAATAATCGGCAATTTTTCGTTTGTTGGAAACAATGAAGGTTACATTGTTAATCGGACTAAGATGGTCAGGTGCAATGACGTATATTAAAGACAGACTCCGAATCCTATTGTTAACAGCGGCAAAAAGTGAAGCAAATTGAGCCATGACAGTGCTGGACAGGAGTGAGCCGTGGAGTAATTACTGTCTGGCTGCTTTGTTTTTGAAGATTTTGGACCCGATGAATAATTAATTCAAAACGATTCCTAAAAGTTGTTCTGCGTACAACTGTACAAACAGACAAGAAAAAGGATCACGAATCATTTTCCACAAAAATAAATCAAAAATACGTAACTAAAATGAAAATACGTTACTGAAAGACAATGGAGACGAAATTGAAACCATGATCGAAAAATTGTTTATAAAATATAATAAATACTTCAAATACAAAGTAAACGAAAAGATAAACTTATCACTCCGTGATCGGCGTGTGAAAGAATTATTAATCAGCTACTCTCGTGTTTAGCCATGTGTTTTGCATCATCTTCACTCACTTTCAGCCGTGACAGTTATGGGCATGGAGCTTCCCAATTTGCTTCAAGTTACAACAATAGGATTCGGAGTCTATCTTTAATATACGTCATTGGTCAGGTGACTTTTCCGCGCCAGGGCCAACACCTCCTAGAAAGAAAGCCTGTGCACTGAAAATTCATGCATTGTTACATGATCATAAGAAGTCATAATTTCGGGCTTATTATTGGTAGAAATACGATTAACAATACCTTTTTATGATGATGTAACAATGTATGAATTTTCAGGCTTTTTCTTTAGGAGGTGTTGCCAGGGCCTGTCTTTCACGTGAGCTACGCGGTAGGGACAATTTCGGGCTTATTATTGGGAGAAATATGATTAACAATACCCTACCGTAGGTGATGTAACAATGTAGGACGTTTTCGCGCTCAGGCTTTGAATAGAGGTGGTGAAAAATCTCCACCATACACAAGTCCAATGATAGACATGCTAGTCCTGTGACGCCACTAGACAGTGTCCAGCTAAATATCTTGTTGGCAAAGTCCTTCCCACGGCGACAAGACGATAGTCAACAAGCTTGTTGCCTGAGCTCACTGCCTCTCATCTGTATCGAAGCGAAGCAGTAAGCATTATTTTGATACATTGCCACCCAAAAAGGTTGCCGCAACTATTGTTTATAAAAAAAGAAAAAAGCCGAAAGAAATTTCTAGAAAGCATTAGCTAGGGAAAAAAAGAAACAGCTGGCTGAAAATTTTTTTTTTGGATGAAAATAAACTAAGAACAATCACAAAATATATAGCCCTTCAAATAAATTCATTTTTCTCCTACTTCATTTTTTGAACACTGCCATAATTTCAAACACATGAAACTAAATCAATATTATATTAGTTATATTGAATATAATATTAATGAAAATGTTTGTACTTGTTAACGAATACACGAATAAGATAGAGACAGAGAGAAATGTTCCAAAAAACAATTTGTTTTATTAAAAACTTAGTTAAGTCATCGTTATCCAACGATAAAAGGGTTTTACCATCAAAATGTTACGAGCAGTAGCGGTTCGTGACTATAATAAGTGGAGGGGCACAAATACAAAATTTCAGGTTCTTAGGCCTTTTCGTACAACAGTTATAGCTTAATTTGTATTTAGAGCCTCCCGGCCCCTGCCGAGGTCTCAGAGGACTATATCAATTTTAGTGTGTAATAGCTAAAATGTTAAGCAACACATAACTATAAAACATTTCGGGTTTCTTGACTTCTGGTTTTAAATTTATAGCTTGATTTGAGATTGAGGCCGCAAGACCCCTGCCAAGAGATTTATAAAAATTTTAATACAGATTAGCTAAATTTTTAAATACCACACTATGATTAAACAAAATTTCAGGATTGTAGGCCTTTACGTTCAAATTTTATAGCTTCAATTGTATTTGAGGCCGCCAGGGGCCCCGAAGCCTATACCAGTCTCCTATACCAGTCTCCTATTTTAATTTATTGATTTTAATCCAGGGCCTGTATGGCCAAAGGCCGACGTGTTGGGTCCCTGGATGGACCTGGATTAACGACTGCTGTAAGATGGTCGCAGCAGCGGGGGGGGGGGGTAACGTATTTCACTGTGGTCGCCCATCCAGTGACTAGCCGTGCCTGGTGTTGCTTAATTTACTGTCTATAATTTTTAAGTAACGCACTGTAAAAATATAAAAATTAAAGTTCTTAGGTCTTTTTATTATTCAAATATTAGCAGCTGACTGTTAGAGCTTATTTGTGATTTGGGCTTTAGGGCCCCTGTCGAGACCTAAGAGGCTTATACCAGTTTTTCGTGTATATTAGCTAATTTTTTTAGTAAACTACTATAAGCATACAAATTTTAGATTTCTAAGCCTTTTCGTTCAAGCATTATAGCTCTGTGTTTAGGGCCCCTACCAGGGCCCCAGAGGACTACATAAGTTTTAGTGTGTAAGAGCCCCAGAGGACTA
>JAHWFO010117364.1:0-19198 GCA_023313115.1 Rhysida immarginata
AATATTATTATTATTATTAAATCTTTATTTCACACTGAAAAAAAAAAAACACAAAAAGCAGATATACAGAAAAGAAAACAGTATGAAAAAGGGTCCACCAAAAAAGCTAAGCTTTGACAAGGGTGGCCCTTAAAAAAGAATAAACAAAAAATAAAAAAAAAAATAAAACAGAAACAGAAATAATAAAGTTACAGTTAATAGTTTATAACAATCCATTTTCTAATTTTCATTTTAAATATACATTATACGAAGTTATATTTTTAATATCTGGAGAAATTTGGTTCCAGATAGTTATCATTTGATTATATATTGAATATTTACCTATGTTTTTATAACATTTTGCTATTAATAAATTACCTTTTAACTTCGTATTGTAATCATGAAGATTCTCATTAAGGAAAAAATTAGACCTTTTAAAATTAATTTCTTTAAACATTTGTATACATAGGGCGATTACATGCGTTTGTTGCATTTACCTTACATCGAATACTAAATATTCATATTATTGGCAGTTTTTTCTATAAAACAAACGCATTTTCTTGCCTCTCACATTGAGGTGCATGATACCTGAAGAGAGAAACCCATCAGAACTAGCGGTTTATCGACTGAATGTGCCATTGTCGCGGCCATCACGCACGTTTTGTCGCATGCCGATGTGATCTTGGCTAAAGGTTTTTAAGTTCGAATTTTGATTTGACGGTATATCTAAACTGTTATATACTATATAGAATATGGTCAGTCAGGCTACAAAAAGACCAAGAAGCTTTATATGGCATTTCTTTGAAAAAGATAAGGAGCAGAACTCTGACAAAATGTGTCATGTGTTCAACAAAAATACGTGCGCCTACTGGATGTACAAGTGCAATAGTAAATCATTTAAAGCTTCATCCGTCGAAATACCATGAATATATGAAACAAAAAGATAAATCACAATTCTGTTCATATAAATTATATAATGTATTCAACTAATTAGATAAAACAATTAAAACTTATATCATTTAGGCCTAATATCATTATTCATTTACTTATTCCGATAGAGAGCAATCAAGAAACAGCTAAAAAAATGAGTGAGGCCATCTGTTTCTTCTGACACCATGTCTTTCGAACCAAACAACGATCAAAGAAGTACTGGAAAAGTCTAGGAAATTTCCTAGCACTCATCCACGTGCCAAAGACATAACCAAGAAAATTGGACTGATGATAGCTCGTGATTTACAACCTTACAGCATAATGAATGACAGTGGATTTAATGACCTTTTGAACACGCTAGAACTAAGGTATGAAATACCAGATCGAACAACCTTTTCAAGAACTGTTATCCCTTCTCTATATGAAAGTAAAATTCAAGAAGTTAAGCAACAATTGAAAAAGGATTTGATTCAAGAAGGAACATCTTTTGCATACACTTCAGACACCTGGAGATCTCGTTCCAGTGAAAGCTTCATTTCTTTCACTGTGCACTATATACGTGCTGAATTTCAACGTATGTCAATTGCACTTTCAACATCTCACTTTTCAGAAGAGCATTCAGCACAAGGAATTCGAGAAAAACTGGAAGAGTTAGAAGAATTCTGGGAGCTTTCTGCCATGAAATGTCCAGTTTATATTGTGACGGGCAATGCTCATAATTACATGTCAGTATTAACGCGCAATCTAAATGGGACCATGTGCAATGCTTTGCACATACACTACAGCTCGTGATCCATGATGCACAAAAAATACACAAGGTGTTGTTGAATGTCATTAAGAAAGCTCACAGCATTGTTGGACACTTCAACTAGAGTCTTCCAGAAGGCAAAAACTGCAGATGTTCCAAGTTCAGATGAACATACCACAACATCAGTTAATCCAAGACTGGATAGGAATAGTGAACATGACATGTTAACGCGATTGCTTGAGCAAAGGGAAGCTGTTTCTGTTTACTTGGCTTCGGATGAAAATTCAAGAAATATTGAGAACCTTACCAATAGAGAATGGAAGCTTGCAAGTGGCATAGTGCAAGTTTTAGGTCCATTCAAAGAGGCAACAAAAGAAATGAGTGGGGACAAATGCTGCATAATTTCAATGGTTATTCCTGTTCTTCATTGATGTTTGCAAGAAATTTGCTTGCAGCAATGTTGGAAAGGTTTCCTGATTTAAACAAAAATAGCCAAATTTATGCTACGGCAACAGCAATGGACCCAAGGTTCAAAATGCTTTTGTTTACTCCAATCCAAAGAGAAGTTCTTTGTGCCTCCTTGATGGAAAGAATGGAAGCATTAAAACTAGAAGAAAGTGTACAATGTGCTTCTTCAGGTGCCCAAGCTGGAGGTAAGATTTTGTTTGGGTGTGTTGAATGCTGAGAGACCATCCTCATCACTTTGGGAGTCATTTGATCAGTGGTCTGTGCAGACAGGAGCAAATGATGATGAATTAGAAACTACCTCAAGGATCTTTGGCTGCAAGAACATCATGCCCCCTTCAATGGTGGAAATCTAGCCAAAATAAATTTCCACTAATGAAGCAGGTCCAGCAAAAGGTGGTTTCCAACAAGCGGTAACTTGATGGGGTGCCGAAGAACTTTGTTGCTTCCTGTTCATTTAGAACAGCTGGTATTTTTAAATGAAAATGTTTAAGCAACTTTTCTCAATAAAGTAAATATCTTTTTTTACTTTCAATGATTGTTATTTCAACATTTTTATAGGCCTACATTTTTATTTTTCAGTGTCTACTTATTCATATTCAATTCGAAACTATTTGAATGTTTTTTATATTCGATCCGTATTAGTATTCGATAAGTTTTTTAATATTCGCACATTCCTAGAAAATACAGAACTGTTTTTTCCTTGTGATTACAGTTCTACTGTAAAAAACACAATGATAAGAAATTTGAAGAATGTGAATCTATAATAAAAAATAGGGGTTCTGATTTAAAATTTCAAAGTTGCTCCCACTGACCTCCGAAAAAGTGGTGAGGGCTAATTTTAGAACTATTAAATACCGTAGTTTTCAAAAAATATCGGATGCTTTTTTGATTTGAAATGGACTTCTTGAGATATTCACACTAGTTTGACTTTTTTTGCATTTACAGCACCATCTTTTTTGATTTAAAAAAAATTTTGGGGGGTAAAATTAATGAAATTTTTTCCGTAGAATCCGAATCTGCAAAAGAAATTGGGGGTTCCCACTTGAACGTTCAATGCTGCCCCCACACCACCCTTTACAAGGGGTGGAGGAGGCTAATTTTTGCACTATTAAATAGCATTCAAAAAATACTTGACACATATTTTTTCTTTTTTTGACAAGACGAGTATTTTTCGAGATATTAGACCATTCCTAGATTTTTCATTCACCCGATATAAGGTATTGCACCGAGGGGGTCGAATCTGATACCAAATCCCGAATCATCTAATTTCAAATCTTATATTTGCTGAGCCTGCCGAAACCGAGCTTTCTATTCTAAACTAGAAGTTTTTGTTGAGTTACCTCATTGCTACGGCCACAAATTATGAAAGCAAAGAGCTGCCAGTGTTGAATGATGTTGGTATGGTTTTAGAGGAAGAACTATATGATCATATATCACTGATAAGCAAGTTGCAAAATTCTGCTTGTTCTTCTCTGTCATTGAACACTGAAGTTGATGAAAGCGAAGTGAAGTAAATACAGAGCTATGCACTGAACCTCCTGAATATGAAAATGAAGCAGAAGTGGAAATTTCGGTTGCAAAACATTTGAAGAAAATTATACTCAATGGAATATGTTGCCTTGTTTCAGAAACTGGAGGTAGTTCTATTGACATTCTGATTGAATCCCCACTCGCTGCTTATACGAGTACAATCAGAAACAGTACTGTGTTTTTGTTCAAAACCACAGTACTATGGCTAATGCATGATAGAGGCAAACTTTCAAAGGATAGGCTCTTATTTTGATTGTTTAAATAAATGTTTTCGCAATTGTTACAAATTTTCATGTTTTTTTTGTTTTTTTTTAATTGTGTGAATTTCATTATCACAGTCTATATTGAAACAATTTTAATTATATTGAAAATATAAAAACACTATTAATGGCCACTATAAAAAATATGGTTCACTGTACTGTCCTTCTCAATGAAGTTTATGGAGGCCTTACAATACATAACGGAAGAAAACACAAGATTTTCCGACCAGTTTCGCAGTTTATTCCAGGCTTTATCAAGGGTATGTATAAAAGGCTTGCTAGCCCCTTTATATGTACCCTTGATAAAGCCTGGAATAAACGGCAAAACCGGTCGAGAAATCTTATGTTTTCTTCCGTTATGTACTGGAAGGCCTCCATAAACTTCAATTTTAATGGTGTCTGGATACAGAGTTATATGGAAATTAAAAAAAATGTAATAATCGATGTCATAAAATCTTAGCATAAAATGAAAGCAAAATTTGAAGGATTTTTGGAAAAATAATAGTAGATAATAGCATGGTCTTTATATTCCTTTATAATATAAGGACCATGATAATAGCATAGTTTATAAATGAAAATAATAGTATAAAAGTGTCTACTCAATTTTTAATTGATTTTTACGATATATCGAATTTCAAATCGATATATATTTATTTTGAATCTCTACGATAATCCAAAGATTCCGTATCTTGTCATCGATATTTGCTATTGTCGGCCCCCTTGTATTGCACACATTGTCATCTACTATTCATCGATGATAGAGAAAAACATACTTCATTAACTGATTTGACTACTACATGTTATCAAATTACAATATCTTATTATCTAGCACCAGAATTTTATTAGGAATGAAAATAACTATTACACTAAAAGCTCGCTATAACGAACCCGGTTATAATGAAATTCCAGATATTATGAAATAATCTTGTAGAACAGTTAGCAACATAAGATTTTCTATACTATTGTAACCCGTTATAACAAACCAAAATATCAGCTTTCTCTCTACTTCCATCATTGCATAACATTATTCTTATCATTATTTTTGTTCACGAAAGGCCTTTCAAAAGACAGTACCAGAACATTCTTTGGAACTTACTGTTTTAACTAAAGTAAACAACAAAAAATGAACATTGAATTTAAAACACTCCTAAACATTTATTAAGAAAATTGTTATAAAGAAATTACACAAATAATCCAGTGATAGAAAGAAATAAAAATGAAAAATACACAAAATCTGTAAACTACCTCGATACAATTTTTGGGATGAAGACACTGATCTCTGATTCACTCAGGTGTGTTTCTTAGTAGCTTTAATTTTTCAATATGAGAACTCTTCTCCCTTTAACTGAATATCAAAATCACATCCACTGTTTTTTGAACTGTCTCTCACAGAAGTCAGAAGCGGAATGAAATTGTAGTCAATGCCAGATATTATCTTCCATTCATTTTCAGTGATGTTGAGGTCAAGACTTCTTGCCGGCCTATCAATAACTCGAAAATTTGCATCATCAAACCATTCACAATAGCTGTGTGCATGCAAGTATTATCTTATTGGAAAAAAATATTTCTGGCCAGCATCTAGGAATGGTTTAATCTTCTCTTCCAATAGCTTGACATAATTGGCTGCTGTAACATGTTCTATCATTCTTTTAACAAGCATAAAACCATCAGGGCACACCCATTCCCCAGACATCACACTACTGCTACCCTGCTGACGCTTTATTTGCTGTGGCACAATGTGGGAATCACGATCATTCCAAAGGTGTCTGGGCAATCAAAGGAGAATTTCTTTTTGTCACCAATCCACTAAAGAGCTAACTCCATCATTTGGCTTTATGGACTTTCGTCAGAGGAAGTTTTGAGGTACTATGGTGTAGTAGAACCTCAGTCCTTGTCGAAACGTAAGTCCCCGTTGAACCGCCAGTCCTCGTCGAGCCACAGTCCTCGTCGAAATCGTCAGATTACAGCTGGTTTTGACTTTTGATGCAGTGACTTACTCTTTGCCTGCAGTTAGTCGGTGAACTTCTTTCTAAATCAAAGTGGCTTCTCTTGCAGTAATCCTACATTTTGGACCTCGTTTCTTCTTCTTCTTTTTTGTTTAAGTCCCAGTGGATGATATTGTGTTTCGGCCTTTTTGGAATTTTCACGTTTTTCGAGATCTCTTTCATGCCTTTTCCATCTCCATGGAGTTCACTTATTTTGTCGATAATTTCAGAAGAAAACATTGTTAAGGATCTGATCTGAATACACTGTTAACTAACATCTTGTAGTTTATGAAGTAATGTGCAAATTTCTTTTAAATGAAAACTGGAATGTCCCAAAAATTGTATCGAGAAAGTTTCCCGTTACTTTTCTACTATTCTGCGCTTTTTTTTTTATTTATTTATTTATTGCCAACACTGGATTATTTGTGTAATTTCTTTATAACGACATTCTTACAAATGTTTATGAGTGTTTTGAAATTCAAATGTTCATTTTTTGTTGTTTACTTTAATTAAACAGTATGTCCCAAAAATGTGTTGGGTACTATATTCAGTTAAGCTCAATGATTAGCTATTGGCCAAAAACTACAGCAGTCATAATCAATCCGTGCCATTTCTTTTGTCTTCTTCAAATTTCCTCTGTACTTTAAATAAAGTTATTGCTTTATTCATGAACATAAAAAAAATTACAAATAAATGTTGTAAAATTGTCCCACTCCGCGAGGGCCCGAGCACGTGTGGCTCGAATCCAACTGGCGCATCCTCGCAGGTAAGTTTCCAGAGTTCTTGTAGACTTATTTATTTATTTATTTATTTATTTGGGAAAAAAAATTACACAAATTACCTAGCCGGAGCCAGTATGGCCATAGGCCGACGAGTTAGGTCTCCGGAAGGTAAAGTACAAAAAACACGAAACAACATAAAAAACATAAAATAAGTAAAAATTAGAAAACCAAAATAATGATAAATAACAAACAAGCCAAAAAAAAAAAAATACAAAGCAAAAATCCATAAATAACCAAAAATCAAATTTAGGATTACAAAAAAAGTAAAATTAATATAATAATAATAATAATAATAATAATAATAATAATAATAATAATAATAATAATAAGAAAAAAATTAACAGAGGTTAGTAGAAAAACAAGTATCAAGGCAGTGGTTTGGGTGTGAACAATTTAAATTTAATGCAAAACACTTCACATGTCAAATACAATAACTAAATAGGGGCCCCAGTAATGAAAACCAAATCAACAGTAGATTAAATACAATTACCAACACCGTTTATAAGTGTACATAACGCAACCAATGCTGTCAAACATAAACTTGAGTGATCTGCATGTGCAGATTAGTGTGTTGCTTTCATCACCCACTCTCAGTTCTGTATCCAACCATACGATTCATAATTCATATAAAATTCTAGGTACTTGATCCCTATATGTATCGTGACTACACGTACCCGTACGACAGAGCTGAACTGCTCCTTTTGATTACTTCGGAAGAGGGGGAGGGAGGAGCACAATAACCTTCAAGACGCAATTGACCCCGTCACTCAATTAAAATTGCTACAAGCCACAGCAATGCTTTAGCAGGCCAAAACCCCGGGGGACCAAACCAAACTCGGCCTGTCTCAAGGCCTCACATGACTACCTCGCATGCAAATATTGACTATACCACTACGAGACCCCCAAGAACAACTCGTGCATGAATCGTAAGTTTCTACACTCCACTGATTCCTGAGAGCGAGCTAGAAGGCTAAGCCTCACACACTAAGGCTAAGCCATATAGGCAACATCAAAATAAGAAACACTATCATCAAACATCGCACGTGATACTAATGTATGTCTCCGCCATAAGCGGAGTATAAATATTCTAAGTATTGCAATTTACGCCAATTCAGTTTCTACATATTGACCCATGGACAATTGCATAAGCACATTGGCCCGCTGTTCACAACAGTCGAACGTCAAACTGCTATCGTTTCCATCAGGGCAGCGGTCATGCTACGAGAGCAGCTAAACAAAAGGCCATCGTTCTATGATGCGCGAACTCACATCAGACCCTGTTTGGAATGCACACAGATTGGAGCACAAAAAAGGATCTAAATTGTCTCACATATGAAATTCTCTATTTGGTACCGAAAAATGTTGGCCACATATCACAGGCAAATCATCACAAGATACTTAATTATCTTGGGCGAGTGCAACTAGGCGTCTTCTACATAGCTGGCGAACAAAACAAGCGCAGGAGCCATGACAAATGAAAAACTGCAGCCTTCACTGGCAAACCTCTTTTTCTTAATCTTGGACGAAATAAAATCATCGTTCCTCAATATATCCACACGAAGGGAATATATTTATGGCTTAAAAAAAACAAAAAAAAAAACATTCTGAGTCTCTTATTGCTTCTCTGCACCTTGAGTGCAGTTTTTAACATTGCGCACAAAAAAACAACGATGTTCGCTTCACTGCCAATCTCACAATTGCAAAATGGTCTTTTTCCTTAAAAGGAAAACTTTGAGAACTACCAAAGCTCTTCCACGAACCGGTGATACAACAACGGAGGGACCCACCCCTCGTTACCACTGTTGCAGCATCACCAATTCAAAGACAAAACAAACAAAAATAATAGCATTAAAATCTTACGTCTATATTTTACAACAATTAAGCGCATAAATAATGACTTTAAAGTGAATACAGTGGCAATTAAAACTTTGTAAACAAAAACTAACTAATCAATTTCCCCCAAAAAAACAAAAAACAACTGAGAGACATGTCGCAAAATAATGTTGTTTAAATTTTATTATGTTGCTGTGCAGTAAAATGAACGAATGTGTTATATTGTACGTATACATGTTAACTTAATGGAAGGGGTTGGAGTTTAGAGGTAAGGGGAGGAGTTTGCTATAATGAACATAAGACATAACGAAGCAAAATCTGTGGTCTTTTGAAGTTCGTTATAACGAGCTTTTACTGTATTGCCTTTACCTGCATGTGGACTATAATGACTTCTTTAAAATAAATGAAATAATTTAATTTGTAACATCTTTACATTTTATGAAAAAAATTTAGCGGTACCAGAATCCTAGTCCAACATTCAGGTATTTATAAAATAAACACATTAGTAGTAAACTTTTTTTTTCCCTCTGGAAATTTTGCGAAGTAGGTCGAAGGGCTTTGCATGCATACTTACCGTATTTTCTTGAATATACCCCACACCCCTGGATATCGTTATCTGGTACAGAGGGTAGATTATCGCAGAGCAGCCATCCCTATATCTTAACGACTGCTATATGATGGTCGCAGCAGCCGGGACCGACGGCTTTACGTGCCCTCCGAAGCACGGGGGGGGAGATCGAAATTTCCAGGTACACCCCTGGATACCCTGCACCCTTGTATACCCTGTGAAATTCCAATTTTATGTAAAAAATATTTTGAAAACCCCGCACCCCTGTAAACCCCGCGGGGTATCCAATATACAGGACTCAAAAAACTTTGGGAAAATATTATTTAAAGTAGGAAATTAATAAATATAATTAATTATTTCAAACACTAAACTGAATTAAAATTAATAAAAATTATATTGGCAGCTTAAAAACTTACAAGAGAACGTATAAGAAAAATATAGCAGACAAAATAAGCAACTGATAAATGAAAGCAAACTAGCACCCCTTTTTATATACAGGGTGGATACATAAATGAGTCCCCCTTTTATTTTAGTAACTGAAGAATATATGTCAATTTTGATGAATCCAATGAATAGGAAGTGGTGGATGGCCTATCCCTTGCTGACTTTTCATCCCAAATATATGTAGCTCAACCTCTTCTTGCTTTCCATCTCTCACGTCATTCATGTAAAAAATATTTTAGAAACCCCACACCCCCCTCCCGCAGATGTAAAAAAGTGTAATCCGCAGGGTATATTCGCGAAAATACAGTAACTGAATGAAAGCTAGTCATAATTTTTTTAATCAAAATTGGTGAGTCAGAGTTCATGGAGTCTCCTTGCTAGAGGAGTATCATAAAGCTAGACATATTGTACCTATACTGTTTATTTGTAAAGAGGTATGGAAACTACCCAATCTCTTTTACAAACTCCTCCAGGTCAATGTCTCTCACATTATTCTGTGCATTAATAGACATATTCTTCAGAGTTCGCCAAGGGAAGTGGATAAAAGGGGAGAGTAGTGACCAGTGAATTTGTGTCAATAAGGGGTCTTCCTGTGGTGGGGATTGGTGGACTGGTGAGTGCTAGGAGAATAATGGCGAAAGTTCATCTCTACCACATGTCGAACAGGTAATATTGGTCATACTGTTTTGTCTATTTGGGGTGTCTGCATTGAAAGTATTGTGATGATAATCAGGAGGTGGGAACGGCTGTCGTCGAGGAGTCATTGTAGGGCTTAGTGGCTCCGGTCCTGCAACAGAGGCGAAATACCTGTGACCTAGGGCTTCAGCCCCCAGTTCCATGTCCACCAGCCTCTTTGCTTCATAATAAGAGAGAAATTGATCGACCATTTTGGCACAAATCAGTGCTTCATACTTGAATCTGCTGCACCCCTTTTAGTAGGATGAGTGGCTCCCATCGTAGTTTGCACAGATGAAGTTACATGGAGTCATTTCTAATATGGCGAGGTGAAAGGCACTTTGAATAGGAGGAGGGTTTTTGCACCTGGTTTTAGTGTGTCCAAGTTTGTGGCAGACTGTGCACTGCATGGGCCTGGGCGGTGGTTGGGAGGCAGAAAAAACCTCGTGCTCAAATTAAACTTCTTGCGGGGGTTTAGGTAGGATAAAGAAGACGAAGAGTTTGCCGCACTAGGCTCCTTGATAGGGTGTGCAAATTTTTTTATTTCTACGATGTGGTTAGATTGGTCTGAACAGTTTTGTAGGTCTTCTAACATTACTGACTGTCTAATTCCGAATATGTACCCAACAGAGGAGGTTAAGAATTTAGGAACCTCGTAGGTCAAACAGTATAAGCCAATGTCAGAAAATTAAATGCAGTTAATGGCTTGAGATTTATTGGGGAACTTAACAAGGTATTTTCCAGAATTCAACTTTGACACATTTGGGTTAATTCCGACACACCCAAACTCCTGTGCATAACGAGTGATTCCATGCTCAGGTGCAGCTGGGTAAAGCCCTGGATAAGTTTATGAGCGTTGCTCAATGCATGATAGAAATTTAAAAAATGTTTCTTTGATTGTGAAGGGGGGCCCCTTAATTGTCGAATGCGTAGCTGAAATATGAGGGTTGGGGCAAAAGTCATGGCAACTATTTGTTTTCTTGAAGATACCAGTCCGGTTGGAAAATGTGACATATACAGACGAAAGGACAAGGTGTTAACTACATGTGTGGACAATGAATAGCACTGAAATATCGTAACACACTAATTTATTACGGTAGTATACAGGGCAATATGGCCTTCACTGTGCAAAAGAATGACAACACAGTACATATAATGTTGACATGACAAACCTGGACCTAAAGACCCTCAAAGTAGTCCCCTGCTACTGTCACCACACGCTGCCAACGATGTGGGAGGCGCTGGATACCATCAGCCTCAGCATTTGCCACACGATGTGTGAATCGGGTCACCTGTTGGCGCACAGCATTAGCAATGTCCTCTCGTGTTGGAAACCGCCTACCACGTAGTGGTTCCTTAATCTTGCGAATGAGATCAAAGTCACAGGGCAAAATGTCGGAGAGTATGGTGGGTGCTCTAATTTTGATGTAAGCGTGCTGCTCAACACGGGTTACTTCCATCTCGCACGGCACTCACCAACTAACTGATTTCACAGCCCTCGCTGCGCTACTACCAGCTATCACAGAGCCATCTGTTGTTATGCATGCACACTATGCCTGCAGAACTTCCACACGACACATATACTTTTGCGATCCGTTCACATATCTACAAGAAAAAAAATAGTTGCCATGACTTTTGCCCCAACCCTCGTATATGGAGTTGGGATTGTTTGAATTCGAATAAATTTGAAGTAACACCCTACACGCAACTGGAGTCCGAGTCAGTCTCATTTGGGTCCCGAACCCTTGATGCCCTCACACCCCATACTAATCACACATGATTTAGCACAATTAATGGTACAGGGGGTGTGGGAGTCTTCACAGAGTTATGATTTGGGGAGGGGAGGGGGGAGGATTCAGAAAATAATGTGATTTACGATTTATTACTGGATTACAGAATGCAGACGACTATATCAAGCAACTTTCTTGTTTTCAAGATGGAATGTCAAACGGCTGGTAGAGAATGGGAATTCCAGCAGGACAATGCATCCCTTCACAGTTCTGGACTGGTTTGATCAGAAGAAAATTCGATATTTTAAATCATCAGTGCTTTCCTCTGATCTTAACCAAATAGAAAATCTATGGGGTAATATTCTCATGCAGTGTACGGAAATTGTGAACAATGATCAATAAAGTGAAGGCTGTAATTGTTCAAGAATGAAATGAAATTCCAGTCTACAATTATTTCTTTATATAATTTGATGCCAAACCACATATTTGATGATATAACCATAAAGGGTTTCTACACATGCTACAGTATTAAATTCTGTTGCATGATTTTTTTTTTTTTTTTTTTGTAGGGAACAAATTTTTGTCACACCCTGTTTGTTAATTTTTGTCCATAAAATTAGATTTACTTAGCAAATCGGTTTCAAACTTTATTTTGTTATGTACATCTACATTATAAATTTACATTATTTATTTGATATTGTAAAAACTAACCACTTTTAAATAAACTAGAAAAAAATCAGTGAAATTAAACTTTTGTCGGGGACTGCATAACGAACTTAAGTTATAATGAAATCGATCTAACAAAAATATGACTATCATTCTATGGGAATTGACTATTCATTGTCAAAACAAAAAATAAAAGTGATGACAAGGATAGTCTCTTTCCGAAAAGTCAGCTTTTTTCAGGGTCTTACCACCCCGTATTCAATTTTAGAATTAATGTAGAAATTACCTGTAGGAGGTCTTTGAACAAAGAATCCATGTCAGGTGGCCACTGTACAACGTCCTTGGTAATAAGTTTTACCAATTTAAATATACTATTGGTGAAAAATGGCGGTGTTCCCACATATAACTCGTATAGAATACAACCTAACGACCTGTACAAAGAGAAAATAAAATTGACAGTTGGAAAGGCGAAATAATCTTAAATTTGCTTTTAATAAGGATCCTTTTTATTTGATTAAAAATGAAAAACCATAATACTCAAAACAATTTTATCTAGCACGTCTTTTCTGTTTTGTAGAAAGCTTATGCACTATAGTTTGTGAAGATTGCAACACTGTAAAGGAATCATGCAAGCAGAATGATACAAGGGGCATTCAAATTTGATCTGGACTTTATTTTTTGCAAATTTCATTGTTATAAAAATCTAAACTTTCATTGTTGGTATGGCAACTACTGCTTGGCATGCAAATGTAGCACCACTCATCCAGTTGACATGACAACCAATGGTTTGTTTAAACAAAATGGTGAACAGCGATGTGTCGACCAAAGTGGAACAACGAATAATCATCAAGTTTCTCTACAACACAGGTGTGAAAGCATCTGAAATTCATCAGAGATTTCAAAGACATCTGTGGCCTCTGTCTCGATCATCTGTCTTTACTTGATGCCAAAAGTTTGAAGGAGGGCGAGAATCCATCGGCAATGAACCTCGTAAGGCAAGGGCCAGCAACTGCTGTCAATGATGGCATCATCACACGAACAAATGAGCTGATAAGGGACAACAGGCAGATTCATGCCCAAGAAATGGCTTCAATATTGAACTTCAGCACCGGCAGTGTGGAGACAATCACCCATGAGAAGCTGAAATTCAAAAAGATCTGTGCCAGATGGGTCCCTAAGCAACTCTCCGAGGATCACAAACCACCCGGGTGGAAATATGTTCCATGATGCTGCAGTGATATGACAGGGAAGGTGACAGCTTCCTAAGGCATGTTGTGACCACCGACGAGACATGGATTTATCACCACACTCCTGAAAGCAAGCGTGCGAGCATAGGGTGGCGACACACTGACTCACCATGACCCAAGAAATTCAAGATGACACCGTCGGCAACGAAAGTGATGGTGACTGTATTCTGGGACATTAAGGGCATCATTCATGTCAATTTTCTGGAAGAACGTCAAACCATAAATGCACCCTACTGCTGTGACATTTTGAGGATCCCTGAAGCCGCCATTAAGGAAAAAGCGACCAGGACTCCTTACCAGTGGCGTCTGTTTTCTGCAAGACAGTGCCAGACCACACACAGCCAAACTGACTATGGACACACTGATGGAACTCAAATGGGACATTTTACTACATCCCCCACACAGTCTGGATCTCTCCCCTTGCAACTATCACCTTTTTGGACCATTGAAAGAGTTCTTGGGAGAGCAGAGGTTTGGCTCCAATGAGGAAGTGAAAAAGGCTATCCTGACGTGCTTTCAACATCAGCCTGAAGATTTCTATAGAACCTGTATCCAGATGCTCCTAGAACACTGGAAAAAATGTGTAGAGAAGCAAGGAGAGTTCTTTGAGAAATAACTGGTGTGTGTATGTTTTTTTGTAGTTTCCTGATTTTATAAAAAATAAAGTCCAGGTCAAATTTGATCGTCCCTCGTATTTATAGCACATATTATTAATAAGGACATACACTATATGATCACAAATATCCGGACACATGCACGTTTGCGCTCTAGCCACAATTTCATGGAAATCAATAGGGCGTTGCACATCCCTTTGCCCGAATCACAGCTTCCACCCTTCGGGGAAGACTTTCCACCAAATGTTGGTAGGTACTTTCCGGAATGTTCCTCCATTCCTCCCGAAGAGCGAGAATCAGTTCAGGTACAGAAGTTGGCCGATGTGAACTGGCCCGCAAGCGTCTTTCCAATTCATCCCACAGACTCTCTATAGGATTGAGGTCGGGACTTTGTGCCGGCCAACCCATTTCTTCGACCCCTGAGTCCGCAAACCACTGCTGTACACGCCTCGCTTTGTGGAACGGAGCATTGTCGTGTTGGTAGAGAAATGGCCCGTTTCCGAAAAATTGCCACAACGTTGGAAGTGCACAGTTGTCCAAAACATTCAGATAACGGTCGGAGTTCATGATTCCTTGCACAGGAACGAGCTGGCCCAGTCCATACCATGAAAATGAGCCCCACACCATGACTCCTCCTCCTCCGAACTTGACTGTGGGCTCTGTGCACTCAGGTAAGAAGCGTTCTCCAGGTATGCGCCAAACCCAAACTCGTCCATCGGATTGCCAGAGTGTGTAGCGAGATTCGTCTGTCCACATTACACGTTTCCATTGGTCCATTGTCCAGTTTCTGTGGGCTTTGCACCACTCCAGACGTCGCTTGGCGTTGACCCTGCTGATGTGGGGCTTGTGGGCAGCAGCACGGCCATGGAATCCCATCGTGTGCAGTTCCCGACGAATTGTCATGGTACTGGCATCATTTGCAGAGGCGTTTCGAAATTCTGTGGCAATTTTTTCCGCCGAGGACTTCCGGTTGCTGCGGGTGACACGACGAAGCACTCGACGGTCTCTGTCCGTTAGTTTCTTGGGTCTACCGGTTCGTTGTTGAACTGTTGTTGATCCCCGGGTCTTCCATTTCATAATGACATCGCCTACTGTTGACTTGGGTATCTGAAGAAGGCTGGAAATGTCACGCACGGACTTGCTGCATAGGTGACATCCAACGATGGTTCCACGTTGGAACTCACTGAGCTCTGCCGAACGACCCATTCTTGCCAATGTCCAAGCAGAGTTGTGTCTGAAGGTGTGGGAAGCTATTTAAATGATGTGCAAGTCATTATCATGTGACATTGGGCCAATTGATGATCTGTGAGGGGTGTCCGGATATTTTTGATCATATAGTGTACTGTCTAACTATGGATAGGAGATCTCGGTTGGCACATTCCCAAGTTGCGTCTATTCACCTTGGAGGTGGGGGAAGAGGAGTAAGGGGTGTGAAATTTCATCCCAGCTACGAACAAAGTGTTTTTATCTGCTGTCAGTGTGATAGTGAAAATTACCATTCACGTAAAATAAATACATGTATTATGAAAAATGATTAGAGTTTAAAAGGTTTTTAGATGATGCGTATGATTAATAAAAAGCATAATAAAACATCACTATGAGGAAATACAAGGCCTTTCGGTCCTTATAAACAAGGACCTTCTTAAGGTGCTTATTAAAAGTAATAACTGACATTTCTTCTTCTTCTCCTTCCGGCAGCTTACATCTTCCCACTTGGGGGAGACAAGTTGATACCGCAGCACATACTATAAATCTTACAAGTCACTACTCAAAACAGAGTCACTCACTAGACTTTAGAGGGCCACTGATTCTATTTAGTAGCTCTGTGAAGGATAAAAAAATCCATTAAAGAGAATAACACCAATTTTTTTTATTTCTTTGAGGGGGAAGAGAATAGGAAAATGTATTCCATTTGTGGTGGGAATGGAATGGGCACTAAGAGTTTGAAGCAGCAGCTCCCTCTTTTGGTTGTATCTTGTAGAGTTGAGAATAACATGCTCAACTGTCTCTGAATCACCACACAAGCATTTATCCGTTTGAGATATTTTTATTTTATAAAAAACATAATTTAAGGGAAGGTGACCGCTTCTTAGTCTGATGAGCGTAGATCTCTCGATGAATGAAACCCATTTCGGTGGAGTAGATACTGGTCCCAGGATAGAAGGCTTCCACTTTTTGTAGTGGCCGCCTCGGGTCTCAGTGCGCCGCATGTTTTCCCAGAGCACTAATGAGCTGTTTTTTTTATATAAGCTCTTAGAGACGAATAATCAAAACAAGTGGTTTGGCAGGTCGATTTGAAGTTTCTCCCCCAGCTCACAACTTTGTCGGCCAACTCATTTCCACTAATGCTTTTATGTTCCAGGATCCATAGAAGTGAATAGCATAGTTTCTCATTATTAGGTAAACGATGAACTCCATTATATACCCTAATAAATTATTATAATACAATTTCCCTGTTGCCAGGGATTTCCGAATTTGAGTGATCGAGCTATCCGATATCCGTGATACTTAGGTATCTATCTACTGGCTTTAGAGCTATTAGGGCAATTGCTTTATGAATAGTGATTAATTCCAATGTGGTCACATTCATAATCGGGCCCATCCTCTTTGAGATAGTGTCGAGTTTTTGGAGTAAATTCCAATTCCCCCTATGAAGATACCTGGTGATAAATTCTCTTATAGTTCCAAAAGTGTTATGTAGTAGGTCTAACACGTTCCAGGGGGTCTTAGCAGAAATGTTGGGAAGGGTAATAAAAGTTTTCGGCGACATGTCCTCTATGATCTTAGTACCATATATTTGGAAATCCTTGCAGTTATGTCTGTTTATATTTCCCATTACACAATATTTGAGTTTATTGGAAGTGAAGCACTCGCAACAATTATTCTGGAGGGACATGTTTACTGCTCTGTTCGAAAGTTTTTGGTAATAAGCCAAAATCAACGGGATTAGATTCGCTTCCCATCTTAGAGGTGGTGGAAAGATTGCGGAGTCTGCGTAGAGAATGGGAATAGGAGTCGATTGGGTGGCATGAATACAAAGAAGCAATATTTTTCTCTGTACTATCATTAACGGTTTTTGGACAGATTTTGGGGTCAAATGTAAAAACAAGCTGTGAAGGTCCATAATCTGCAGAAGAGTAGTTATAAGAGATAGGGATTCCATCCATGGAGGCCCCCACTTATGGATTACCCTTCTTATTCTACTTAGATAAGTTATTAGTTTGATTTTTAAATGGGATGCATGTGCCTGCCATCTCAGCCGATCTTCAAAAATAACACCAAGAATCTGTGGCAATGCCTAATGGGGAGTTGTGTACCGCTTAGGAAAAGAGTTCAGTCAGAGAGGGACCGTTCTTAACAAAATACATTGTGATAGTTTTCTCTGGGGAGAAAAGGATGGCATTTCTCTCGCCCCACCTGGCTAGGTAATCACAGGCCCTCTGAAGGGAACTCCTAATTTCTGGGAACCCTTTATCAACTGCCCAGATCGCTATATCATCTGCGAATATATTAACACATATTTCCACAGGGAGAACTTTGATAATATCCTCAATAAAGAGACTGAACAGGATGGGACTTAGACACGAGCCTAGCAGTAACCCCTTATGTTGCATAGGCCATACTGTCCCTCCTGGATATCTAATTCCAACTTTTCTCTTTTTCAGAAAGGAAGCAATCCATATTTTGAAACGACGTGGGAATGCCATTGTGCTTAGTTTGTTGATAAGTATGACATGGTCAATCGAGTCGTATGCCTTCTCAATGTCCAAGAAGACTACTACTGTCATTTTCTTGTTTTCCAACCAGTGTAAATGATGTCTGTAAGCTTTATGATGAGGAAGATATAGTTTGAATCTTTACGGAATCCAATGATGAAAGCTGGTAAAAGATTGTGATGTTCAATACAGTCTGGAGCTTGTTGTTCATTAATCTCTCCACTGTCTTTAGAAGGCATGATGTTAACGCTAAAGGTTTGAAGCTTGAAGGCAGATCCGCAGGTTTATCTGGTTTAAGGCCAGGATGTATATAGGCATTTTTCCAGGAGCTAGGAATGATTCCCATTAACCATGAGTTGTTGAAATGCTCAAGGAGTATGCCAAGTTGGCTTGAGTTCAATCTTTTGAAAGTTCGGTTATTTAAGTTGTCAAGGCCAGGAGCACTTTCTTTTGCTTCTTAATGCAGCAATTAATTCTTCCATAGAGAATGGCTGTTCCCAATAATTGACCAAAGAGATGGGCTGTAAGATTGAAGATACAGATATGAAACCTGTCTCTACTAAGACCCCCAAAACGGTGACGGTGAATGAGATATTCAAACATCTCAAACGAAAGGAACATCTGCAAAACGTTTTAGTACGGAAAAAGTCTGGCAGTGGGGTCGGCCAGGCTTGGTTACTTCTTTTGCGCGAGCCAATCACATGACTAACTATTGCTGCCACCGAATCTTTAGGAGAAAATATAATACCTTCCATATTCTAACTAAAGGGGTGGACGGGATGGGCTTCTTAAGAAATAGTTTGCGTATTTTCTAAATACTATTATTCTTACTAGATGCAATTATACTCCTCCAGTAATCCCTCCTTACTTTCCTTAAAAAATCAAAGCCAAATATATTCAACATTGTTTTGTTATTATTGTTACTAAATAATACAGTAAAAGGAAATGATAATTAAGACAACATTGTTGTAAAAATCAAGGTTATAAAATTTCCCATCAGAAGAAATAGTAAAAATACAAAAA
>JAHWFO010117364.1:29198-87311 GCA_023313115.1 Rhysida immarginata
AATTTAGGTGCTTTTTTAGGCTAAAATTTTTCGCATTATAGTAGAATAAATACGGTAATTCAATGTTTTAGCTGTGATTATTAAGTTTTCTTAGGTTTACTACTCTTGACATTTGGACTTCTGCTGGAGAACGCAGTGGTAAACCTTTTATTTATTTAAATTTTTCTAAAATAGTTAAATTGTATTAGTTTTTAAGCCTATTCAGTGTCAATGGTGTTGAAGAAACAATGTCCAAGGCTGTCCTCATTGCCATGCATTTTCTCGTCGTGCATCTTCGCGTGAAACGCGCCACACTCCTCGTTCTTTCTCCGATGTGTGTTGGTTCGAATAATTTTTACTCAGCACACTTGCTCATCAGCTTTCAACTTGAACACTTCTCCTCTTCTGGTCATCTACTAGCCAGTCGCCATGGATCCTGTTTCTCAGTGTGGTAGTTGGAAAGCCTCTCAGCTTCCACAATACGATTGATTATTTAATACTCCGCAAATAATTTCTAATCGCCATTTAACCCTTATGATTTCTTTTACTTCTGATTCAATGATGTCTTAGAGGATGAAAACAACTTCTTGGTCATATGCAATATCGCCCACAAACCTGAGCATTCCAATTCAAGGTAACTGGGTTACTTTTGTTGAGCTTTCCGCATGAACTGACTACCTTCCGGCTTGATTTGTTACTGAACGGCAAACTAATTTAACACATCGGAAATCTACGATTAAAACCAGCTGAGTTAACCTTTTGATTATTCTTTTACAATTTATTTTTATGCACGTTCCTTTTTCCGTTTAAGGATTAGTTTTATAACATTTTAATTTGAAAAATATACCGTCTTCTACTATTTCTAATTGTAGTGTATCGGCAACCAGAACTGTCCAATGTCTGTTCTTACCCTGGTTCATAGTGCGGCGTGCATTTTGAAGGGTTCGGCAAACGTCAGCTTATTATACCGTTCATTAATCTTATTGGATGGCTTCTTCCGTCGTTCGGCATTCCTTTTCCATTCAACTGTTGAAGTTTTATTTGTGATTCCCTACTAATCTTTGTGTGTTTATTTTTTTATTTTATTGTGTCCCTGTTGTCATGTTGTGTTTCTTTTATTTTGTCCTTAGTGATGGATCAGCGCCTTCCGAGCCTTCGTATTCGGCAGCAACCGACCGAGAAAGACTCGAGTCAGCGTGACAACTCCTTTGGCCGACCACCCCGTTGGATCCAGGGATCCAGAGATGATAACTGGAAGCAAGTACTTTGTTGCAAGCCATCAAGAGATTGCCTGATTTGTTTCCTTTCTTCTGTTCCTTCTGATTTAGGCAAACTTCGTTCTCCGGCTGCACTATCCGCACATTTTGATGAGACAACTGTGACCAGAAAATTTACGAAAATTCAAGTTGGCTGGTGATTTATCGATATTGAGATTTTCTATCGACACCAATTTGGCCAGTGCTGTGCCACTCAAAGTATCACGTGCACAAGCTTGATTTTGCCATTTGTCTAGTTCATTGTCGAGTAAGAGTAATCGTCCAGTTTCGTCCACTATCTGCGTACATCTGCCGCCAGGAACTAATCGTTTATTGGGAACTGAGCCTCAGCGTGGAGTTTTTTATTAAACCTTTTCTCCCGTTTTTTTACGTTAACGCACTTATTAATTCGCCGAATGGCAATTTGTTTAATTCCTCGTAATTGACAAACGAACTGTTTATAGAACTTTGTCGTAAATACTGAAATGAACATTTATTGAATATGTATTTCAATCCCTCATTATCTTCAATTATTCTTGTATTTATAAATAAAGTGAAAGTTACTGTATTTTTGCAAACTCTTCTTTTTTGTTACCATTAGTTTAAGCCACTTTTTCCATTGACCTTTGAAAGTTCAGGTAGTGGGGGCGTTACAGTATATAAGCATGTAACTCAGTAACAACGCTTTGCAGGACATACGTTCATAGGGACATTCTATCTTATCTTGATAACAAAAATCACCCTTCGACGATTGTCACAAATGTATAGATATGCCCTGTATATTGTGGCATATTTATTTAACCCTTTACAGTCAGGGTTAATTTATATTTTTCAAAATGTTAATTACAAAATTATTTTCCTATATATGAAGGTAAAAACCTTTTATATCTGAGATATAAAATGCCAAAACCATATTTTGAAGGTGTCTTCATCCTCACTGGCAAGATCACAAAGTCTGTGTAATTTTTTATAAATTTTATTATAAATATTATTATGATGGGATATCCAAATATTTGTTCCAAAAGGCTATAACAATCCTTCTCTAGAAAGGTTTCACAAACATGTTAAAATAAATAAAACAAACAAAACAAAGCACAAGATAGGCTTTTTAGGGTTTTTAGCATCATCTAAAACCCTATTAACGACAGTACAGATGTATGTAAGTACTCTGTAAAGTGTATGTCACACGCCATATCTTTTGAAAGGATTGACCTAGAGGCTTGAAATTTTTACACACATAGGCCCTATACAGAGGACGCTGCGAAAATTATAGCGAATCCTCTAGGGTGGCTCAGGGGCCATTTGTATGAATTTTAAGATTCTTTTTTTATCTTTTGAACAAAGAGATCTAAAATCCTGAAATTTCGTAAATTTGTAGTGCGGTTCTAAAAAATAAAACCAAATAGATATAAGCCTCTAGGGCCCTGCTGATGGTCCCAAGGCCCCAAATACAATTGAAGCTATAACATTTGAACGGAACGACCTAGGAACCTAAAATTTTGTATATTTATACAATGGTACTAAAAAAAATATAGCAAACATTCAAGAAATGTGATGTAGGCCTCTGGGGCCCTGCCAGATAACCCCGAGGCCTCAAATACAAATGAAATTATAACTTTTAAATAGAAAAATTTAGAAACCAGAAATTTTGTATACATTTAGTGTGGTACTAAAAAATATTGCCAATATAGCAGGAAGCTGATATAAGCCTCTAGGACCCCACCAGGGGCCTCAAAGCACCAAATACAATTGAAGCTATAACATTTGAACAGATAGGCCTAGAAACCTGAAATTTTGTATATTCAGAGCGTGGTATTAAAAAATATTGCAAATATACAAAAAGAGTAATATAAGCCCCAGCAGAGCCCCAGTTTGCCCAAACACAAGTAAAGCTACAACTTTTAAACAAAAAGCTCTAGATATCTGAAGTTTTGTTTACTTATAGAAAATTACTTAAAAAATTTAGCTAATATACACTAAAAACTGGTATAAGCCTCTTGGGTCTCGACAGGGGCCCTGAGGCCCCAATCACAAATCAAGCTATAACTTTTGAACCAGAAGTCCAGAAACCTGAATTCTTGCATATTTATGGTGTGTTACTTAAAATTTTAGCTATTATACACTAAAACTTATAGCTCTGGCAGGGGCCCTAAACACAGACAGAGCTACAATATTTGAACGAAAAGGCTTAGAATTCTGAAATTTTGTATACTTATAGTAGTTTACTAAAAAATTTAGCTAAAATACACTAAAAATCAAAAGCAATCGCTAACAGCATGGTGATGTTGACAGTGTTTTTTGACCGCAAAGGCCCAATTTTACTGATTTTCTTGAAAAAGGCACCACCAGTAACACAGTAAGATATGGGGAAACATTGAAGGCACAGCGTGCAGCCATCAAATGCAAGCGTCCTGGACTTCTTACAGAAGGAGTGCTTCTTCTCCACGACAACGCGCGTCTTCACACCTCGGAAGCAACAATAGACCTCATCAAAAAGTTCAACTGGGAAGCAATGCAGCATCCACCTTACAGCACTGACTTATCCCATATGACTTTCACTTGTTTGGGGGTCTCAAGAAACATCTGAAAGGCTACAGGTTTCAGTCAGACAATGAAATGAAGGAAGAGGTTTTGGAATGGTTCCACACGCAACCGAAAGACTTCTTCCATAAAGGAATTACACACCTTGTTACACAATGGGATAAATGCCTTAACGCATTTGGAGAGTATTTTTAAATTCCTTGTATACACTTTGGATAAAATAAATAATTTTCGTTTTCATTTGTATGACCCTTATAATCTTGTGACGTGCCACCCCCTACCCTCGATAGTTTATAAACACCCCGAGTATCTTCAATGATGGGGAGGACCTGTCAGGGGTTCGGGACCTGGATTAATTCTTATGGAAATACTGGCACAGAGACATTAAGCAGGATTCACACGTTTTATTCATAAGCTTATACAGGGTCGGTCAGTGCAATGGGATGTCAAGAATAATCGGAGGGGTCCCTCTAAAACTAAACCTACTATCTTAAGCTACAATGACATACATTCACAAGTATTCGCCATGAATGGAACAGTCCAGAGTCATCAGGTTTCCAAGCATACATGGAAATACCTTCCAAATAACACAATCAGGCCTTGTCGTTTTAGAAGATCAGATCCAGAATCAAGTTGTACTACCAACTCCCGAAAAGTATCCCCACCAGTTCGCACGAAAGCGAAATGTGAACCCTTTTGATTATGCAATGAGGGGAGGGTACCTTAACCCCTCCTTGGCAAGTGGCAGTACTTAATTCCTCTACAGCTTTACTGCGGAATCCAATGGGACAAGGTGTTTTCACTTCAGATTAAGTGCACCCTTCCCTAGTGGCACTTCGCACTGTATAACGGATGATATCTCTCGGCCAACGCCTGTTACATGGGTTACTTGTGCTCAAAGGCTATCTTATTCATTTTCACTTTACTAAAAGCAATTGACAATCTCTTAAAACAAGAAATAGTAAATGCAACACAAAGTCTCTAATAACTCGCAACACCGCCAGGGCATGCTAATTCAACCAAAACATAAGTACATATACTTGAAGGAGAATGTTTGGAAGCACTATAACACTTATTCTTCCTGTATCCATACGAAAGTCGCATTTTAGTTGCACAACTTAAGGCAAGGCTTCGCTGCTCCGTTTACGCGAATGTTTTCCGCACTTGGGGGGGGGGGGGCGTCAGGACGGACGCATTTCAAAGCGCATATCGAAAATCGGAACAAAAAGTTACTCACCAAGATGTCATCTTAATTGCACCAATCACCTTCGTTTTACTCGGTAGCGTTCAATCCCCATAACACCGTCAAGAAATATCATCGCTGAGCTCGGACCTCACTCCTTTAAATCGAACAAGCAATGGCTGCCATCATCACACTGACGCCGACGCTTTCCTGCATAGCTTAGCAAAGTTTTAAAACTTCAAATCTCGTTTAAATAAACTTAACATACTAATATTAAATGTTAACATAACATGGGTGCGAATTGCACCATTCATACTGCGTAACAAAAAAAACTCTTCTAAATCTCCGTCGGCCATGTATGCTCGGAGAGCAAAGCAAAACACGACCGTTCAACATGAATGGCTTTAGAAGAAGCTAAAAATAATAATATAATACCAATTCTATTTAACAACAATGCTCATTATAAAAAGATAAACGAATGTTTGCTGGAGGCTAAACAAAAATTCTCAAACACTAACAATGTCAACCGCCAATAAACATCGCAACAAACGAAAAACAAAGAGAATCACACGTGACCGACTCTGCGTTGTCGGCGGGACACTCGCAAAAGAGCGGCCGCGCTCCCATTAAACTAAACACAATCAACGCAGCACATTCATTCACATTTCTATATCCAAACAAACTAACACCACCCACTACAAACAACCACATCCTAACCACACGAAAAGAAAATGTAAGACAAACAAACCGCCCACAAAGAGCAAAACAACAAAACAAAAGCGCATCGCGCACCCCCCTCCCATAACCAGTCGTTGGCTATCTTCCCTTCTCGTCGGACATATGCAACCCAAACTGTTATCAAATGTCACAATCTGATGGTTCACAGTTCTCTTAATCAGAAATGAAAGACTAATGAAAAGTGAGGTATATAAATCACAATCATTTTTTCCATACTCAATCCAAATCAAAAAGAATAAACCTTACACGAGTATATAAAAAAAAAAATAATAAAAAAATAAAAAAATTACCTTTCAATGTCTAATTAGCCATACCTAATCTAATTTTTTAAACACATAAGTTCCATCACTGTGAAAGTAATTTGATCTGTAATTATCATAATAGGATATCAATTTCAGCAATCCTTTATAATAGAGAAAAAATTGCCTGTGAAATCGGCCAATTATGAACTACTTTCTTGACATCACATGAGATTCTCAGGTTTCACTATTAGTGACAGTATGGCTTAAGTACTCATCACCATGATCTGACACAATTTCCTAGAGAATGAACCTCAGGATTTGTAGAAAATGCAACAAAAATTGACAATATAATCAAATTTGTGAGTCGGTGCTCGCTCTGCACTTCATCTGGCAAATTTTCACATTCTTTGATAACTGTCTGACTCATGTCTCCACTATTTTATTATTCGTGGCATTTTACTATAGACTTCAAATATCTGGTGAAAAATATAGTTTTCTCCATAGAAAGTTTTTATCAGGTCGCTGGAAAGTTAAAATAGGCTGGAGGACAAAAATTAAAAGCAAATTTTTTAAAAAAATAAAGAAATAAATAAAAAATAAAATAAAGTTTGTGTAATTTTTCGTGTTCAGCTGGGCAGTCATCGAAACTGCCACCAAAAATCAAATTTCTACAGTAATTTCATTTTCTGTGCTTCTTTTTCTCGTAGTTACCCATGTGCGATTCTATTTGATATTTGGGTGGGGGCTGAAAAGTTTTATAACTGCAAATGCATGTTTGTTCAATCTGTAAAAAGCGCCGCGTCTTAACTGATATTTAATGCAGGGTTCTCCCCAGGACCTTTTTAACGGGCGCGCCGCCCAGCTGATTTTGGCGTCCACCCGGCTGAAGAATACACGAAAAACTGCACAACACTGCATAATATTTTATTTGTTTTTATTTTTAATTTTTGTCCGCCCGGTTATTTTAGCTTACCGCCCACCTGATAAAATTTCTGGGGAGAACACTGTAATGCAAGCAGTGTGACAATATTGGCTAGCCTGACTGCATTCAATGAATTTTTTTATCGCACCATCTGTTTAATAAATAACTGCTTTATCTTAAATCTATCTAAATTTTCGCAGGAAAATTATTAAGTGCATACTTGGCTCATTTTTAATTCCCTCCTCCTGTTTGTAATGCACACAGAATGAATATCCAGACCCAAATTTTGAAATCTTCAATTTCAGAGTACAGGGATTTTTAGAATATTTGAAATAGAATATTTGAATTTTGAAAAACTCTGATCATTCCTGATTTTTTTCTGTGAGCAGTTCCTTCACTTGTCGACCAATATGAGGGTGTCCTCCATCTTGCATAAAGACAGTGGTTTCCAAGCATCAACGTTCTCGCAAGGCAGGAATCACATGCTGTGCAAAAATATCGAAGCACTTGTCACAGAACATCTTACAGGACCTTGTTGTCACTTCCTCAAAGAAAAAGGGGCCTAGAATAAAATCAGCAGTGAATCCACACCATACAGTCACGTATTCAGAATGCAATGGCTTTTCATGCACGACATGGTAGACCAAAGCACCCCATATGTAGCAGTTCTGCGTGTTCACTGCTCCTTCTAGGGTGAAATGTGCTTCGTCTGACCCTAGAATGTTCCACGGCCACGGGTCATCAACAATCATACTCGCCAGAAAGCAATAAGCAAAGTCAGCATACTGAGAGATCTGGAGGTTTTAGGTGTTGTGCCAGAGGAATCTTGTATGGGTACCAATGCAGAATGGACAGCAAGACCTTTCAATCATGAACCATGGGATGGACAATTCGCGTCCTGTTGCTCGAGCACTTGTTGCAGAATGTTGAGAAGAGGAAGATCTGTCCACCACTGCAACAACCACGTCCTCAACAACTTCATCTCGCTAACTTGTGCCGTCCTCTTCCTCACGCGACAGCCAAATTGCCAGTTGCTTCAAATTTCTTTATCATTTTTCGCAACCCAGTATCTGACATGGACCCTTTTCGCAGCCCTTTTAGACGATGATAGGCTCACAATGCAACTGGACTGCTGCTATCATTCTGGTAAAACAACTTTACCAACAGTGCGTGTTCTTTCTTGCTTAAAACCATGATCTTTCCTGAAAGCTTTTCACTAAACATAATGTAATGAATGGATCAATACATTCCATTCTGGGTTTGTTGTCTTTCTAATTTGCATAAACTTTCTCTAATAAGGTCAATATTGAGAACAAACATATGCTGTAATCAAACAAAAACTTTGCCTGCTTGTTTAAAACAATAAAACTAGTTTTAAAATCTCCACTTGTCATTCCACATTTTCAATTATTTTTACCTTCCCTTGTTGGCTGTTTGCGATAATTTCATTTGTTACTGTCGGGTCATGCTAAGAGCAGGAACCAAATTTTGTAATAAAGAGTTAAAATATATTTTAAAATTTCTTGTCTGGACCAAAAAATTGTTACTTTATAGCGATAATTACGCTATATGAAGGTTGAAAATGCAATAAATCAATCGGATTTTCGCTGGGACCACAGAAAAATCGTGTTATAAAGATAATTTCACTATATCGGCGTTTGTTATAAAAAGGTTCTACTATATATACTGTTTTACTGCTGTTCCGTATGTATAGGGTGTATAGATGGTATGCATGTGACGTCACGCATGACGTGATTTGCGCAAAACTCTGCCCATCCACCATAGTTGAGACCACTATAGGTTTATTTCTCATGCTATGGTTGCGATTTTGGTTAATTTAACATGCAGAGATGGTATATACAAAACCAATTTTCTTTATAAAAACACAGTAGAGGCTCAATTAACAGATTTTTTTTTTTATTATTATAAACTCTTCTACTTAAAATTTTAAAAAACAATTATTGTAATTTTAAACTTTTATTTTCTCCTTCTATCATCCGATTTTTTTTTTGTTGTTGTTGTTCTTTTCTTATTTTTTTATTTTTATTTTTCAAATTTTGTTTCAGAATTATTTAATTCTTATTTTTGCAAATTTTTCATATGCACTTACGTTATTTTTAATTTTTAAATTTTTAGGATTTTCTGAGATGGATAAAAAAAAATTTTATTGTTTCAAAAATAATTAGAAAAAAATTAATTATTCAAATATGGCATATTGATTTATTTCCGATGATTCATTTTCAAAATTTGAATTCTTTGTAAGGACTGAAACCGATTTTTATTTAATTTTTCATGCTGGGGGTACGGAATGGGTCACCTGTAGTATTCAGTTTTCTTCATTTTTACATATTTGTAGCAAAAGCATGGGTTAAAATATAGATAGCAAATCCAAGATTAAAACGAATAACATAACAATTAAAAAAAATTTAAGCATAAACGCAAATTAAAAAAAAAGGCAGTGGGCATTTAATATTAAAATTTAAAATGAAAAAATTACACTCTGCCATACTTTTGCCTTTTTATAATTTCATGAATTCCTATTTTAATGAGAGGCACCAAAAATTATTTTTTTTACTTTGCAATGCATATTTTAAAGTAAAAACGTATGCTCAATTTTTTTTTTTTTTTTTTATTAATTTTTCATTTATTTGGTTTCAATCTTCGAGCATAGTCCTTCTGTTTCTATGCTCGAAGGTCTCAACATGGTCTCAATCATGGCGGCAAAAGAAGTTTCCTTGTTGCATGACGTCATCATGCATACCATCTATAGGGTATTTGAGGACATGTTATTGAGCACGGTCAGTTTTGTGTATACTAATACCTGTACTTTCATCTTTACAGAGCATCAACGGTAGATCACCAGCTAATGCAGAAAATGAAAACACACACCATGATCGTTGTGCTACAAGCACAGCACAGTGATGCTTTAATTATGACATTTTAGAAAGTCGCCAGATCGTTTGTGAACAAAGTTCGGAAGGATCTGGAAGCTTCAAGCGAACATGTATTGCCTGTAGTTAAGCACAAAAAGACGCACAACATTCGAACTGTATGAGAACGCCACAATTTGTACGTGTGCAAAACATTATCGATGCAAACCCAGGAATGTCCATCAGAGCCATCGTCCTAGATCTCCAGATTTCTGAGGGCACAATCCGCACTGTGGTGCATGAAGATCTTCATTATAAATTGTATGTTCTGAGGAAAAGGCAGTTCATGTCGGTGAAAACACAGGAGCAAGGATTGCTTCGAGCAAATCGATTATTAAACAAGGTCAAACATCCAGAGGAACCTGGCATGATCTTCCGCCTTTTGACTTCATTATACCCTTTTGAAATTATGGTTTTATATACAATTAGTCAGAGCTCAAAACACCATTAGATGGAATATTAATCTATCACAATCGAAGTTAGTTACTGCAGATGAATATTAGAATGTATAAAGAAATCTCCTAAGCACATTTGCTAAATATAAAATGCTAAACAATATGAGTTCACATTTGTTACACATACATACAAAAATTTTAAACTCAATAAATAACAAGAATATAACTCGTAAAACGATTTTCAAATATGCTGAAAAGAAGAATATAAAAATTTGTTGTTTAATATTACTGTAATATTTTTATATACAGCAATGGCGAAAACTGCATGTAAATTTACGTATTCGATTGCAGCGCTCACACGAATCTTTCCAAACGCGCGCGAAATGAGAATGAAATCCTCGCACGTCTAAATGTTTTAAACTACTGGGTCTATGTTCTTTCCACTGCTAGATCAAAGTTATCATAAACGTCAAGACAGAAAAACCATTGTTTCAAAGCATTGCCGGGTAAAATCTTTTAAGCATTCCAAGGAGCTTTAGCTCTGACGCAGATGTAATTTTAATATCTCACTTTTACTTCCACTTGGTTTAAATAAACAGTGGAAATACCTTTGATTCTATATGCATTCACGTCATTTTAAAATATAGGCCTAACTTCAATTAGCCATTTTAACAATAAGCCTAATATTAATTAGCCATTATTAACAATAGGCCTAACATTAATTAGCTAATTTTCACAATAGGCCTAACATTATTTAGTCATTTTAACTGTAGGCCTAACATAAATTAGCCATTTTTAACTATAAGCATAACATAAATTAGCCATTTTTCACAATAGGCCTAACAATATTTAGTCATTTTAACTGTAGGCCTAACATAAATTAGCCATTTTTAACAACAGGCCTAACATTATTTAGTCATTTTAACTATAGGCCTAACGTTATTTAGCCATTTTTAGCCATCGCCCTAACAGCACTGAATTTTAAAATGAAATGAGCACGTGCATAAAGAAAGCTTCATAATGCGCACGTGCTCCAGGCTGCCATCAACAATGCTTAAATGATAAATAAAAAGTAACACTGTATTCACTTATGACTCGTCGGTAGGATTCGATTGATATATTACATGCCCTAAGTTCATATTCTTAACATTAGTGCACGTGCTTGAAGGGGTCCACGAGAGCTCATCAAAAGTTGATATATCGCTGTTAAGTTCTTCCATTTTCACGTTTTCGTGCAAACGATGGCTGGCCAGGCACATAAAGGTACTGATCATGCTTGTATTCTTATATATAGCTTTAGCTAAATAAGGGGTCATTGAAGTACTTTTTGGGGGTCATTTTCTCGGACGTAGCATTTCGAAAATCGAAAAGAATGTCATATTCGTCTTGTGCTCGTCATTCCCGTTCGAATGACATATTACATGCCTTATATTGCCAATAAAAAAATTTAATGGTGGGGTTTGGGTCTCAATAGTCACGTGACTGTTGGACTGATTTCGACGACAAACTAATCAGGTGAGCTCAGGAAGGGTCTCTATCGAACAGCGAAAAAAGAACTTGAAAAAGTTAAAGCATTCTCGAGAAATCGTCGGACGGACAGACAGACACACAAACAGAGTGAAACCAATATATGCTTTTCAGCATATAACGAAAAATTAATCCTCCCTGAGATCATCTATTTTAACCTTTTATCTCATTTTATAACCCCTCCTCCACGATTTTTTTAAATCGAAAAATTGATTTTCTCGAACGTAGTATTTAGAGAGTGTAAAAGAGCTTTATCTTCTGTCATTTCTCATTATTTCCGACCGAATGATATATCACATGCCATATGTAGCCATAGTTCTAAAGACCAAGTAACTGCCGCCCCCACAACTCCAACTCCATTGGCCCAAACTTCATAATAATCTGCATAACAAATCTGCATAACGAATTTCATTCCTTTATATGCATAAATACACATAGATCTTTTGGTCCCCTCTAATTTCCACCCCCGAAACTCCGACCCCAATGGGCTACTCAAAACCAAAATAAATAGTGAAGGTGCACATGCCCATAGTAAGCTACATTCCAAATTTCAACCTTCTGCCTCATAAAATGCGGGAATTATGAAGGGGACAGACGGACATTGTGAAACCAATAAGTAGCTCTATTTTTCCGCTACTTAATAAAACACCAATTTGAGTCTTTATTTTTGAAATTCATCAATTTCAGTATAAAAAATTAAAAATACTTATATGGTTTTTTAAAAATATTTAGCACTTCCCTGAATATCCCCTTTGTCATTACGCATGCAAATATAGTATTTAATTAAGAATACTATAAAAAAAATTGTAAATGGCTAAGTGGCCAAGAGCGTTAAGGCTCAGATCATGTTGCTCTCAGAAACCGATGAGTCGCAGGTTTGAATCCTGCTGAGGCCATGGATGTTTGTTTGTCCCTTTGCTATCCAGTTTTGAAGACCAAGAATAGCCCTCAGTAAGTTGCTCCTCTACTAGGCTAAATTTCCAACGGATCGTATGGTTATTTAACATTCTCGTCACCAAAAAGATAAAAGAGGAATAGTAAAGATAGATAAAAAGAGTTTCCAAAATGGATCATTTTTTACCACAAGTCAGCAGAGTGATCGTAGGGTTTTTCTTCCACCAGTTCAGGTGCCATATAGAGTGGAGTTCCCTAAGTAAAAAAACAAATTACATAAAAAAAAAAAAAAATGAACTTTGTTATTAAACAATTAAAATGCACTTAAAAAAATGTCTATGTGCATGAATAGTGAGAACATTTTTTAAAATCTTTTTTGTTGATACCCCTCACCCCCCTTCTATAGACCTTCATACCATGTTTCTAAGTAAAAATTAAAGTTCTGTTTATTTTATTTATGTTTATATAGCACATTAATTGTCCTGTATCACCTTACCTTTCCTATTAACTTGATGATGTAATAATAGAATGTATGAAAGTGATAAACACTATAAAAATCTTAATAAGATTAATGATCTGTATGTTCAATGCTACAAACCTCTCAAATCGCCCCAAAGCATTAAATTAATTGATGAATTGATCAGATCCTAATATTTTGGTCAAAAATTTCATTGACAGTTTACATTCTTTTCAAAACAAATTTGATATAAAAATTTTATCTAAAACCTTTTCATACTGTAATCAGCAAAATTTTAAATGTAACTACAGAGATCCCGTCAAAACTTGACGGTAAACCATCTTATTTTCTCTGTAATGTTGTTTATTGTTATCGTCGTTAATTGTTTACGCAATTGTTATTGATTTGATCAGCAATGGTAGCAAAGCTGTTGATTGTGACGCCAAAGTGGAGAGGATTGTTTGGTTTGCCAGCGTAAGCATTTCCAAATGTAAATAAGCAATAATTAATAGTAATATTGAAGACGAAAACTAAATTTGAAAAATCTACAGACTAAGACCTTTAATTTAAGACCAAAATGTATATTAGAGGTGCATTAGTTTTCATCAACGAACTGTCGAAAGAATCAGCCTTGCAAATTAAATATATAGATTTTGCTCAGACGACAAGAGTTAGGTGACGTTTCAATCCGTCGCCAACAATGGTTAAACATCCAACAATAATGCAAAACCGTGTCAGTTTTTTTCCTATTATTACACATGCGCTTAAAGGAATTTTGAATTGTAAATTAGCGCTTATTTATGGTAATAATGGACAGGAAAACTAAATTTGACAAATCTACAGACCAAGACCTTTCATTTAAGACCAAAATGAATTTTATAGATGCAGTAGTTTACATCAACGAACTGTCTAAAGAATCAGCCTTGCAACTTAAATATATAGATGAGCCATAGGCAATGGAAATGCAGTCGACCCTCGATATAAGGATCCTTGATATAAGGATAATCTGCTTATAAGAATAAAAGTATATGGTCCCATTTTTCTGTAATTGATTTCAATGCATTTTAACTCCGCTTATAAGGATATTGGATAAAAGGATAGTCCGCTTATATGGATAAATTTCTATGCTAAAATTTGTGTTGAACTCCGATTAAACGGATAAAATAACTCTAAACGTACTGTGATGTCATTGGCAGACACATTCTCTCTAGTGTTTCTGGTGACTGGCAGACACATTTTGTGCAATATGTATACTCTGCATATAACAGCCACTTTATCATCTCCCTCTAAGCCAATGGGCACTGCTGCCTAAAACTGCTGATTGGCAACTGTACGATTGTCGATTGTTATTCAGTACACGTCATTGTTGGATTGTCATTTGGAATTTATTCTTCTGTGAAGACTCCCAGCTTCCTTGCAAAAATAAGTGACCGGTTTTTGTACATGTATAGTCCTTTTTTTTCCTTCCTCTTATTAATTTGTTTTTATTTTTTTAACACACGTACAAATAGCATTTAGGAAAACGTAGAACCTTCTCTATCTGACTGCGTTGAAGTTCTTAAATTTTGGATTGTAATGAAACTCATGTAAGCACTGCCTAAAAATTTGGCATAGGACAAGCTGTGATTACTCGGATTAAGAAATCAAAAGAGAACATCTTGGATGACTGGCAGAGTAACAGAAATGCAAACGAAAACGAAGCAGGGGCTCTGTAGTTGATACTGTGTTTTTTTTTACATGAAAACCCCAACTCCGGATAAAAGCATACTCCGCTTAAAGGATGTTTTTTTTCCAGTCCCGAGGATATCCTTATAGCAAGGTTTGACTGTATTTTATGTGAAAAGTTACGACAATTTTAAAAATTAACAAATGCAGCAAAAGATGACGAACTCTACAACTAGACAAATCGAAGGAACAAAACTTCATAAACACCTAATTCTAGGAAAATGCACCAGTGAACTGAGGCCATGTGATTTTTAATTTTCCATGCCATACAAGAATATGGTTACCTCCATGACCGATGTGGTAATGGTACTTTATTTCCAGTCAGTCAGTCCTTTCAAATTGTTTAAATGGGTTTTTTTTTTCTTTTTGTTTTTTTTTTTTCTCCTTCCATTATTATTGTTTAAATATATCCGACCTCCATCTGTATGTGTTGTATGAGTTTGTAAAACAGAGCACTACAAAACCCAAATAAATTAATAAATTACTCCCAAGGTAAATTAATACAACCCAAAAGCGTTGTATTACCCCTTTCTCGTAAAAGCAACCCCTTTCTCGTAAAAGCGAAAATGATAACCCCCAGAAAATAATGAATTACCCAAGGCTCCAAAAAATCATTTTTTTTATTGGGGGCACGTAATTAAACCAGTCTTCACGGATCTTCTTACTATCAGGTCCAGGGGAAAGTTTTCTGTTTTTTGCAAATATTACAATTGGCGCTCAGATTAATGCATAAATGAATTTTTTATTCATCAAAATAATCTCCATCATTATCAACAACCTTTTCCCAACGAGATACTAAATCATGAATTCCTTTTTTATAAAAGTCACAAGTTTTACAGATGAAAAACACACCCAGTTCATGTTTTAGCTCTTCTTCTGTTTTGAAGCACTTGGTTATCAAATCGAGAGATCGGAAAAGGTGATAATCTGTTGGAGAGATATCCGGAGAGTACAGTGGATAAGGTAACACTTCCCAGACAAGTTTGTTTATTGCCTAACGGGTCAGCTCTGCTGTATGAAGACATGCGTTGTCATGAAGAAAAACAACATCCTTATGGTTCGCAAGAGCTGGCTGCTTTTGTTTGATTTTTTCATGTGTACGTTGAAGCTGACCAACATACATGTCTGCTGTGGTAGTTGGTTCTGGATTTTGGAGCTCATAATGGACTACACTGGCCAGTACATGGTTCATCTTCAAGACACTCATCACCAGTTCTAAATTTTTTTAACCAATTCCGGTTGGTGACAGAATCATTACCGAATGCTGTACAAATGTTACGAGCAGCCTCCGCGGCTTTATGGCCAAGTTTAAATTCATACAACAGGCAGGCTCGAATTATTGGTGATGTAGGTGCCATTTCAGAGGTTTTTTCAAAATAAAATTGAATGTTTTCACTTAGACAAGTAAGTGCAAAAGAATGACCAATCATTTCTCTTTAATGTATGAAAAAATTTGTATTATTCAATATTCAAATCATCCTACGAGAAGATTGTAGTCATTCAAAAAGTAAGGGTGAAGAAACTAAAAAACTTTCCCCTGGACCTGATACTTCTCTTGGAGAACAGCGGGAGGTCTTTCATGGCATTGAGAAACCTTCTGGCAGAGGTGCTCTTGGTAATATGGCTAAATTGGCTAGCTTCAACCTGTTAGTTCGTCTTTGAGAACCCTGGTTGAGAAGAGATGATCAGGATTGCACATGATCAAGAAGTGCGTAATTATTTCTTACAACACAAAGAGAGCCCGTTTTTCCACGAAGATTTTTATTCATTCAACCATGGATATGCATATGGAAAGATGACTGCCTGGTAGTCGAAATATGCATATCCATGGTTGAATGAATAAAAATCTTTCTGGAAAAGCGGGCTCTCTTTGTGTTGTAAGGAATTGGCATCCACAGTACGTAAGTAATGAATTGTTTCGATGCTTAATTATTGCTTAGAAGGATGCGTAGGCGACACCGGTCTAGGCAACGGCAGGAAAACTAGAAAGTACATACCCTTGAAGGTACCAGAGTGACGATTTAGCTAGAAAAGAAAAAGTATTAACGGTGAAGGCAAGCGGAAAGGTGGGAATATAGAGGTCATAGGAAATAAACTTAGGATTATTAGTTGGATTAGTCGGGGCGTCAATACAAATTCTTAACTAAAGGGTTGAAGTCTAATACTAAGGGATAGCTAGATGGACAGATGTCGTAGACTACAGTAACTGCTATCATCGTGCATCAAAACTGCACGAATTCCAATCTGGGGAACATTCACCAATGAAATACTGAGGTTATTGTTCAAAAACATTATTCTCATATCAATTAACACTAAAGGCTAAAATTTGGGATCCAGGCCAAAAATGGATTCAACTTTACTTGGAAATAAGAAACATGCATATACGCATATACTGATCACCATCGCTACAGCCATGGCCGATATCACCTTGCTAATTCTGCTGCACTCAGCCGCAACAAGCTTATCTGAGACAATCAAGACTCTTGCCTTTTTCTATGCCTTCTATTCGCAGCCATCGAAACGATTAACGATTCTTCTATAAAGCTGCTTGGTACTATCAAAAGTCCCATTTAGGCAACCATCCGCATTGCTACCGACTTCTACGATGTTGACTAGGCCTAAGATATTTCATGGGCATTCGAAATCGCCTCCCTGGATTTTCAACAAGGGCTAACAGCTTGTAGCTGCCGGGACATCATTGGCTGCCTGCTACCACTACCTCTGCACCAAGACTACTACACTGCCACCAAAACAAAATTAAAATTCACTAAATCCCAACAATGTTACTATAACGCCGGGCCCGGGGTGCATTTTTTTTTTGTGAGTCCTCTTGTGGTGGTAGGCCAATATTATTTCAGCAACTCCACGAGTTTTTGGCTGTCCTGGGCCAAAACATGACTTTCATTGCCATCGTGCCTACATAAATCAGAAGAGTAATATCCCCTATGTGTTTGTTTACGTTTACCATCGAAAGGTGCTCAGAAAGAGGTGTGTGTGTGTATGTGTGTGGGTGTGTGAGAGAGAGAGAGAGAGAGAAATTTTTGGATGAAATTTTGCAATTTCTGAATTTGAATATACAGAAAAAATGAACATTATTATCCACCTTTTTTTTTTCTCCGGGACTGCGTCGAACTCACTCAACATTCCAAAGAGAGCGAAATCGTGTAGAACTACTAAAGGGCGGTAGTTGGAGGGCCATCCATTGGGAGCATTTTAAAAATTCTTTTCGATTCTTCGATATGAATTTTTACTATATTAATTCAAGCCTTTTCATGTGTTCATTTTTCTGTATATATGACGAATATTTATATATGTGACGATATTTCAGTATATATATGAGTTCAGCCGATGAAAAAGACAGGCCCTGGCACTGAAAAGTCACCTGACCATACTAGTCCAAATAACAATCTAACCTTCATTGTTTCTAACAAACGAAAAACACTAATTATTAAAATCCAAGACAGAGACAATGAAGTTGGATTGTTGCATTGTTGCTCAGATGACTACGGTCAGGTGACTTTTCAGTGCCGCGGCCTGTCGTTCTCGTCGGCTACGAATATGGGTTATTTGAGTCACAATGGCGATAGCGGTAATCATATCATGATGATGGTATTTAGGAAGAAAATCTCCCTGCTTGCTGCAAAACTATATGCATACAAGGAGAGAAATGCTTCGGATATAGCAGCAATAAAGGAGTTGCTTTGTGAAGCAACAATACAATTTGATGCACCAAGGAAAAACTTTTTTCTTACAACATTATCAAATTCACTATTAATACGTAGTTTTTTGGGACAGGAGGAACAATTATCATTTTTTCGAAATTTCATGTAGACAGTGATCTTTCTCTTGCAATGAAGGAATGTGCACAATTTCATCAAGATAGGAATAAAACTGTAGATTTGTATAAGAGGGTGTGATAGAATTATCACATGGTTTTTGTAATTAGTTATTTTTTTTATTTTGTAAGTAGTCCGTTTCTAGCACTCATGTAAGCCTAGCCCTACTTGTTTTCTATTTGTGCTGCAATGATGTGCCATTGTTTTGAGCTTTGTTTGAGTTCATACTCATCGTCTGCTGGATTTTTTTTGAAAGTTTCCTGTATTTTCCACCTGTTGGCGTTGCTGAACTCGGACCTATTAGAGAACGACAGTCCTCCTAACCAATAGGCAGCGACTTTTGACCATGCACACAATTTAAAAACGGCACCAGAATCCTCCCAAGATGCCTTTGAACATATCTAAAGTGAATATATAGTGGAAAATTAGCATTTTTTGGGGACAGCAATTACAGCGACAACATCTTGTTGCCGGAGAGACCGACGATCTATAGAGACACCTGATGACCAGCCCCGCTTGATGTGATGCCGTTCCCGTCGAAGGAGAGACCAACGCGGCCTAGGCAGTTGGGTTCCAGTAACATTTTTAGGCCTGATGATTCACTTCCCTTGTACTAGCCTACGGAACCCTTCTGTCGAAGCCGGAGTTGTTGGATCGTTTGCTGCATGCTTCTGGGTCTCTTCATGCTTGTGGAGTGGTGGCCCGTCGGCAACTTATCGTCTCTATTTATCAACTTCCAACTCTATTCTTAACTTCCAAGAAGACTATTTTGAATAAGATGGAACCCTCTAACATATCAAATATGCATGTACCAATTTGTAGAGTTGGTTCAGAAACTTTCTGATACAACTCATAGATACTTGTTCCATATTTAAATACAAAACTGAATAATATGTTTTTTTATACTGCGTTTCACTCCTGAAATCTGTCATATCTATTATCATGAGTGAAAGTGCATAATTTAACACAACAGAAATAATTAACACAATAAAATTCTGATATTAATATACAGGGTGTAACAAAAAGGTTCATCACATTTCAATCGTAAACATCTCGGCAACCATTGATTGCACAATGAACCGCATGCACACCATTTGAAAGAGGGGAATGTCGAGTTTTTGTTCTATGCCGGTAGATGGCGCTTCTGGAAGATGTAGGGAGACCCCGTCAATTACTGTCAAGATGGCAAAAGCACAACACAAAGTCTTTTTATAGCCATTTCGATCCCCAGACCTCACTGTATGTGACTTCTTTTTGTAGGGATACGTAAAAGACCATGTTTTTGTGCCTGCCTCCTTTTTGACAAATCTGGAGGAGCTAAAAACTTGAATAATAGTCGCCTTTCGTGAAGTGACTCCTGATATACTTCAGTATGAATGGGAGGAATTTGATTATCGGCTACATGAATGCCATGCAGTAGGAGGAGGACACATCGAACACTTATAATCAAAACTTAAAGATTATTACAAACATTGTATGTATTATTATTCATGTCACCTATGTATGTATCTTCATTTTTTAAAAAAATATAGATTTTTGAAATGTGATGAACCCATCTGTTACACCCTGTATAATAGGACTCCTAAAACGATACTACTCGATCATGGGACAATGCGGCTTCAAGCGAATGCAGCCTATAAACATTTATTTATTTATTTATTTTTTGTTTTGGTAGTCAATTTTGAACAAGCAGCCTAAAGTGAATGCAGCCTATGGATGAAAAGTTATAGTAATTTGAGAGAACCTTGTTTTATTCAAGAAACCATGGCAAGTATTGACAAAAACTTACTTTGATTGATGTCAGCACGAACGAATTCATATTCATTGAACGTGCAAACCTAAAAAAGAAAATAAATAAATAAATAAATAAATAAATAAATAAAATAAGTAAATAAATAAATAAGTAAGTAAATAAATAAATAAAACTACAAGGACTGTTCGACAGAAACATGTTTAGAGGCTAGGAAGCAATTTTTATTCAAAGAATTTAAAAGAAGCACTGGTTTTCTATCTGGTAAAATTCCTGCGGTTGTTGCCAAAAACATTGTGTAACAGGAAACTCTAAGTCATTGTCGGAACTGAATCGCCATCCTTTTAGTGATTGTTTCAGAGGGGCGAAGACATGGAAATCACACAAGGACAATTCAGGACGTAAGGTGGATGTTCTAAGAATTCCCAATGTATGTGAGGAAGCAATCTTGAGTCTATCAGACTATACATGAGAAATTGTCGATTGGCAAGTGGAAATATTACCAGAACAAACAGTCGTGGTAATTATTTTGGCAGATCAGGAAATTTTTGTGGATACAGAGGAAATAATCGAAGCCAACCAACTGATGATCAGCAAGATGGCAGAAAGATAACACAGTTTGTGAGTTTCCCATGACGTTTATTTTTGATGCTGGCACATAAATGTTGTAAGGAGTCTGCATATCGGTCAGCTTGATGTTGACACCATGATTAATAGCACTGAAAAGTTGAATAACAAATGCAGATTATCTTTAGACAAATTGTCTACTAAGAATGCCATCATCCAACTTAATCACAACTCTTTTTAGAGAAGCAAACAACTAATACCAGTGACAGACACTTCACTAGTACTAAAACAATGCATATAAACAACTGCTTTCCTCTGTCTAGGTGATACTTTGCGGCTGCATATTCTAAACGTGTTTTTCTATTGAACAATCCTCATATTTATAGTGTGCAGACCAGATATTGGTCCCCCATTTCAATGTCATGTCTGATCATCGATAATGTCTTTCAGTTTCTGTAATTAGCAACAACGCCCTTTGCCAAGCTTCTTTCCAAGAAAAAATAAACGACCTTTCCTAACGGCCACTCATGTTTACATATATTCTACAGAACCAATTTATTAATCAAAGAATATTACAGTCGTAACCCGTTAATACAAACTCGGTTAATACGAAAACCTGGTTAACACGAAAAATTTTGCTAGCCCGTCCCCATGAATGATATTTACATGTAAATTTATCCTCTTAATACGAACGATTTTTAATTAAAGTCCGGCTAATACGAAGGAAAATTTTGGAAATTTAGTGAGAAAATAGTGATCAGAATAAAAATTCTAATAACTTTTCGAAGTATGCAATTTTCTAAAATAAAAATTAAATGTTTTCTGTTATCTATTACCACTGACTTCTAAAGAATCACATGTTCTTTCGGGTGTGACAAACATCACTAATCACGTGGTGTTCACTAACGCGAATCTGATTGGTTCTGTATGAGAGCGCACTTGTTTCAAAAGAAATTGAATCACGTGACAATTTTAAACAGGAATCAATCAGTCTTCTTCAACACAGAATACACAGCTGCTACACCATGTCCGACGTAAGGAAAAAGAAACGAAAGGATCTTTCGCTAGAAGTGAAATTAAAAATTCCAGATGCCATAGACAAACCAAATGCAAAACAAGGGGAGATTGCTAAAGAATTTGAAATTCCTCTGTCAACTTTGTCAACGTTAATAATGAACGGATATAAACTAAGAGAAGGACGAGACACAAGAACCCTGGAATACAATAAATAATAGTTATAAATTAAAAATACAAATTAAATAAAAAATATCATATAATAAACAAAAATAATTAATCAAAATCAAAATAAAAAGCTGACGTTTCGGATAGAGACTATCCTTTATCAAAGCAAAATAGGATAATTCTCTAAAAGCAAATAGAATATTAGAGAATTATCCTGAAGTTAGCTTTTTATTTTGATTTTGATTAATTATTTTTGTTTATTATATCTTATTTTTATTTAATTTGTATTTTTAATTTATAACTATTATTCAACGTTAATAAAAAACACTGAAAAAATAAGACAGCAAGCATACACAAGTGGGACACTTAAAAAAAAACGGATGCGAACAGCGACACATGAGGAAATGGAAGAGGCATTGCTGAAATGGTTTCAACAAGTAAGTTTACTTTTTTCTATAATGTACACGTGACGAGATCATTCAACAGTGTCTAGATAGAAACCAAGATGGTGGAGCTGAAAGTGATGATGATCCCGGGCAAATTTGGAACTCTACTCCATCAACACAGTGTATGATTACTGTGATGGACGATCTCAAATCATTTATTTTATATGGGGAAAATGTACGTTATACTCAAAAGTAAATAATGTTTTAAGCAGTAATTTTGTAATGTCATGTAGACAGACCAAAATAACAGCTTTTTACTGAAGGAACGGGAAAAAAATGTACGTATTTTATAAAAATTTTTCTATGCTTATTGCGAAAGTTATCAGAGTTGATGGATAATACGAATTCCGGATAATACAAAAAAAATTTATGGTCCCGACGATTTCGTATTAACGGGTTTCGACTGTAATAACCAAAGATGTTAATAAAGTATTAACATACAACAGATATATAATTAAAAAATGTAAATTACGCATTCAATTTATTTTATATAATAGCTATTAGCTATATTTTTATATATAAAAATTCAGTGTATGTCTGTAAATATTCTTAAAACTTTTGAAATGCTTATCAGATTGTACACAATATTCAAGAATGTTTTATTCTTGGTGTTTTTTCAATTGATCCAACCGTTTAGGAGATAGAGGCTCTGAAAGTGTAGAACTTTTAAAGTTTTGAATCCAATTTTATCGATGAAGACAAAGAGATAGAGTGGGTGTGCAGACATTCCTATTCTATTTTTTGATGGTCTTTAAGAATCCGAAGTAAACTTTTGGGGACAGCAGTCCTATGAAGACAGAGTCTATGCGTGTGTATTGAAAAATATTGAATTTTTGAAATTCTGACTTCAGATTCTTAAAGACCAGTGAAAAGGACAATAGGAATGCCTGTAAGACCCACTCTCTATCTTTCTCAAATATTGTGTGCAATCTGAATATGCCATTAAAAAAAAGGGGTTCCTGTGTAAGATTTCAAAGTTCCCCCTCCACCCAGACCCTCTCACAAGGGGTGGGGGATCATTTTTTAACTGATGAATTTCTTCAGTGAGAGAAGGGTTTATAATACTGTTTCTATCAACGAAATTGGTAGTAACCTTACTGTATAACAGAGGGACAACAGAGTTTACAACTAGTTTCGCCATTTATTCCCGGCTTTATCAAAGATAACACAACAAGAGGTTTGCAGGCCTTTATATACAGAATCAAGGTACAGAGTAAGCAAAGAGATTGGAGAATGGAATTACAGAAGTGTGAACCAATAACAGAAAATACTAAAGGGACATCCAATGAATAAAATGATAAAAAAAAAAAAAAATCAAACAAATCGCGGACTGAAAAGAAAACTTATCCGGTTGTCACAAGACAAGAGGATTTACAAAAGAGAATGAGAGTAAAATTATATAAAGCATAACTGAAAGATTCCGGAAATAAATAAAACATTATACAAGGTCGGAAACTGAGTCAATTATAGCATATACATCAAAATCCCATTGGCAATTTAGGAGGAGGCTAGGGGTAGACCTCTTGGCTTTAAATATCTTGATTGATTCAAGGGTCGCAATCTTGAACGGGTCTTTGCCTTTGCGTATGATGGACATTACTTCGTGTTGGGTTTTCTAAGCATGTCCGGATATGGCAAGATGGTTGGCATAATGGGAATTACCGTCTTGTCTCTCGCAGGAGTTGATGTGCTCCTTGAAACGTACGTTGAAGTTACGGGTCGATAAGCCTATGTAAAACTTATTGCAGAAAGCACAGTTCAGGCGATATACTCTAGATCGGGAGAAACTGTCAGATGCAGTTAGGATAGATGGGCACAAGGTACGAAGAAAAGGGGTAGGGGAACGGAAAGAAGCTTGGAGGCCAAGGGAAGAGAGGAAATTGGAGAGGCGGGAGAAATAGGGGACGAGGTATAATAGAGAAACCCACTTTTTCTGGTTTATTTCAGGGGAGGGGGGCTCGGGCTAAGGAAGGCACGATTGCAGCGATGAAGGGTACGGGAGAACGTAGAGGACGAGAAGCCGTTCATACGGGCGAGGACGTGGATGATACGGAGTTCATAGTTGCGGGAAGGGGAGCTGAGGGGTAACTTCAAGGCACGGTCAGTGAAGAAGCATAGGGAAGCATGCTTGTGGGCGGGGGGGGGGGGGGGTTAGGAAGAACGGTGGATTAGATTAGATGATGTGGTAAGTTTACGGAAGACAGTGAACGAGAAACGGTTAATTTGGAGGTTGTTGCTAATGAGGATGTCAAGGTACGGGATGGAATTGTTAACTTCTGTTTCTTAGGTAAAATGGATATGGGGAGAGAAGGAGTTGAAGGTGTCAGCGATGTCAGTGGGGGAGGAAGAACGGGAATAATATATAATAAGGATGTCGTCCACATATCGGAAATAAGAGATGATAGTGGAGTTAGCAAGGAGGCGGGTGACGAAGGTTAGTTCGAGGTGTTGTAGGAAGACTTCAGATAAGAAGCTGCTAAGTGGAAGCCCATACCCAACCCAGTAGGTTGAGAATAGAACATGTTGTTAAAGGAAAAGTAGTTTTGTGAGGAAATGACAGACAGGATGGATAAAAGGTCAATGGCATCGGCTTAGGGAAAGAGGAAGTACGTAGGAGGCGTTTGAGGATATTAAGGGAGGTGGGGACTAGGATATTTGTGTTTAAGTTAGTGATGTCAAGGGACATAAGGGACAGGAGTTCGTTAGTAGGAAAGGAGGAAAGGGATTCAGCAAGGATGAGGGAGTTCCGGACATTGTAGGTTCTTAGGAAGGTGCTTAAAGTTGAAGAGGAATGCGGAGAGGGCCTTGGCAACGAGATGGCAGGGCGGGGGAGTAATTAACAACAGGGCGTATAGGCACTGAAAAGTCACCTGATCCTCTTAGTCCAAGCAACAATGTAACCTTCATTATTTCCAATAAACAAAAAAATACTGATCGCTAAAATCCAAGGCGGAAACTGTAAAGATCACATTGTTGCTTCGACTAAGAAGATCAGGTAATTTTCAATGCCAAGGTGTGTCTTTTTCGTTAGGTATGATGCTTGAATTAGTGATTCACGTTTTATAGGCGACAGTTATAAAAAGTAATAAATAAATAAAAGTAGTTATTATTTCTTTTATATTAAAATCTTTGGAGAAATATAAGAAACTATTCTAAAACAAATTAGAGAATACAACTTCTAGGGCGTGCAGCTGTTCAAGCTATTGCTGAAAAAATGAAGGTACTTTTCCTAATGAGCTAATAACTGGAGAAAATTTATTTTTCATGTAATTTTTGTAATGTAGTTACTTCCTTTAGAGAAATTATAGAAAATGTTCACCTAAACATATTAGAAAATTATAAATATCTCAAGGGATACTGAAAGGGCAAATCTTGCTGTTAAAACTGACAGAAATAATTCAATATTCAGTCTATACTATTACTAACCGAACTGTCGAAGTTCAACAATTTTAAGGTTTTTAAAAACTCTGCTAGAAATTTAGAAAGCCGGTAAGTGGGAGAGTCAATATTTGACATAATCGGCCGCATTTTGTTTCCAGGTTTGTGTATCTTAGGGAGAGCATATAACTCTCTGAAATAATCACTTTTCTTTAAAATAACTGTACTATTTCCTTTATCACTTTTAAGGAAGAAACAATCTTTTTCTTTAAGAGTTTTAATGGTTGCGAAATAGCGGCGATCGTTATTTTCTACCTCATAGTTTTCCCAATTATGGGACAATATTTTGGTACATTGTTCCCTAATGGCTTTTTTCTGTGAATCTGGTAAGAAAAAGATTGTTTCTTCCTTAAAAATGATAAAGGAAATAGTACAGTTATTTTAAAGAAAAGTGATTATTTCAATAGAGTGGATGCTTTAATTGTCGAACTTCGACAGTTCGGTTAGTAATAGTATTGACTTAGTGAAAAAACTGAAAAATAAGGTCATTAAGAATGGGGAAATTTTGGTATCCTTCGATATTGTCTCCTTGTTCCCTAGCATCCCTATACCTGAAACTATAAACTTTTTAACTGATATTTTGAATAAGAACAAAGTTCCTGAAAACATACGCAACGAATGTTTAAGTCTAACAAGGTTATGTACTAATAATAATATTCTTAAATACAATGGGAACGTTTACAAAATGGTGGGCGGTACACCGATGGGCTCTTGCCTTAGCCCTATTTTGGCTGAAATATTTCTTAAAAGTTTCGAGGATATCCTGAAGAATTCCGGTTTTTGCTTTTCCGATTGTTGGTTCAGATACGTGGACGATGTCTTCACAATTTTTGACACCAATGCTTGCGATGTCAACACTTTTGTCCAACATATTAATAGCTATTTTCTGTCCGTTCAATTCACTTTTGAGTTGGAAAACAATCAAAGGTTACCGTTTCTTGACATCCTAGTCATCAGAAACCATGATTCACTGTCATTTGAGGTATACCGAAAGCCTACGAATGGTATGAATTACATACCTAGCGATTCCAGCCACCCTTGGAATCAAAAAATGTCCACTTTCATTTCGATGATTGACAGAGCTATTAATCTACCACCAGCTCAATGATCATTCAAAAAAGAAATTTCCTTGATCCAGAATATTGCAGTTAAAAATGGCTATAGCACACGTACCATCACCGATTTGGTCAGGAAGAGGAAGTTAAAGAAGTTCATGGACGAAATCACTACCCTCAACCGGACTAAAAATAGAGGGAGAGTCATATCCTTACCTTACAATAAATCATTAATCAAAGGTCTCAATTCTGTTTTTAAATCTTTTAATATTTCGTTATCTTTTAGCAATCCAAACCAGACCAGGCATTTATTACCTAACCCAAAGGACCAGATTCCACCACTATAGAAATCAAGAATATACGAAGCCAGATGTTCCCAATGTCCCATGATGTACAAAGGACAGACTTTCCGTAATATTGAAACAAAATTCGAAGAACACATGAGACACACAAGATATGGTAGAGGGAATCAGTCATCCATAGCCAAACACTCTCTAGATACCGGGCATGAATTTTTATTAAACAATGTAAAACTTATTGAGTCAATAAACAAGAAACACCTTCTGGACGCCTTCGAAAGCTTAGCCATTCAAAAAACAGATAAAAAATTGTTACTCAACTTAGATAGGGGCCCTATTAGCGATTCACCATTGATCAAATGGGCAACACACTTACTCAATCAATAAATTTCAGTTGGATCTTTTTGTCTTGATTGGCTTCCGTTTGTTATAAATATTCAGCATGTTCTATTCCAAGTCAGTTCTCTCAAGTTCTCTCGAGGGGCTCCTTGGCTGCTGAATGATGAAAGCAAAGCTTTCGAAAAACGCTTACAGACTCAGGTTGTATTTTTTCATTTTATTTTCGGTCTTTTTCTTTTTATGTTTGTTCAATTCCTGTTTCGTTGTGGAAAAAGAGTTTTATATTATTCTTAAGTTAATCAAGCTTGTTTAGGTTTTCGGGCACAGAGGGCCAAGGATTCTCGGTAGCAGGTTCGAATCTATCGTATCTATCTATCAAAATTCAAATAAGGGCGTTGATCACCATCTTCCTTGTTGCTTTGTTTTCCTCAACCCAAAAAAGCAGATTTTTATTTATTCAAAAATGGTGTTGCTTTTAGATGGTGTTGTTTCTGATGGCTGTGTTCATTAATTTATTCAAAATGGCGGCATGCAAAGTGAGTCGTTTAAATCTCCATCTAAGTTTAATTATTTAATTATTTAATTTATTTATTTAATTATTTATTTAATTATTTAATTAAATGAGAATACAGTAATGCCCACTAGGGATTGGTATGGTCAAAAGACCGACATGTTAAATCCCTATGGGCAAGAAAAAAATAACATTAGACGCATTGTATAATTAGAAATACAATTAACCAAATCTACAATAGACAAATAAGCACTTATAAAATAATAGACATAAATGGCATAAATAAATATAACGTGTGACTTGTATTAGCACAATAAATAACAGTGTACTGTTAAGGTTTTTATATAAAATGTTAGAATTTTTATATAACTAAAACTATATCAGATTAAGAGACAAGCTAAGGTGTTCACCGTGAAAGTTTCCCAGTGTAATCACTATATATATAATCTAAAGAAGAGTAACTACGTTAAAAGTGAATTGGATTTAGCCATCACTATCAAAGTTCTCATAGTTATCAAATCTCGTTGATAATTATTAATATATCTGTATTGGTTAATTATTACGGTAATCATATCGGACCTCAATATTGTGAAGCACAAACAGTTTCAGATAGCTTCTGAATATTCTGTAGGGTGTTAAGGACTGAATATTCTCAGGCAGAACAGACCAATTAAGTATGCCTTTATAGGACACACATCTTCCACTATAAGTTAGTTTTCTTAATTTTATTTAGTGATATTTACAAATATTCAAAGATTTTTTGTAGGTAATTACAGTTAACAATAATAAATAGATAATAATTTAATAAAATTTAAGTGGGAAAATTATAAGATCAACGCAGTTTTGAAGTTATTTTCGTATTACCCTTTGGCGACAGGAACTTCAAATAAAAAGTCAATTACTGTACTTTATAATGAACTGCACATTGTATATACCGTATATTTAATTTAGTGTGATGTATATTATACGCTAGTTTCGTTTGAACCCCCCCCCCCCCAAAAGTCGTTGCAGTGCTAAATAATAGTCCCATAAATTTAGATGCTTTTTTAGGCTAAAATTTTTCTCATTATAGTGGAATAAATACGGTAATAAATTTGGACGTTTAAAAGAACCCTAAAATTTTCTCTTCTATCCACCAAGATACACAAGCAACATTGCCAGCCATTTTTTTTTGTGGCAAGCCTGATCTAATTGCAGTTCAGCAGTTTAAAAGGTGAATTTTTGTTTTGATAGAAATAAAATTTAGCTAGCTCAATATTTATGTTTTATTAAATATGTGTTTATGGACTATTAAAATATTTATGAACTGAATTTACTTATAAAGAAAACAAAAGAGCTAATTGCTCATAGCGCTTGCAGCACGATGTCACGTTGTGATTAAGCTTCGACCAATTGCAGTTAGGGAGAGGATAGGTGGAGTTTCACTTATGTATGCTTTCTCCATTCATGAAATCCCATGTACAAACTTTCTGTAGAGATGATTAGTATTCTCTTTTTTAAGTACATAGACTTAGCATAGTACTTCTAGTACTTGGACATCTGACAAGGAGATTCCACGTACTCTGACTCACCGATTTTGATGAAAAAAATTGTACGAATAGATTACTTCAAATTAAGCTCTCATGCAAAGTCATTCGACGCACTTCTCAAAATATGCACTTCATTCAGTTTGTTATCAATTCAGACTAAGTAGAAATACTTACATTGTTGCAGCTACAGATAACACCTTGAAGTGGTGCAGCAGTAACACCACAGATTACGTTTATTCAGATGTTCCACTCAGCGCCAAAGAGGAAATTTGAACGCCGCTAACACCCTCTCAGTTGCGTTAACTCTTGATTTGATATTGTTTAAGAGAATTGCATAATTCATAAACAATATGAATTCACAATAAGAAAAAGCATGAATTAATTTTTGATTTAATATTTATTACATCTTAAAATACAGTTATGTGATAATACAGAGTTTGTGCCTATACAAGTTTCAATTTCGAGTCGACGCCATTTGGAACGAAAACAAGTAAAACGTTTTAAATGCGACGGAATTTTTCGTTTGATTTTAAATGAACAGGAAAAGTAATTGCACTGAAAGTTTTTACAGAAAATGCATCATTTGTGGAAAAACAAAAAGACTCTGCAGTAAAGAAAGAAAAGTAAACTAAAGCAATAAAGTAAAATTTAAATTTAATGTAATTTTTAAAAGGCTTAATTTGTATTAGCAGTGTAAAATGTGACGTAACTTGTGATCTGCACTCTGACGTAATAGCTAAGTCACATGACTCCTATGATGTCCGTTCGTTGACTGTGCTGCCATCTCAGTTGTGTGACATGCTTTCTGATTAGCTCAGGAAAATTACACTTTGGTTTCTGGTGAGAACGACCTGGATTCGATTCCCGAGGAGGCTACGATGTCCCCCCCTCCTTCCCTGAAATTTTCCTTAATATATACAGGGTGTTTCAAAATTATGTACAATAAATTTAGTGACATATTCTTCAGGTCAAAAGAAGACGAAAATAAACTATAGCACTTTGTCTGGAAACGATTGATTTACGCGATACAGCCAACTAAACCCGTGGCTCCAAATTACAGGAATTGTTCAAAGTGCCACCAAACCAGCTCGCACGCACGCTTCGGCTCGTTGCATGAGCGACCGTCTGATGTCATGGAAGAGTTCGTCGCCAGCATTACGAACGGTTTGGCATACATTTTCAATTCATTGTCGCAGTTCCATAATGTTAGGAACTTCTGTGCTGTAGACGATCGTTTTCATATGACCCCACAGAAAAAAGTCCAAGGGATTAAGGTCGGGTGATCTTGCAGGCCAGGCTACCGGTCCACCTCGACCTATCCACCGATTCTTGTATGCAGCATTAAGGTGTGCTCGCACAACATGGCTGAAATGTGTTGGAGCGCCATCATGCATGAACCACATGTTAGATCTTATCAAAAGAGGAACATCCTCCAGTAATTCTGGCAATGCATTCTGCAGAAACAAAAGATACGTTCGCCCAGTCAATCGTGGCGGCAACACATAAGGGCCAATCAAGTTATTTCCGACAATTCCACACCAAATGTTCACGGAGAAACGCTCTTGATGCGCTCGAGCTCTGGTAACATGCGGGTTAGCATCTGCCCAATGGTGCTGGTTGTGAGAATTTACGATTCCTGTCCGGGTGAAGGTTGCTTCATCCATGAAAAGTATCTGGCTGAGACAATTAGGGTCTGCAGCATCACAACGTTGTATCCATTGGCAAAATCGTTGTCGGTGTGGATAGTACGTTGGGTTCAGTGCCTGAACCAGTTGCAGGTGGTATGCATGCAAAAGCTGACGGTGAAGAATGCGCCAAACAGATGAGTACGGAATGTGTACCATGGAAGAAATACAATGGGTGCTTGTCTGTGGTTCATCATGTATGATGTCAATTATCACTTCCTCCTCTTCCGGAGAATGTGCTACAGGCCGCCCTTGTCCTGTTTGACGACCAAAGGAACTACGCTCCCTTAAATGTCTGTCGACAGATACAAATGTTCGGTTATTTGGCAAACGTCTATTCGGAAAGTGTTCTTGGTAGAGTCTTCTTGCTTCCACAGCATTTGCGTCCGCAAGACCATACATTAGGTGCATGTCAGTGTATCCTGCCCTGGAATACGTGTCCATGACTTTTTTTTACGTAAATCGTAATGCGTATGTCAAAGCACGCAAACGTTCTGAAATTGATATTCCTAGTGGATGTATAGTAGTGAAACTACAGTAATGGAAACAAACGTACATAACTAATGGAACAACCCTAAAGTAGGTTTAAATGGAACAAACCACTCAACCTAGTGTTGGGTCGAAACGCTGGAACTGCTAAAATATCGTCCGCTAACTACCGTGCTTCCCTACTGTATGATATTGGATTACTCACAAACAAATCATTTCCAGACAAAGTGCTATAGAACATTTTCGTCTTCTTTTGACCTGAAGAATATGTCACTAAATTTATTGTACATAATTTTGAAACACCCTGTATAGGAGTTAAATATAATTATTTTTAAACATAATCGCAGTTTTCCAATTCATTGTCGTTATTTTTTCGTAATTATTATAGAAAATATGCAGAAGAAATGACTGTATAATTTAATTAATAAGCTATGAATGAACAACTATAAATGGACTTTAATAAAAAACGGTAATATTACGGTTAACTATTTTTATAAGTATCACAATTTTTAGGATGATAATCATCATAAACACAAAACATACATGCTGCTCACACCATGTGCATTTTATTAAAGATATTGCTCCACATTAGCATTTATTAAAGATATTGCTCCATCGATTTTGATAGAAAACATACTTCGTTTACATTTTTAAAAACAGTTCTATTACTTATTAAACGTCGAGCAAATCACGCATATTGGATCATGTCTCTGAAACTCGGGGCAGAAAGTTGATTATGAATTAGTGAATGTAATTTTATAGGATCTTCACGAGATCCTCTATTATTCTCCAATAAATATGTACAATCCTGTGTGCGTTTTACAAAGTTTTTAACTTGTCTATAAAAATATACATCACATGGTTGACATATAGGTGTACATTTTGGCGGAATTATTTTAACTGTACAGGAAGGTTCATCATGTTCATCCATAAAGTTTCATTGTACATAGTTATATTAGTTTGACATCCCCATGAATCAACTAACAACAAAAAATTATTGTTTTGCACGTAAGGCAATAAAACAGTGCATAAAAAGCTTTTGTATAATTTCGTATTTAATTTTCCAGATTTTGAACAAGTCACTGTTAAATTTTTAAATTCATTAATTAATGAATCAACTTTTTTTTGTATTAAAGGTCCGAAACTAGCTCCAGTTTCTGGTAAACATAAAAAGACACTTGGCAGAAGTTTGTGAAATATATGAATGGCTTATTTTGTTTAAACTATGTTTTTTTCATCAGTGAGATGTTTTTTTACAAGAATTATTTTAGTACCTTTTTTTTGCTAATGTTCGATGAATAGTGGACTGGTACTGACATCCAGTTTGATCCGTGTTTATAACAAACTCAGGATTATATTCGGAATTAATGTTTGAATATGTTTTTGAAATGTTTGTGCTGCCGCCAAAGTTTCTTCTATAGTGCATATTTCTCGTTCGCTTACACACTTGGTACATATTTCTCTTCCTTTGTCGCATTTTATGTTCCACTTTAAAAGCAGACATCCAAGCACTGCTGGCAGTAAACATGAATTCTTCCGATTGAAACTGTAGTGAACATGCCAAAGCCCACTGTTGCAGTGTCCTAGTAGTAACCTGCTCCAACCTTTCTCTTGCTTCTATAAGGCGATCCAATGTCCACATACGAATTTCTTCGTACTTATTATATTTTGTGCCACCAGATATAATTTCATTTTCCAATCTATAAATTTAACATTTTATTTATTATATCATTTTCTTCATGTATATATATATACATATCAAGTAAAAATATAACCTATATTTATTATTTACATATTTTTAAATTGTATAAAAAGGAACTTATCTACATTGATATAAATAAATTTATGGAGGACTTACTGTTTTAATTGGCTTTTACTTTTCAATTGAGTTATTTCTTTTTTACGGAACGTATTTACTGACCAATTTGGGTGCTGTTTTGCCATAATTACAGCTTTTTTCTTTTGTTCAAAAGTTACTGGATGTCTTTTATTCTTTTTAGGCGGTGGAATGTAATCACTATCCGAAGCCGATACAGATTCTGGTGTACATTTTGAAAACTGTTCTTCTTCGAAGCCGACACTGTCTAATATTAATTCATCAGTCTCAACAATTTTCATTTCCGAAATCATATCCAAGACACGCATAAATAACTCTTTGCCAATTAATTCAACAGTTGTTGAAATAATGTACGATGAAGAATTTACAGGTATATAATTTGCATCGATTAACAATTTTTCGCACACTTTTATAGCGCTTGCAAGTTCTAATTTTGAGATTTCAAATTTTGATTCATCTTGATATGCAGAAGTGCTTGCTTCACATGTAATATCCATTACGGAAACCTTTTTACATGTCCTGTCACAAGAAAAAACAGCGAGAGACTAGCATATCTGTGACAAGTTACAATCTCCTATTTCCTAGGAGCGGAAATTTGCTAGCAACGGAAATTTACTATTGCTTCTCTAACTCTCTTTACCTGCATGTGAATATTTATTAAGGTTTTTGCATTCTTCAAAAAAATAAATATTACTTCTCACAGATTTAAGATATATTTGTAATTTTAAAGATTTTATTGCGAATAATTATCCGGCTTCATGTGCTTTAATTTTTTATATTGTTTATACTTTTGTTAATTAAAAATTATAGTTGTTCATTCATAGCGTATTAATTAAATTATATAGTCATTTCTTCTGCATTTTTTCTATAATAATTACAAAAAAATAACGACAATGAATTGGAAAACTGCGATTATGTTTAAAAATAATTATATTTAACTCCTATATATATTAACGACCCCCCCGGGGCGCCGCCACATGAGCCTCCACGGGAATCGAACCCAGGTTGTTCTCACCAGAAATCAATGTGTTACCACTGCACCACTTCAAGGTGTTGTCTGTAGTTGCAACAATGTACGTATTTCTACTTAGTCTGAATTGGTAACAAACTTAATGAATTTTTTCCCTGCAAATTTTGAGAATTGCGTCAAATGGCTTTGCATGAGAGCTTAATTTGAAGTAATCTCTTTGTATAATTTTTTTCATCAAAATCAGGGAGTCAGAATACGTGGAATCTCCTTGTGAGATTTACAGGGTGATTCATACAATCCCTCCATAAAAGAAATTGATAGACCGTGGAAATGCTCATATCAATAGGTAGAGAATCTTTCTAAGTTTACATTCATAACAGGTCCTGTGACATACTTGCAGATCTAGCCACTGGAGGACAGTTATAACAAAATCATTATGAGACAGCTCTCATCAACTTCTGTGGTATCCACACTCATCTAACCTAATTATGTGATTTTTTTCTTATGGGTTTACATCAAAGATCATGTGTTCATGCAACCTTTGCCACATGATTTAGCCCAGCTGTAAGACAGAATCACTCGTGAACTTCCTGGCATCATCCACAGAAGACTGTAAAATGCCTAATTCAATACCATCATAATGTACCAAATGTAAGATGTTTCGTTACAGTAAGAAGCAGTATTGAACGCTGTGGGAATATTCGTAAATTTTATCTGAAAGCCCTACCAAAGCAGTACCTAAAAATTCATTCTAAGTTTATAATACAAGTAATTAGGGTTAATTTATCATGTGATTACGCTACATTATTTACATTATTGAAGTAAAATTTACCCAAAATCACAAAGCTTAACTCTTCCACCTTTGCCCAGAAGAATGTTTTGTGGTTTCATATCCCGGTGTAAAATTCTATGTGAATGGAGATAAAACAGGGCCGAAACCAGTTGACAAGCAATTGATTGTACCTGAATTTAAAAAAAAAAATAAAAACATTTGAAGTACATGTAATAAAGTAAGGATAATTTTTTTTTTAAAAAAACACTTTAACGCCATCTATTGGTAAAGTCTTGAACGATATTCTTCATATAAAAATTAAATTAATTAATTGCCACTAATTGATCAATTATTTAGTGGGTTTTTTAATTGATTCATGTATTGTCATCAGGAATTAGTAACTGTGCAAAATTTCAAGTCAACTGGTTAATAGGAATTAACTCTTACATCGATTACAAAATTCCATCCAAACAAACAGACAGACAACGCAAGTAGAATAACGTGTGTTAAAAATACTTACCATTTTAGGCATATTTCAATGTGATTACAATTTATGAAGATCATATACAATTTTAGCCCTTTCATTAATATGCAACAGCTCCACAACAGCAATGCTACCCCAAGTTCCACTGCCTAAACTTCTCAAATAAAGTCACTTCAATGGAGATATCCCCTAACCAAGATTTGGCGATTAATGAAAATCTTTTCTATTCCTCTTTTAACCAATCCACACTTGCACAGACATCCATGCCCTCAGTGGATTAAAAACAGTGACATGTTGATCTAACAATGGTTAAACAATTAAGAAGTAAATAATAATAGTAATAATAATAATAATAATAATAATAATAATAATAATAATAATAATAATAATAACCCTCGTGTGGTCCTACGTCCGCGTCGTGCGAGGGGGGCAACATCTTAGAGAGATGGCCCTGGTTAACAGGTCTGATTTACTCTACCCTTAGATTAATTTTGAGGGTCCAGATGACCCAGTAGGGCTGATGAGCTGATTACATCAACCAAGGGCCTGCTGATGATGGAGATGGCTAACAGGACCACCCATTTATTGGTGATCAATATGATTAGTGCTAGTGCATTATCTGATACCGGCTCGGACGTTACCCGGATTACCAAGGTCCGCGCTCGTGGGTTAGGCAGAGGCTCACGTTCGAAAAATATGCCACAATCTCCCAGGGCCACTGGTGGCGAAAGCAGTACCAACCCCTGTTCGGCTACTGCAATGCCACAACCTGTTCCTAGTGTTTCAAGAGCTTCTTTGCCCTCGACCACTAAGGCAGGCAAGCCACGCCAACGCATGAAATGGACCAATGACATAAACTGTTTTATCATGCGAGCCTACTACGCAGTCACTAAATTGGAAACTGACACTACAGCTTACAGACAACGGTTATATAACATTTTCAAAGAGACGTATCCTCACATCACAGTCACTGAACAACGCATTACAGATCAGCGTCGCACAATTGTTATGAACAATTTAATACCTTTACCCACGCTACAGAAAATAAAGCAAGAAGTTGCACAGCAGCTACAAGAACACGAGCCATCTACACCAGCCGAGACTCAACACACAGAATGAAACACTAACATTGACATCACTAATGAACTTGTAGAACACACACTCAACAATGAACTTAACCATGATATTCATCCACAACACAACATGAATACCCAACTTATTGAAACATTAAATGACACCCTACAAAGATACCTTACAGTTTACACGGGAACAGATCCCACACAAAGACCAGATATACCTAAAATAAACATAAACAGCAAAACAGGGGAAATTTTATCTTACATGAACACATATATCTTACCACAGTTACATTGAAGAAAATCTATCTTTAGAATACATACACCTACTTATTTACACTGGGGCTCTTACAGTTATATCCACACTGGGTAGGAAACCAATCTATAAAAACACACAAAAATTATACACCCAACAGAAACCTAAATGGCAAAAGCGGATTGAGTCTGAGATTGACGAAATCCGCAAGCAGTTAGGTAGACTTACACAGTACACTAAAAACAACACTTCATCAAAGCAGAACAAACGCCTCAGACAATTATTTAAGAAGATTAAAACACACACCAGACATGAGCAGCACAATCAACACATTACAGAATATATGGACACATTAAAACAAAAGTTAGCTGCAAAAACACAACGCCTGAAGAGATACAAAACATGCACTCAGCGCAAACAGCAGAACAAGTTATTCGCAAACAATGAGAAGACATTCTATAAGCAGTTGAACAAAGATTTTACACAGACACAAAACACTGGTCTGCCAACACAAACAGCACTCCAACATTATTGGTCGTCTCTTTGGTCTGTCTCAGTTGAACATAATAGGGAAGCTAGCTGGATCAGGGAAGAGGAGCAATTAGCATCCACACTATCAAACATGCCTTATACTGACATAACAGCAGATGAACTCTCACAAGTCATTAAACATACTCACAATTGGAAGGCTCCAGGTGTAGATAGGATTCAAAACTTCTGGTATAAGCACTTCGCCTGTTTGCATCTGGCCCTTGCAAAACAGATGTCCAACACTTTGAAAACACCACAAACATTGCCACATTTCCTCACACAAGGAATAACATACATGGTACCAAAGTCACATAACACTACAGATCCCACACAATATAGACCTATCACATGCCTGCCTACACTTTACAAAATAATAACTGCCTGTATCGCAAACAAAATTTATACACACATAGACACAAACAACAGTCTCACTGAGCAACAAAAGGGATGCCGTAGAAACCACATGGGTTGTAAGGAGCAACTCCTGATAGACAGTGTGGTCCTACGGCAAACTCACAATAAACATCGACACCTCCATGCAGCCTACATTGATTACAAAAAGGCCTTTGATAGTGTCCCACACTCATGGCTGTTATATACACTACGATTATATAAAATAAACCCTATACTTATCACATTTTTAGAAAGTACAATGCTGCATTGGAGGACTACACTACACCTCACACTCAACAGTGAAACCATCACGACTGACAAAGTACAGATAAACCGGGGCATCTTCCAGGGTGACTCACTGAGCCCACTCTGGTTTTGTCTTGCACTAAATGCACTTTCAAACAGACTGAACAGCACAACTTACGGCTACACAATTAAACATAATAAAAGCTGCCACTACACGCTTTCACACTTACTCTACATAGACGATATGAAAATCTACGCCTCCACACAAACACAATTGCACCAATTACTTGACATTACACAAACCTTTTCTAAAGACATACACATGCAATTTGGGTTGGACAAATGCAAAACCATTCACATTGAAAATGGAGTACTCAGGGAAGGGGGCTTCACATTAGATGAACCAGATTACATTGCTGCTATGGAAAATGACGAATTTTACAAATATCTAGGATTTAATCAAGCCAAGCTTGTGGAGCAAAAACACATAAAGAATACACTCACTAAACAATATCTTCATAGGCTAGAGACAATATTTAAAACGCATTTAAATTTCAGAAATTTAATCAAGGCCATCAATACTTATGCCATACCAATACTCTCCTACTCATTTGGAGTCATACAGTGGACACACACAGATCTTGAGGGACTTGAAAGGAAACAACGTAAACTGCTTACAAAGCACAGAAAGCACCATCCACACACAGCTATTGAAAGTGTAGCGTCCTCACCCCCTCAAATCTCTATCAAGTGGTATTTAAGACTCAGCGTTCAAGTACCTGGGGAAGGAAAAGCCAAAGTTCGAGACCGATATAAGAGAGACTCCTAACACCACTGTGGCTGACTATAATCAATTTATTCTCCCAAACTATATCTATGTTAACAAAATATACATGCCTTAAGACTACTGACTTATCCTGAGGGGCCCCCTAGTTTCATGCAATATGTCAAACGTGATTTTTTTTTATTGCAATATGTCAATAGGTTTACATAACGTGATTTTTTTTTTATAACAGAATCAACAACAATCAAACCAGCCGGCACTCTTGTCAGAAGAAAAGGACAATCACACTGCCGAATCAAATATTCCCAGAAGACTAGCGCCTGAACGCGCAATGCTCTCCTTTAAAGTTTTAAAAAGGGGGGAGGAACAGTGACCCCTCTTGGTCAATGTGAGCTACCCATTACAATTCCCATTGGAAGAACCTTCTCAGTGACTTATAGCATGAACTATATACATATGCAGGCACTTGTTCTCTGATTTCAATGGTCAATATTTTGTGCCGGATTACCACTCGTGCCTCAGAACTTGCTGACTGATATCCATTTTGTTGGCAAGAGTGCTTAATAAAAATTAGATTCCTTAATTATTACTCTATTTTTTAACCAGCTGTCGATGTTAATGTAACCTTATTCTACTATACACGAATAAAGCGAGTGCGCATCCTGTTCATTTAGTCTGTCTTGGGCTTTTATCAGACAATTCTCCGTTGTTTCGTTAACTTGTTTATACTTGGGTCCATGGTTTTACCGCGCATGAATCGAACGGACTCACCATAACTTCATAACCTGGACAGTTTCAAATGACGGTCGAGGGCTTGCCATGCTCCACTTAACAATCTCTTGCACACGGTGTCGTCACGTCCATTACCACTCCTAATGCCATAATCGGGGTCCTTCATGAATTCTCGTGTGCTGCACGTCTCCACTCGGTCGGAAAGGTGATCCGGTTATTCATGTTGAAAGAGAATTACAACATAGATAAAAGTCAATAAATTCAATTTCAGAGCTAATAACACATAATTACTTGATTCCCGGTAAATCGTAATTTACCCTTCTTACGGATTGCAATTATTCCTTTTTTTCAGAGTTCAATAACAGTCTTGATCACGCCCAAAACAACTTACTACCGCTGGTATGATTTCTTCTATTCCAATAATATATTAGGTATCATTCATAATGGTCTTTCGTAACGTTCCATAGAAACAGCAAAATTTATTACAGGAACCTCTCTCAACAGCGACAAGAGAAGAAGCACATAAAAAAAATATATTAACAGAAGACAGAAGAATTTTTCACAACAAACGAAAACACACGTTCCTCCAATTCGCCGAAAACGATCGCAACAATCCTCTGCTGGAAGCTGAGCTATCTTCTCCGAATTCCCATTAACAATGCAGCTCCAACAGAGGACTATGACGACCGCTCACGGCATATCTATCTCTCAGAAAAGACAATACAATACACAAATTATTTCTAACGCACCACAAACAATAACCTCACACAACAAACAACCCTCACTACTATTACATAACCAACAAACAAAACAAAACACTACGGATAACAGACCTTATTTGCTATTATGACTACCCTCCCACCATCAGACACACCTGACTCATAAAACGGAACGTCACAAAAGACTCACCCTGCCTCGTTCAGAGGGAGGCAGAGGTCTTATTGACATAACAGATCTACACCAGAAACAGACTCAGTCACTCAGAGAATTCTTTTACTCTAAACAACACACATCACCATTACACAAAGCAGTCTGCATGGCTGATACAAAATACACACCTCTGAATCAGAACACCCATAACATTCCTACAACATGCACTAAACTTCAATCATGGCTCGGAAAGCAACTCCACGGTAGACATCCTTCTGACCTCAACCAGCCACACGTCGACAAAAAAGCGTCGAACTTTTGGTTGAGTGAAGGGAGTCTCTTTGGGGAGACTGAAGGAACCATGATTGCCATACAAGACCAGGTTATTAACACTAAAAGCTACAGAAAACATATTATCAAAGATTCGACTGACGGGTCTTGCAGGAAATGCCATATCGCAGACGAAACCATCCAACACGTATCCAGTTGCAAAATACTCACGCAGAGAGATTATTTACACAGACATTACCAGGTAGCCAACATCATACATCAACATCTAGCTAAGATACACAAGCTAAGGGACATTCACACTCCTTACTATAAATATATCCCCGACACTGTCTTAGAGAACACCACACATAAACTATATTTTGACAGAGCTATAATCACTGACAAAACTATCCCTCATAACAGACCAGACATTACACTAGTAGATAAGCAAAACAAAGTGACTTACATAATTGATATCTCCATCCCCAACACACACAATTTACAAAAGACATACACTGACAAAATCACTAAATATACGGATCTTGCACATGAAATAAAACGCCTTTGGGGAGTTAACAGAGTACACATTGGTCCTATCGTTCTTTCTGCCACTGGGGTTATCCATACTCGCTACACAAAAGCCTGTCAACACTAAATTTAAACCCACACTTATACAAAACCTTACAGAAAGCCACAATTCTAAACACCTGTCACATAGTAAGGAAATTCCTACAAGCAAACATCAATACTCCCACGAGTGCATAACTTTCCCTCCATCGCATTTGAGTCCCTTCGGCTTTGGCCCTCTTTTGGGTCCGCCTCTGGGATTGGCTTCCGGACTTGATCAGAGTTTGGCTTCCCCAAACAATGATAATAATAATAATAACCTTATGTGGTCCTATGTCAGCGTCGTGCAAGGGGGGCAACATCTTAAGGTGATGGCCCTGGTTAACAGATCTGATCTACTGTACCCTTACATTAATGTTCAGGGTCCAGATGACCCAGTAGGGCTGATGAACTGATTATTTCGGCCAAGGGGCTGCTGGTGATGGAGATGGCTAACATGACCACGCATATTGATGATTACTAAGATGTGCTAGTACTTTAATTAATACCGGCTTGGACATCACCAGAGTTACCAAGGTGAAAAATATGTCACAATCTCCCCGGAACACCAACCCCTGTTCAAAAAATCATTATAAGTAGGAAATTTCTTATCTCTAACACTCATTTCAAATTGAGCTACAGTCTCCTTGTCAATTTTTTTAAGTACAGAACGTAGCAAAATAAAATCTGCCAGATCAGCAATCTTTAGCTGTTTTAGTGTTGCAACTGCAGAGAAATGGCGTTCAATAAACAATCCCAAAAAATGCGAGTTAGGATTACTGACAACTTTAATGTCCCAAATTTGTGACAGATAGTGAACTCTTAACAATGTCTCATCTTGAACCTTGGTAACCAACGAATTCCAAATATTGTTATAATTTTCCCCATTTGAATAATACCAGTGAACACCGAAAGCGCTTTTCCTGTTAACTTGCCTACCAGGTGTTGAACTCCCTCTGAATCAGTCAATTGAGTATTTTCATGAATGTTTCTTTAAAAGTGTTGAGGCATATAGGAATCTTAAAGTGGAATATTTATGGCTAGGAACGAGTCAACACACTTTGTAGTAAACAATAAAAGACTTTATTAATGTCTGTAAATATAAACTAGAACGCAAAACGTATCCTATGGTTAAACATGGCAGAAGCTAAAATTATATGCTAACAAAAGAAAACATGAATTCAAGTACAAGTACTCACAATGTATCGCACTAGCAATAGTACAAAAATGAATAAATTACGCAATGGAGTGGTAGTACAGCCGCGGCGACTCGCAATGTACAGTTAACAGCCTAGACACATGGTTCTGCAGAAAAAATATTCGAATATGGAGAAAAGACAGCAGAGATTGTACCGTCCAAACGAAATAGGCTTCGTAGCCAAGCCTAAACATGGTGAAATTGCAAACAAACGAGCGACGGCTCGAAATAAACATTAACACGCATGAAACGTGGGGACCACATCGGCAGACACGTAATTGCAATTGCGGAGGTACTATCGGAGGCTGAAGCAATATGAAAGAAACACTAGCAAAGTGAGTGGCCATCGTGGGCTGCACAAGGAGAGAAATGTAGTTGCAAGACCAATGATGAGAGAAGATGGCGAGAGAATGTACTACGCAATTAAAAAGTAGAACACTGATTGCGCAACAATCAGACAGTACAACATCTCGCAACCGAGTTAATTAATTGCGAAGGAAATCACCGCGCGAGACCAAGAACACGCATCACGCGCGTTCGAAAAAGAATTTTGCGACAACAATGGTCCACGCACTACACTAGTGAATTGCTTAATTCTAATTACAGACTATGAATAAAATATAACATTTTTTAACTAATAAAAAAATATTATAATCCACTACGAGATTTAACGCATAAATTTGCGATTTCCCGAACAAATCCCCCTGTAATTAACTTGGGTGCAGAAAAAAAAAATCTTAAACATTTAGTCTGATGAGATCTCACTGTTTGATAAAAAAAAAAAGTTACACTGAATTCAGTAACATATTAGAATAAACCAGTAAGGAATGACATAACCAAGTACCGAAAGGTTAAACTAAGCCATTCGCGGAACAATATGTTAAACTGCCCTATGTTAATATTGTAAGTTTCTAATGGACCATATGATCCATGAACCACGTACCTTTGAACTATCATTCAAACAATTTGGATTATCATTAGTTTTACGTTATATTCATTCATGACACATCATTTCAAGTTGTTTGATATATTACATGCCATATTTGAGCATTGAAAGTTCCAGTTATCCATAAGGGTTCCGCAAAACCAGGTTTCTTGGAGCCAATTACGACTATAATTAATTTTACATTATATTCATTTATGACACCTCCTTCCAAGTTGTTCGATATATTATATGCCATATTTTAGTATTGAAAGTTCCAATGAACCATAATGGTTTCACTAAACCAGGTTCCTTGAAACCAATCTAGACTATCATTACTTTTACGTTATATTCATTCATAACACATCATTCTAAGTCGTTTGATACATTACATGCCATATTTTAGCATTGAAAGTTCCAATGAACCATAAGAGTTCCACTAAACCAGGTTCTTTGAAACCAATTTCGACTATCATTAATTTTACGTTATATTCATTCATGACACATTATACCAATCTGTTTGATATATTATCTGCCATATCTTATCATTGAAAACATTTGAGGGTGTCATAAGGGTACCATTAAAGCACGTGCCATTGTTTCGATTTCAACCATTTTCTAAATGGTTCATTCCCGGAACCATATTTATTATTTGGCGAAAATAGTAATTTATATCTGCTTCTATCTCGTCATTACGATTTGTTTGATATACAGGGTGTTTCAAAATTATGTACAATAAATTTAGTGACATATTCTTCAGGTCAAAAGAAGACGAAAATGTTCTATAGCACTTTGTCTGGAAACGATTTGTTTGCGAGTAATCCAATATCATACAGTAGGAAAGCACGGTAGTTAGCGGACGATATTTTAGCAGTTCCAGCGTTTCGACCCAACACTAGGTTGAGTGGTTTGTTCCATTTAAACCTACTTTAGGGTTGTTCCATTAGTTGTGTACGGTTGTTTCCATTACTGTAGTTTCACTACTATACATCCACTAGGAATATCAATTTCAGAACGTTTGCGTGCTTTGACATACGCATTACAATTTACGTAAAAAAAGTCATGTACACGTATTCCAGGGCAGAATACACTGACATGCACCAATGTATGGTCTTGCGGACGGAAATACTGTGGAAGCAAGAAGACTCTACCAAGAACGCTTTCCGAATAGACGTTTGCCAAATAACCGAACATTTGTATCTGTCGACAGATATTTGAGGGAGCATGGTTCCTTTGGCCGTCAAACAGGACAAGGGCGGCCTGTAGCACATTCTCTGGATGAGGAGGAAGTGATAATTGACATCATATATGATGAACCACAGACAAGCACCCGTCGTATTTCTTCCATGGTACACATTCCGCACTCATCTGTTTGGCGCATTCTTCACCGTCAGCTTTTGCATCCATACCAACTGCAACTGGTTCAGGCACTGAACCCAACGGACTATCCACACCGACAACGATTTTGCCAATGGATACAACGTCGTCATGCTGCAGACCCTAGTTGTCTCAGCCAGATACTTTTCACGGACGAAGCAACCTTCACCCGGACAGGAATCGTAAATTCTCACAACCAGCACCATTGGGCAGATGCTAACCCGCATAATACCAGAGCTCGAGTGCATCAAGAGCGTTTCTCCGTGAACATTTGGTGTGGAATTGTCGGAAATAACTTATGTGTTGCCGCCACAATTGACTGAGCGAAAGTATCTTTTGTTTCTGCAGAATGCATTGCCAGAATTACTGGAAGATGTTCCTCATTTGATAAGATCTAACATGTGGTTCATGCATGATGGTGCTCCAGCACATTTCAGCCATGTTGTGCGAGCACATCTTAATGCTGCATACACGAATCGGTGGATAGGTCGAGGTGGACCGGTAGCCTGGCCTGCAAGATCACCCGACCTTAATCCCTTGGACTTTTTTCTGTGGGGTCATGTGAAAACGATCGTCTACAGCACAGAAGTTCCTAACATTATGGATCTGCGACAATTAATTGAAAATGCATGCCAAACCGTTCGTAATGCTGGCGACGAACTCTTCCATGACATCAGACGGTCGCTCATGCAACGAGCCGAAGCGTGCGTGCGAGCTGGTGGCGGGCACTTTGAACAATTCCTGTAATTTGGAACCACGGGTTTAGTTAGGTGTATCGCATAAATAAATCGTTTCCAGACAAAGTGCTATAGAACATTTTCGTCTTCTTTTGACCTGAAGAATATGTCACTAAATTTATTGTACATAATTTTGAAACACCATGTATTACTTAATATATCTCTCTATTGAAAATTGCTAGGTGGGGTCGTGAAGGTACTATTTGTGACTGATTTGTGCCATGTACCATATTCATCGACTGACGAAGATAATAATGAATCACCGCTTCTATCTCGTCATTATGATTTGTTTGATATATTAATATGTCTTCCCATTGAAAATTGCTTGGCAGGAAAATTGAGGTACCGTTTGTGCACGTGCTAATGAACCGATTTGGATAATATTTGTGATTGGTTCGTGCCATGAACCATATTCATCGACTGATGAAAACAGATTTTGACAGACAGACAGACACGTTTCCCCACACTGATAGCATAAAGCACCTTTTGGTACTTAATAATATGTAGATTACTACAAACTAGTCAAAATTGTCATTTATGCTAAAAAGTGCCATGCCGAAACTTTTCAGTTATTAAGTAAGCATTACAAAATAGATTGTAGTATAAAAGATACATCTTGTATAGATTGTAGTATAAAAGCCAGCTCGGTGGCCGAGGGGGTTAAGGCGCAGGTCTTATCGCTCTCGGATTCAGCGAGTCGCGGGTTCAAATCCCGCCGAGGGCATGGATGTTTGTGTTTATTCTTTTCTCTAACATTTCCTCTGGTGAGGTTGGCATCAGGAAGGGCATCCGGTCGTAAAAAATCATTGCCAAATCAAATAATTAACACAGCGACCCCATATGAAAATGGGAAAAGCTGAAGATAAACAACAACATAAAAGATACATCTTGGCGTTAAGAACCCCTTTCATTCCGCCTAATGTAATGCGCAGAATAAGAGCTAAGAAGTTTGGCTATAAAAAAAAATTATACTTATATATACTTACAAAATAACAAACTAATTGACTTTACTGTCCCGCTGGGACAAAGACAAGTAATCCCAAATCTTATGTAATGTGGGGGCAGGTAAAGGTTTGGTGAATACGTATGCCAGCATGTCTGAGGACGGGCAGTAGGTGAGTATCACATTCTGGAGATAGATTTCCTGCGAGATAAAATTATGCAATCTTAGAATGTGCCTCGTTCTACTTTTGGATCCCAACGTACTTAGAAATGAGATTGCGGATGTTGAATCCATATAAATAATCGTCGGAAATGTGATGTAATCCCCCTGTCTGATTTGAGTAATCAGGTCCCATAACCATCGGAACGACTTCACGCACTCAGATATAGCAATTAATTCGGCCTCACAACTGCTGAAGACTACAAAACGCTGTTTCTTTGAACACCAACTGAGCGTATTTTGACCCATCTTAATAAGAACACCAGAATACCCCTTACTTTGTGGGGTAATGCTCCAGCTGGCATCAGCGTATGCACACAAAGGACCAGTCAATTGAACGAAGTTTAGCAACATTTCATAGGTGTGTGGCAAATAAGCTGCCACACCTTTGAGTGCAGTCATATGTGAATTTGTAGGAGATCTGGCATATGACGACAATCTCATAATTGCATATGCTCTATCCAGGCGAGTACATGTCATAATGTACATTAATGATCCCAAAAGAGATTGGTAAACAGTTGGGTCAGCTGGTTGCGATCCTTCTGCTTCATCAAAATTTACGTGTGGGTTGAGAGGAATGCTCCTGGGCTTGGCATTCTGCAGCTGGTACTCTTTGGCCTGAGACAATAGTATGGAGTTACCATCGCAGCTCACTTGCATGCCCAGAAGGTGACGCACATCTCCCAGGTCCACCAACGCGATATCACGTCGTAAAATATCCACTAGTGAAGTCAGGCGTTGAACATCATTAGTGGCAGCGACGATGTCATCCACATACACGGCGAGGAGGATTGGGCATCTGTCGTCGTTGTAGATGAATAGGCCATCATCTGTTCGTGAAGGCGTGAAGTCCAGGAGAAGGAGGAGTTGACACAATTTTATGTACCAACATCTGCCACTTTGCTGTAGTCCAAACGGGGAATCGAGAAGTTTGCATACTTCATCTGTACGGACTGGCAATCCCTTGGGTGGCAAGATTTACAGTGGGAGGGTCAAACCAGCTCGCTGTTTTTTCGCCTTCTCTTTAAGTCTTTGGGATCATCTCAACTCAGGAGGAAGAGGCAACTCAGCTGATGAGGGTAAGCCACAAGGTTGATCTCTCTGTTGAGGTTGTTCCAAGGATGGCACAGGTGAAGCTTGAGGCGTAGAAGCTGACATGTCATTCGCTTGGGAAGATGGCTGTTGAAAAGTCTCCTCGAGGGCCGAAATGGAAATGGGTGAGAACTGCCTGTTAACTAGTTCTGTATCATGATTTTCAGGGACCTCCAACGGGTGAGAATCGTAAGGAAGTTGTGGCATTGAGGGAATCGTGAACAGCGGTTCGTGAGACGCAGTCATTTCAGGGAATATATGGGGAAAGAAACGCACAGATCGAGCACGAGCAGTTTGGATTCCTCAAGTGAATAGACGAGGTATCCTGGAGACGATGCTGAGTATCCCATAAAGATCCCATGCTTCGCATGCACTTGGAGCTTGGATCGTAGTGATTTGGGAATAAAATAATACACGAGACACTCAAATGGTGCTCGATGTTTGACGGTTGGTCTTTTACCAAACAATAACTCTTCCGGCGACAGCGTTTGTCCTGTTCTTGGTAAAGAGTTCAAGTTATACGCCGCCATTGCCGCTGCAAGATCCCAGTACTGGTGGGAAACGTTGGAATAGGTAAGCAGGACCCTCATTCCATCACAAATGGAGCGGACTGCCCTTTCTGCAACACCATTTGACTGGGGGTTCTCATGTATGGTAATCTGTTTCGTTATCCCCTCTGAAGCACAAAATTCAGCTATCTCGTTGTTGGTGAATTACGTGCCGTTGTCAGATCTTATGTGGACCAGTTGGTTTCCTGTTAGTCATTGCAATATTCTGATTAAGTTTATCAAAGCTTGCGGAACCTCTGCCTTAGTAGATACAGAATACACAAATGTCTTGCGGCTATAATCATCCATGGTGATCAAGAGGTATTATAAGTAGAGGTAACTAGCATGGGACAGACCGTATCCACGTGGAGGAGATACAAAGGGCGGGTAGACTGTTGGTGTCGAACAGTCTATGAGGTGAGTTTGTCATCGCTGCCTCTAGACATGGAACACATGGCGCGATCTCAGAGGAAATTATAAAGTTCTCTAGACCACGGATACTTCCATGTTTCAGTGCTTTAGCGATCTTCTTACTCGATGGATGACCTAAGGCATTATGGACGTCCAGATAAGAAACTGCGGCGGAATGAACGGGATGCGCCGTTTGGCAAACGGATAAAACTGGCAGGAATGGGAGATCTGCGACTTCCCCCTGTGCAGCCACGGATACGCCTTGTTTGGAAGTTATTGTGTAACCATTAGGACCAAAAGATACGGTATACTTTATACCCTGTTTGGCTAACTGACTCATCGAGTGTTGTTCGATGGGTTGCCTGCAAGCTTGGTTGCTGCGAGCACTTATTCACAGACGTGCTCAGCGCTTCACTGGGTGTAGTGCATGTGTGAGTGGCGTCCAGCATATACAAAGCAAAGGTAAACTGCATGAAGCCATGTGATTGGGATTTCAGTGGTCCTCCCAATCCTGTAGTGACAATTGGGCACAGGTGAAAAGGGTCGCATGACGTTCTCCAGCATCAGTTGAGGCTGCTAAGCGTCGTGACGTCGTGCAGCGTGCATGCGTTGTGGATGCCAAAATGCCGTTCAACGCTTTCCGAGGTGTACCCTGTGCAAATGTGTCACAGAAGCTCAGTTGTTGAGAGCCTGTGTTCGGAGCCTCCTTGTTCCAGCCACAGACGATTTATATCGTACCGAAACTGACTGGTTGTAAGGACTGCATGTGTTCATTTGAGTAGCAAATAATCGCTGTTTTGTTTCAACGTGCATGGCTCAGGGGCCCATCTTGCTCAGAGTCTACTAATAAGTAGTTTTGATTTGATTAATATTAAAGGTATGAATATTTCAGCTGTTAATTTTATTCTTGTCTTAGTTGTGCAATAAAGCGGTTTGTTTGTTAGAAAAATAAGTTCACTTGAGTCAATGTTTTCACCCCCATTTATCAGTTCCGAACCCTCGACAATTTCACTCCCCACAACGTTAGCCGTATTGGCTAGGGTTGTGCATATTAACGAAGGGGCAGGGTTGTTGCAATACGTTTGGTTTAATTTATTTATAATTCTTTCAAGCTGCTGTGCAATTGGATTTGTAAATAGAAAAATTTTATTTATTGAAGTGGCTTTTAATAACATTCCCAAAAGCCGAGCTGCATTTGAAAAGAACTGAAGAATATTATGGTTGCAAGCTATCACTAAAAAGGATTGAACCCCACAAATGATTGAAAATATAACAAATGAAATTTTCTAACTGACAAGGGAACTACCTTACAGATTGACAGCAAATTGAGATATGGTACTCATCTAAAGCTACTATTGATGCTTGCAAAATAAGAAAATGCTAAATTTTGTTTCTTTCAAAATAAACCAAGAAAACGAAAAAATTTGAGCACATATAGCCATAAAACGACTCCTTTGTTAAAGCGGTGTGCATGTGTATTAATGCACTCTCAACTTCTTTCTTCCACTACTCAACAATACGCACGAATTCACTTCACTTGACAGCAACGCTATCGCTTCCAATGTAAGCTTGCATGCAAAAAAGATCCATCGTACAACTATGTGTACATCCCTTGTGAGACCTGAGATCAGAATACCCATATCATCCTGCTTTTTTACCATCGGTGTTCAAACACCAAAACATAAACAGTGCATCAGATCAGCAGTTATTAATCATTATGAATGTTCAAAGTTTCGTGCGTAAACATACTTGGCATTTTGATGAGGTAGCTGTAGATATCGAGCCATACACCCCTGGCCAACACGCAGGATTGTTTTTCCAGCAAATTTCTGCAATTATACAGATCAAGCAAACCGTCTCCGTTACTCAAGAGTGAATTTATGAAACTAAGCTTGTTTTTCTTCGTCCGACAAACAACTTAAATTAGTGGCCTATGCGTTTGGGACGATGTTTTGCCTACATGGATGCGCGTGCAACTAATCTGCCATCACGATGATGTCAGGCATGATGTACCCAAATATTTCCTCCATACAAATTTTTTAACAAAGTGGCTGACACGTTTCAAAGTAACAGGCAGAATATATATAAATAACATATGGATTGAACCATCCAATCGGGATTGGCCGTTCAGAAGCCAATAGTATTGATCGCCTCTGGTTGGTAAGTTCTAACAAGACGAGAAAAGGAAAGGTAACAAATCATAAGAAGGAAGATAATATAATTTATGAATAATTTTTAAAATAACACTGAAATCAATCTCCACTTGATTATTTAATAGCTTGTTGTGTTTTACTTTGAATATTTCAATGTTCTCGAACAGTCCAATGAAAAATTATTTGGTTGGAAGAATCGAAAACTGATATCATTTCTCTATATAGAAGGGGTGATGAAAAAATAAAGTGGCATATTTTTTTTCTCGAAAATCGTGACCGGGAAAAATAAACACATGCACATTTGATAGAACAATTCAACTTTTATTTTTACACATAGTCTCCAAGCCAATTGAGGCAACAATCCCAGCGGTGGACAAGTTTTTCCAAGCCCTGCCGATAAAAGTCGTCTGATTGAGTATGTGGAACCAGTTGCGAACTGCCGATTTCACCTCGTCATCGTCACGGAAACGTTGACCGGCCAGTGAGTGACTTCTTCAATGGTCCGAAGATATGGTAGTCACTGGGAGCTAGGTCCGGGCTGTATGGAGGATGAAGCAGTGTTTCCCAGTTCCATCGCTGTAACAGATCAGTGACTCATTTCGCTGTGTGGGGATGTGTGTTATTGTGGTGCAGCATGATGTCCTCCATTGCCAAGTCAGGTCTTTTCCTGCATATGGCCGCTAGAAGATTCCTGGTATATACCCCCCAGATATTTTCAATGGGATTCAGGTCTGGGCTTCTTGCAGGCCACATCATGTCACGAATCTCGTGTTGCTGGTACCATTGTTTTGTGGACTTTGTGCTATGGATTGGTGCGTTGTCCTGCTGGAAAATCCACGCCGGGCCACCAATCATCTCACCAAACGGTAATAAATTGTCAGTCAATGTTTTTTTGATAATTTTCAGCATTCTGACGACCACAATCAAATTCCAACGATGTTGTTCTATTGAATCTAAATGCTCCCCATACCATCACAGAATCTCCTCCATTCTGCCTACTGAAAAAACACCACTTCTCTGTTCTCAGGTCATGCCAATAGTGAGCCCAACCATCTGGGCCATTTAAATTCCACTTTTTCTCATCTGAGAAGAGAACTGATAGCCACTTGTCCTTCCAATGCATATGGGCTTGTGCCCAGATCAAACGTTCTTCAATGTGTTCGGGTTTCAGGGGAGGATATTTTGTCAGTTTCACATAAGCAAGAAGTTGGCATTCCTTAAGGCGCCTATGGGATAGCGTCCTTTGATGCTAGGTTAGTCTGTTGAGCAATTTGTCTAACAGACAAACTGTTTTTGGACGCCAGTCTGATGATTTCTTTGTCATCACGGGATGAGGTTGCTCTGGGTGCGTGGTTGCGCTTCATGATGTTCACCTCTTGCTAGAACTTTGTAAATTCCAAATACAACACTGTATAATTGAAGCAATCTCTTTAACTGAATACCCCTTTGCTTTTAGCATCCAGATCTTCGCCACTTCGTCAGTAGTGAATTTCTTGTTAGCTGGCATGATTATGAATCAGTTTAATAAGAAATACTTTTATATATTTCCACATCTAATTTGAATAATTTTTACAATTTTTATACTAATTTGCATGCTTACCATTCTGAACAAGGAATCACGGGCTCGGAATCAAAACTATATCGTTCTTTGTTTGTTTTTCATTTTTGTACGAAACACACAAGTTGTGTATTAAAAACTCCTTCTTAAGTAATATAAAAGACAATTTCACGTTTAGTATAATAAGCGTGTTTGCCAAGAAATAAATGATTTTGCCTAAACTTTTGCGACACACTGTATTTGTTGTGTTCTTAAATAAACAAACTGAGGAACTGTGGATAATCGTAATACTAAAGAAAATTAAACAACCTCTTGTCCACAAGAATTTATTAACCCATTTCGGCTATCTTGTGGCCATCAATCTGCGGAATGCCAATAGAGGCATACCAACTAGCGGAATACCAATAGAGAAATGCCAAAGTGTTCTTAAATGTTACTTTTGGGCAAACTAATATAAGAGGAACTTGTTGCATAATATGGGTTGGTAAAATTGTAAATTATTTCTGAGTAACTTAGTGAATAATTTCAATGAATTTCTCTTTACTTGATCTAGAGGGAGTTTTTCGTCATCTTCTAATACTTGGTACAACTCTCCTTCAGCATAATCAGTAACAGCGACAATCTAAATTGTAGTAAATTAAGTATCCCATTAATATACATGTGTAAAATATTTCGTTACGCTTGAAATAAAAAAACTTACTTCTTCTGATGTTTCAAAGCTGTCCAGCATTTGAACGATATTTGGATGATGAAGATCTCTCATGATGTCAATTTCCAAACGCAAACTTTTCAATTCTTTTTCCGTTCGACCGATTTTGGGAATAAATTTTATTGCCACTATCTAAATAAACCGCCCAGAAATAAAAACAAAACGATCGTTAAAGCAACTGCTTCCCAGACTTCCCAGACTTAAGCGTATGTCAACATGATGAAAAACTTAGTAATCATGCTTACCTGACCGCAAAATTTTTTTCTAGCTTTATATACTCTTCCGAATGATCCTTCCCCAATATGCTCCAAAATATGATACTTTTCCATTGTAACTTATTCATGTAAAACGGGATTTTTTAAACAACGTTGAAACACCAGCGTCCGTCAAACTGGCAACACACTGCTCACAAACGTGCTCAGTGGCATAAATTTCTCAACAGATGACGCTCAAGCTCACGATCACTGTATACAAGGCCTAGGTGCGATGAATATTTAGATAATATTCATCGCCTGTTTTTTTTCATTACGCTATTAAATGGATAAGTAGTTATCTTTCTCATGCTTAAAGTTTTCACCACAGAATTCCGATTAAAGAAAAAAAAAGAGACCGCGGATCGCTCTGTGACATAAATCAAAACGAAACCACTTGACAGACGCAACTTTTCTTCTAAAGTTAAAAAGCTTTATTATTGCCCAAAGCAGACACAAACCTGCCGACAGTCTATCGTAAGAATGAATTCAATTATTTGATTAGCATTCATAATGAATATGAACTTCTTAAAATAAGAAATATTACGGAACGGATCTCAATTTTATGGAGCAAGGAAAATTCGAAACGGTTAATGTTCACTATCCTCACAAACGCGCGACGAAACTGCACTAACCACCCAGTCGCAAACGCGAAAATTCACAATTCCGAATCCGAAACTTCAGAACGTGCAAGGCGGCAATTTCAAAAGCCCATATTACGCATCAAAACAAATAACCATTTATGAAAAAAAAAGTAGAAAAATTTATTGATGACTCTAATATTTTCCAACAACAAAACAAAGACAATTCAGAAAAGATTTTAAGAAAAGTTATAAAAATGTTACAAGATCTAAAGAAAAACAAATTACTTAACAACAATGGGTACGTTTTCCACTATTTCCACCACGGCCTACGAGATGGTAAACTATCTCGTGAGCCGTGATTTCCACTTTGTCGTTCGAGAAACCACCACCAGAGAATTCTCAGTGTTCGGGAATGCAACGAAAATCCACTTATTTGATTTATTTCCTTCCAATTTTTTCCACTCGACCAATAGCCCTTTTGAGCTCTTGACTCGATAAAAGTCATTGAAATCAACTTTTTCGATCAACCATTTTGGCTGCCGCAAAACAACTGAAAGTGACTTCTTAAAAACAGAAAACACTGGAAAACATATTCACTTTGAATTCACGGAGAATTCTCTGATTCTCGAGAAATTCACCAGTGGCTGTTCTCCGAGGAAAGTGTTAGTCCGTTCATTCCGTCCAGAAGGCGATGCGTCAAGTTGCTCAATGCTCCCTCCACGGTGTAAGATTAGTGAGCCTCCCTGGGCTCCCTCTCAGCTGAGCTCAGAGGAGGAGATAAGGCGTTCCGTTCAAAAGTGAGTGTGTGTGAAGTTCGAAAGTGAGAGTTTGTGGAGTTTAGTATATAAAATACTATCCCTTAAATAACTATTTTACCATAAACGTGTTTAATAGATTAAACTAATCCTATTGTATATGATGTATTAGTAAAGTTTCCCTTTTCTGTTTTGAGTGTCCTTCGAGCGAGCGATAATTCCGTCTGTACTAGAGTTACTTTATAAGAAGAGTATCGCAATCGTCTTGAGCGACGCCATTTTGAGTTTAATTCTTCTCTGCATACAAAGGGCAGTATGGAGATTACGTTTTGTGAACATTTTTTCAAAGTATTCATGCCGCATTTCGAGTAAAATGTTATGTTGTAATATTTTACGATTTGTAAATTCACTTAATACATGATAAATAGGTTTTTTAATATATTTAACGTGGTAAAAATAAAAGATAACTCTACTGCTCAAATTAAATTGTTACATCACTTCTTTTTTTTAGGTCATCAATAACAAAATATAATCTGTATTTCGTTAACTTATAAAATTTCATAAATTTAATATTTAATTCAAATGAATGTAGAAAGAATTTTAGGTTTTACATGGTATTTATGAATTTGAAATTTAAAAAAAAATAGACAAGTTAATATTTATTTTTTCTTTTTCATTTTCACATCGTTTTTGGACTGCTTAAATTAAATCTGAATGATATATTTCATTTAGAGTGGACAGGGCCGGCCGAGAGGGCTGGGGCGTAGGCTTTCCAGTTCTCGAATCCGTCGGGTCGCGGGTTCGAATCCCGCCATGGGCATGGAAGTTTGTTCTTCACAGTTGGAATGTAAAACACTAATCTCCCTTTTCTACTGGATTTAGTGCAGTTTACCGCGCAACAATTTGGCATAATGGCCAGGATAAAGCAAAAGCTAATTCACGAAATTATTCATCTCTAAACCTTAAGAAAACTTTGTTTATTATTAATATATGCAACTGCTATCGATAAAATAGTTTCTGCTTTCAACTGCTATTTGGTGATTAAAGTCTCAAGTGCTCCCAAGTAAGTTTCAAAGCTCACTGAAGTACATAGAAACGATTAGCAAGCATTCATCTGGGAAAACTCAAAATGGCTGCGATTATGCCACGTGATACCGAAAAGCCAATCAGAAGCCTTGCGGCATAGCTCACTCAAATGCCAAATGCGGTACTCTTCCTATAAAGTGACTCTAGACTGTACAGGGATCGCCCCCCCCCCCCCTCATCTGTTCGAAAAAAAATTCTGTCTGTACGTATGCATTCTTGAGTCATAAGGGTTTTTTATGCCCCTTTCCCCCAAACATTTTGTTTCATTTTTTTTCTCTTTTCATGTCAAAGTGGGAGGCCTGTGGGAATATACCGTTCAACCATTTCAATTTATTTTTTAAAGTTTTTATTAAAAAAAAAAAAAAACAAGCCCGCAATAACAGAGTTTTTATTAATTCACCATTTGAAGAACTTCTGAAGACAGATGAGGGTGATAGGTAAGGCACTCCGTTTAAACATGAGTTTGTTCAGAAATTTAGTATCCAATGTATTATCCAATGAATAACTACTTTACCATAAGTGTGGTTATTAGATTAACCTAATCCTAACGTATACTGTGTATTAGTAAAAAAAAAATTCTTCTGGTTCAGTCTAACGAGTTTTATCCTTGAAAAATTAAGTGATAAGAATAATAAAATTTTACTTAATTGTACTGACAAGATTATCCGTTTTTAACGCGGAGAAAATTTGAGTTATATAAGCAATTTATTAATTGTGCTGAATATGAGCAAATAAAATTAATATACATATGCAAAAAATGACGATTATTCATTAAGTTTGCGAAGTGGTGACAATTATGAAAACACAAGCACTTTCAGGGCATACAAACACTGAATTGTTTATATTATGTGGTAATTGATTCGAATCAAAATAAAATTTTCACTGATGCTTATTATTATTCTGTAAAACAAACTTTTTGTATTATAAAATTCATATGAGGATCAGATAAAAAAATGTCTAAATGTCTAAACCCGTATTATAAAATACAAAATTAAAAATTTTTACTTTTCTCTATTTTAAGTTATGGGTTCAGCCAAGGTTAAGTTAAAACATTCCAATGGAACCAAGAAACTGGAGACTCAAATGAACTATGGTGAAAACTAGTAACAGGAAAACTGAAGATCTTCAGATAGTGAATTTACTAATTATTATTGTGCCCCTTTTTTTTTAATAAAAATACTAAAATAAAGTGTGTTTTTTCGGATGATCGCTCTCGAAGGATAAAACTCGTCAGACTCAAAACGGAAAAAGGAATTTATTTCAGAAATCTTTACTAATACATCATATACAATACGATTAGTTTAATCTATTAAACACGCTTATAGTGAAATAGTTATTTATGGTAAAGTATTTTGGATACTAAAATCTACAAACTCTCACTTTTGAACGGAGCGCCTCACTTATATCTCCTCTCCTCCTCGATGAGCTGAGCTGAGAGGGAGCAACTTGACGCATGCGCGCGCTGCCACTCAGAGATGACGTCATCGCCTTCTGGACGGAATGAACTAACACTTTCCTTCTCCGAACGCACCACTTTCTTTCTTCTTCTTCTTCACAGCCTTCGTCTATTTCAGGAGGAGACTAGCTAATTTAGTAGACAAGACAACGCACTATCAGGAGGTAAAAACAATCAGGGTACGGGCACTAGCGGCCCCTGGATTCTTTCAAGGAGACCCGTCTCATGTAGATAGAGAAACAGGAGGTTGACAACAAGATGTTTATCTCTCTGGCACATTGGGGAAGCAAGAAGGATATTTTGCAAGAAGGGATTGATGCTGACAGGGCCGACAGGGCATGAAGCAGGGAGTCCCTCTGTTGGCGAAAGTGA
>JAHWFO010117365.1:0-25026 GCA_023313115.1 Rhysida immarginata
TCGACTATTTCCCGACTTCTCTTCTCCAGACACTTAGCGTACACTTTGTTTTAATATAAATTCTAAATTAGGATATTAAACGTTTCCAAAATCTTACATATCTAACGACCAAGAATACAAGGTAATATTTGCGATATATAAATAAGGTTCGATTTGCAACCATGCATAAAAGTCCTGTTCGGATTTTTATTAGAATTGATAGTTCTAAGAAAATAACATTTTCTTGAAAATCTCTAACAATAAGCACTAACTAGAGATGATGGAGAGTTAGCAGACTATAGAGAAAGAGTGTAAAGGCAAAAGAGGAAACAGTCCCGGTCAGTGGTTTATTGGTTTTGCCAGGGTACAGGTGACATTGAGAGTGTGAATAGAAGAAATGGCAAGTGCTAGATCACAAAAAGTGGTGAGTACACAAGTTTGGCTTGGAAATATCTAGTATAGGGTGTAATTGCATCAGCACTTTGCCAAGTAGTGAATAACCCCACTGAGATTGTTACCAAGGGAGAGGACGCAAACAAAAATGAATATTGTACATCCACTTCCACCAAAGAATAGAGCTGTTTCGTCAAAGTTATTGTTATCATATATTTCCACACCACTGCCAGGGAAATACTGATGCCAAGAAAACAGATGAGGTATTGATCCAACAATACATTTAAGATGATGCAATGACAGAATGTTCTGTTTTCTTAGGAAAAATGCAATCATTTCTAAGAACTATTAACAATCTGTTGGAAACAAGTATAATTGCGCGATATACCGGGTGGGCAAGAAATAGCGTGAGGTGTTCAGAGCTCGCTAGCGGGAATTCTATTAGGCCAAATGCAGTACATTTTGGTGTATATACTTAGTGGAACATGCAGTTTCGATTTCTGCAAAAAAAAGAGTACCAAAAGTCGCCATAGGGGGCGCTTATTCCAAGAAAACAATGAATACCTAATTGTCAAATGAACAAATATTGTACAAACCAACTTTAGTAACAACAATAAACAATGTTTTATTTTTAATTACAAAATGTGTTTCAATATGACCAGTGTGCTGTTCCAATAGCTGCAGGCAGTACACGACATTTTCTACTGCAGCTCGCAGCATATCTGCATTAATTAGTCTGATATGTAACGTTATTTGATCCTTTAAGGTTGAAAGGTCAGGAACATGTGCTTGATACACAAGGCTTTTCAAATATCCCCATAACCAAAAATCACAAGGGTTGAAATCAGGCGACCTGGGTGGCCATACCATGAGTAATGCACGACTAATTATTCTTTTGTCTGAAAAACGTTCTCGCAAGATCTGCTGCACCTGACGTCCGATGCGCGGTGGCGCACCATCCTGCTTAAAATTGGTAGAATCCAGACAACCCTATTCCTGCAATCGTGCTATCACAAAATTCTCAAGCATATCAGCATACCTGGCAGAATTGACGGAACAAGTCACCGGTCCACGGGGACGGATTTCCTCAAAAAAGTACGGGCCGTTGATGAAAGAAGCAGTAAAGCCGCACCATACTGTTAGTTTTAATGAATGCATAGGAGTTGGCAGACACACTTGTGGGTTTGATGCAGCCCAAATACGTAAGTTGTGACTATTGATATCACCATTCATTTAAAAATGTGCCTCATCACTCCATAAAATTTGCCATGGCCATGCATCATCCACTTCCATACGTCCTAAAAATCTCAATGTAAAATCAGTTCGGGCACGTTCATCTCCAGTAAGCAATTGTTGAACAGGTGTGAGTTTATAGGGATAAAATGTCAATATCTTATGCAATATTTTCTTCACCATCGAATATTGGATATCTATTTGGCATGCTATTGCGTGTGCACTGCTGGTACCCTGCACAGTAGTCATCTCCTGTTCCACAACAGCAGTTGCAACTTCTTCAACGTGTTGCTGCCTGATTCGTTTGTGTCCCCGGCCTGGTTGCACTCCTAGAGTTCTGGTAGATTCAAATCGTTCAATCATTTTTCGTAAGTTAGTTATGCTCATCGGTCCTATTCGTAACGTTTTCAATCGCCGGAATTCACGAAGGGCAGCACTTGCATTGTCGCTCTTCTGATAAAACAACTTGACTAATAATGCCCGGTCAGGTAGAGTAAGCGTCATCGTCAGGCCATTCTTTCGTGAATAATGGGAAATCCTCAGCCTTGCCTTTTATTGTCATGATTGCTCAACACGGAACGCGCTTATGCAAATGTATTCATTGTTTTCTTGAAATAAGCGCCCCCTATGGCGACTTTTGGTACTACTTTTTTTTGCAGAAATCGAAACTGAATGGTCCACTAAGTATATACACCCTAATGTACTGCATTTGGCCTAATAGAATTCCCGCTTGCGAACTCTGAACACCTCACGTTATATCTTGCCCACACGGTAGATAGTGCATTCTCTCTCGAAGAGGCAGAGATGAATCAGTCTTTTAGCTCGGTGTTGTATAGAGCAAATGGTAAGCATGTCAATAGAACAATCAGCGACCGCTAGACTACATAAAGTGATGAATGGCCAAGTTTTGCTTCAAGCCTTCGAGAGCAGAGTGGGAATTGCAACAACTTCAAGTTTACATCTAAAGTAAGATTACGTATTTAGGAAATTATTTAGGCTAACTGTGACATATTTGGAAAGGTCCATCTCCATCTGTTTAGAGATTCTAAATTTTCATTGTGAATTTTTTCTGTATAAATTCTAAGCATTTTCATGTGTTTATTTTTAAGATTTTGCAAAATTTAAACAAAAAAATAGGCGCTATCACCTAGCTTATTTGGTAGCACAGCAGATCCACACATTTAATAAAAATATATTTTGACTATATTCTGTGTGAATGTGATTATTTTGGAAACACATATGCTGATAATACGACGATTGAACTTTCGTATACAAGAATTATTAATAATGAGCATAAAATGATGATAGAGTGGCAGGACATAAATAAGTGAACACCTATGAGGAGGCGAAAGAGTCAAACGAGTCTCCCTTGCGCTCCCTATCAAACATCTAGACGATGGGCAAAAATTTGTGCTTCTAGTAAGGAAAGAGAAAGAACGAGTATTGGTCAGAAAAACTCTGCAGCTAAAACATAAACAGCGATACGAGCATTGGAAATATCTGAACAACGGGAGTTTCGAACAGAGCAAGAGGGTATATGAGATTCTACGTCAAGGGTAAGAAAAGCTTTGATCTAAAGTATCCAGTGATGTTCCCCGGTGATGAACATGGATATCATTTTATTCTGAGGCAAGTCAACAAGAGGTGAAATAAGGTCCAGGGCTATCAACTAGAATTCCTGTATTTTTTTAGAATAGATAGTCCCTTAGCTCTATGTTGTATTGACTGAGTTATTATTTAAGCAATTTGGAGTTATAACTTAACTATTTGAGATTGTTCTGTTTACCTACAAGTGCAAGTATCCCTGGCAACGCCGGGTCCTCTGCTAGTGTATCTATGTATATAAAGAAGAATGTTTGTTTGTGGGTTTGTGGGTTTGTTTCTTATATAAATCCAAACTTTTATTCCTAAATTGTTTAAATTTGCAAATAAAACCTTCAAAACATGAGGTAGGTCACTGTCTACCTCAGATTTCAAAAAATATTTATTATCGATAATAATTCGAAATTCATGATGATGGCATGTTATACTAAAAAGAAATATCTCATGACCAACAATGCAAGGCAATGCTTGTGCAACAGCAGGTAACAACAATAGTATCAACACGCAGTTCACACACACAACGCAAGGACCAACAATCTATCTTCTTCTCTGTATAAAAAGAAGGATGTTTGTTTGTTTGTGGGTTTGTGGGTTTGTTTTTTATACAAATTTACAGTTTTATTCCGATCCTGATAAAATTTCGCATACATGACCTTCAAAGCATGAGGAAGGTTACTGTCTACCTAAGATTTCGAAAAAATAATAAATATTGAAAAAAATCGATATTCCTGGCTATGGCAGGGCATATTAATGAGAAATATCTCATGACCAACAACGCAAGATAATGTTTTGCAAAAATAGGTATCAAAAATGGTATCAACACGCAATTCACAAACAATCTGCACAAACCAACAATATATAACTCATGACAAACAATGCAAATAAAAGTTTGTGCAACAATAGGTATCAACAATGGTGTCCACACGCAATGCAACAACACTATGCAAGGATCAACAATACATGCAAGGATTTAGCTTTTTGAGTTTGTTCTGTTTACTTACAAGCTTAACTATCCCGGGCAATGCCGTGTTCTCTGCTAGTCTCTCTCTATATATAAATAGAGATGTTTGTTTGTTTGTGGGTTTGTGGGTTTGTTTATTTGTTTGTTTTTTATACAAATCTACAGTTTTATTCCGAACTTTATAAAATTTCGCATACATGATGTTCAAAGCATGAGGAAGGTCACTGTCTACCTCAGATTTCGAAAAAATAATAATTATTGAAAAAAGAATCGATATTCATGGTTATGGCAGGGCATATTAATGAGAAATATTTCATGACCAACAATGCAAGGCACAGTTTGTACAATAATAGGTATATATAATGGTATCAGCACGCAATTCACAAATACACTGTAAGAACCAACGATATATATCTCATGAATAACAATGCAAAGCAAAGTTTGTGCAACAATAGGCCGTCGTGTTCGCATCAACAATGGTATCAACTCGCAATTCACCAATAACAATGAGCACTCAATGATGATGCAATGTTAAAGCAATCTTTCCAAGAATTATAACAATGAACATAAAATGATGATTCAATATACAAGGTGATTATAATTAAAGTCCCTTTGTAAAAATGCTATAAAAAAACAACCATGAGTCCGAATGACTTCAAATTTGGACTGAGCATTCTTGAAGAAGGGGCATTTGATATGGGATAAGAAAAAAATAGTTCCAAAATTTATCACTAGATGGCGCTGTAAGCGGCATAACGGAAGCGGATTCAGCTAGAAGTGACATTTTGAATTGAAATACGACGGCTTTGGCATGAGTTGTTTATGGCATGATGTTTTTACATTAAAGTTGGTCAAGGAATGCAATTGACACTAAAACAAGTTAAACATGATTTTTTTTTTTATTATACAGTACAGTATTAGCAAAAAATCAACTGTACCGGTCAATGAACATGATTGCTTCGGGTTTGATGATGGAAAACATGACTTTCAAGTCATTTAACAGTTGTGGCACTGTTAGTGCAAAGCCCATCCACCACGGCAAGGTCGTACCACATCGGATGGGAAAAATCGGTTTTTAATTGTCCTTGGGCCAAAAACCGCATAAAAAGCACATGATGATTCGGTTTTTAATTGTCCTTGGGCCAAAAACCGCATAAAAAGCAACAATGGAAACGCCTATTAATTATCTCTGGACTTGCGCAAGACATGTTCAATATGCTGTCCACCATTTTCCTCCACAAGTTTTAACCGATAAACAGCATGTTCCACAACAGACCGGAGTGTCTCCGGGGTCACGTTGTGAACGTGGTGCGTAATCCGAGCCTTCAATTCCGCTAAATTTGCAACTGGGCCACTGAACACATGATTTTTAAGGTAACCCCAGAGCCAGAAGTCACAAGGATTGAGGTCCGGTGATCTTGCAGGCCAGGCTCTCGGAAAATGACGGCTGATAATTCTATCATCTCCGAAATGTGTCTTCAGCAGTTGCTTCACTGGCTTTGCAATGTGCGGAGGAGCGCCATCTTGCATGAAAATTATTCTATCCACGCATGCATGCTGTTGAAGTGTTGGAATTACCTGGTTGCGTAAAAGACACGCATACCGTTGACCATTGACTGTACAGGTAACGGGACCCGCAGGACCCACTTCCTCGAAAAAAAATGGCCCTATAATCAATGATGCTGTCATCCCGCACCACACAGTTACCTTTGCAGAATGAAGCGGTATTGAAACACATGTGAAAGGATTTTCCGTTGCCCATATCCTGCAATTTTGTGTATTGACAACGCCGTGGAGATAAAAATGGGCTTCGTCTGTCCACAAGATGTTCCATGGCCATTCATTGTCCACTTCCATGCGAGCTAGAAATTCTAAAGCAAATGTGTGTCTAATTGGCAGGTCAGCAGGAAGTAACTCCTGAACATGGGTAATTTTATAGGGATAACAATGCAGGATATTGCGTAAAATTTTATTGACCGTGCTCACAGGCATGTCTAAAGTTCGGGCAATTCCCCGTGCACTGCACGTTTGCACACCACTGTTCGACCCTTCCTCTAATGCTTCAGCCACATCTTCTACTGACGTCAAAGCAACTGCTTTCCTCCCTCTGCCAGATTTCACTGCAAAAGAACCTGTCGCTTTGAATTTTTTAATCATACACCTCAGAGCCTTTGCAGACATCGGACCACATCCTTTTTTCATTCCCTTTAATACCCGAAATTTCTTTAAAGCTGCTATGGCAGAGTCGCCATTCTTGTAAAAGAGCTTCACAAGCAGAGCGCGATCCTTCATTGACAGACCCATGGCAAGCTGCTGAGATACAAATATGACGAGAACGCCATGAGGCCTGCGTTTTTATAACACATGCAATGTCTCATGCGCATGCGTATCTTTCAATTTGCATAGTACAAATCCTCCTAGGCATAATATGCCGCTTACAGCGCCATCTAGTGATAAATTTTGGAACTATTTTTTTTCTTATCCATATCAAATGCCCCTTCTTCAAGAATGCTCAGTCCAAATTTGAAGTCATTCGGACTCATGGTTGTTTTTTTATAGCATTTTTACAAAGGGACTTTAATTATAATCACCTTGTAGATAAGTTTCAATTTATAACAATGCATAGAATTCCTGATATTCAGGCTTTTCTTAGAAAAGAGAGTTCATAGGCATCATTGTGAGCCGTTAAAAAAAATTTTTTCGAATTTTCATTAAGAATTTTTACTGTATTAATTCTGAGCATTTTCATGTGTTTGTTTTTAAGATATTGCAAGATTTAATTCAATTATTTGAGATTATTCTGCAAGTGTAATTATCCCAGGCAACGCCGGGTACTTTTGCTAGTCTTCTATATATATAAAGAAGGATGTTTGTTTGTTTGTGGGTTTGTTTGTGGGTATGTTTGTTTGCTTGCTTGTTTGTTTTTTATACAAATCTACAGTTTTATTCTGATCTTGATAAAAATTCGCATACATGACCTTCAAAGCATGAGGAAGGTCACTGTCTACCTCAGATTTCGAAAAAATAATAATTATTAATAAAAAATCGATATTCATGGTTATGGCAGGGCATGTTAATGAAAAATATCTCATGAACAACAATGTAAGGCAAAGTTTGTGCAACAATTGGTATCAACAAAGGTGTCAACACGCAATGCACCAACACTATGCAAGGATCAACAATATGACCATCAATGCAAGGCGAAGTTTGTGCAATATAGAATTCAATGCATAGAATTCCTGTTATTCAGGCTTTTCATAGAAAAGAGAATTCTTAGTACTTAACAATTTCTTGAAAATCTTTAAAAATAATCAGTAACTGGAGATAATGAGTCAGCAGACTATTAAGAAAGAGTGAAAGACGATAGATGAAGCACTCCTTTAGCTCTGTGTTATATTGAGTAAATGGTAAGCAAGTAAATAGATGAATCGGCGACCGCTAGACTACACAAAGTGATGAATGGCCAATTTTGGCTTCAAGGCATCGAAAGAAGAAAGGAAATTGCAACATCATCAAATGTACATCTAAAGTAAGATTATGTGAGTAAAAAATTATTTAGACTAGAAGACATCTTTGGAGAGGTCCATCCATTATGAGCCTTAAAAAATTTTTTTTCGGTAAATCAAGTTCCGGTAAATCACCTAGAATGGATTTTTTCAGTTAAAAGTTAAATTCCTGTCTTTAGGATTTTTCTTAGAATGGATAGTCCCTTCGCTCTATATTGTAGTGATTGAGTTATTATTTAACCAATTTGGAGGTTTAATTTAGCTTTTTGAGGTTTTCTGTTTATCTACAAGCGTAATTATCCTGGGCAATGCCAGGTTTTCTGCTAGTATATATATTCCATGAACAACATGAACAACAATGCAAGACAAAGTTTCTGCTTTAAATTTGTAACAATGCCTAAAATTCCTGGGTTTTTAGATTTGATAGTTTTTAGAAATTAACATTCTCTTGGAAATCTTTAAAAATGAGCACTAACTGGGGATAGGAGAGTTACTAGACTATTGAGAAACAGACTTAGTCGTAAGTGATAAAGTACTCAGCGATGTTCCCAGGTGGCCTTCGATGATGCAAGTATATCAACAACAGAAACGGCGATTGCTAGACTACACAATGTGATGAATGGTCATGTTTTGCTTCAAGAGAACAATAGCAGAGTGCGAGTTGCAACAATAGATTACCAAGCAGTAGGTACAAGCAAATTTTTGTTTTCAAATTTTCATTATGAATAATACTGTGTTATTTCTAATCGGTTTCATTTTTGCATTTTTACTGTATATTCACATTCATTTATTGCAAAATTTAATCAACAAAGAGTCCGTGCAGCGCTGGAGATATCACCTAGGTTATTGGGTAGCAGAGCAGACACAAACATTTTCAAAAAATCCTCCATATGTTAGACTAAAATTTTGTAAATGTGAATATTTTGGAAACCGAAATGGTCATGATGAAACATTCCTTTCCAAGAAATAGATAAGGCTGTTTTTATCGAGGAGGCTAAGGAGTTACAAAGGTCTCCCTTGAGGTTCCTAAATACGTCCAGATGACTGGTGAAAATTTGTGTGTTTCTAAATAAAAGAGAAGAACAAGTATTGATCAGAGAAATGTTTCAACAAAAAGATAAAAAGATATCCGGGCATTGGAAACATCTGAACAACAGAAGCTATGTTTAGAGCAGGAGTGTATAAGAACTTATACGTCAAGGGCAAGAGAAAACTTTAAAAGAAAGATAGATCTAAAGTATCCCGTGATACCCTAATTTTAACCTGAAGCAGGGCAAAAGGAGGTTAAATGAAGTCCCGGTCGATGCCAGTTTATCAGGTAAATACTGCAATATAAGTAGGTTTATTAAGATTTATAGTTCCATCCCACGATAGTGAATTATAAAATAAAATTATATTTGTAACAATACATAGAATTACTGTAATGCGGGCTTTTATTAGAATTGATAGTTCTTAAAGGTTAAGATTTCTTGAAATCTTTAAAACTGCTGCGTAACTGGAGGTAATGGAGAGTTTAGGAGACTATTAAAAAAGAGTGGAAAGGTGAAGAGGAAGTGGTCCTTTTGCTTGGAAAATAGCTGACGATATAGCTGATAGCAAAGCATACATGAACTCGACTCTTCAAATTAAAAATTATTATTCTGTATTATTATGCACTATATTAATCGTTCAAAGGATTATAATAAAACTCATATCTATCGAAATGCCACAAAAGCAATGAATGGTTATTTGGCAGAAAAATCAAAAAGTTATCTGGCCTGGGAAAAATCTGAACAAACGCTTCATCTATATCAGGTATTTACAGAATAAGTAAAAAACAATTTCAGATATTCTTTAACTTCTTGAGTTTGTGTTGCTTATCTACAACTGTAATTATCTCGGATAACGCCAGGTGATTCTGCTTGTGTGAATATACATTAAGAATGACAATCGTTGTGTAAGGGGTCCATGGGGCTGTTTCTATCGATAAAATTGGTAGAAAACTTACAACACAACAAAGGGAGAGCAGAGTTTCCTACTAGTTCCAACACAACACTTTCTCACCCCACATCCGAAAAACATCTCACCTTTGAAACCGAATCTAGCCGCTCTCTTCCATATCTCGATATCCTCATCACTAATGACCCCTCCAAACACTGCTTTTCCTTCTCCATCTACCATAATCCCACCACATAATCTAATTTAATCTGCTGTTTCTCTTTACACCCTCCTATCCATAAACAAGCCTCCTTGTTTCTTCAACGACCGTGCCCTCAAGTTATTCCTCAATCCTTCTTCCCATGCCATCGAATTCCGAAATATACGCGCCCTCGCCTTAAAGAATGGCTACACTACTCCCACCTTCTCCCGTATTCTCCAACGAAGGAAACTTGCCCACTCCAACCCTAATCCTCCTCACCCATTCCCGTCCAAGAAACGGATGTCCGTGCGATTCATTAGTCCTTATTTTTACCGCCTTTCCACCTTCATCTCCTCACTGGCCTGTTGACTTTTCCGCCTTTCCTATCGCTCATTGACCCCATGCTTTAGTTCTCTTAATCCACCCATCCAAACAGACACCGACAATTTTTCCCGTTCCGGAGTTTATAGATGAAACTGTTGATTTTGCGATAAATACTACATGGACCTATCGACCTGCAATTTCAATAAACGATTCAAGGAATACATGGACTCCTACAGGAAACAATATAATAAATCACACTACGCAAACCACGTTGTTTGCACGTGACATGTCCCAAAAGAGAAAAGTGAAATTATGACCATTTTCTATCTATGCAACGACCCATTCAAGACCGCCACTTTTGAAGGTATTGAGATCTTTAAACCTAAGATCTCCTCTCCATATCACCTCCTCAATTGCACAACCGTTTTGGATATTTATTCTATTTTAAATTCTATACCCGATATCTTATAATTTTTCAAATTTTGTATATTTACTTTATTACTGTTACATTAGTTTATGTTAACTCTAGATGAGTCTTCGTTATAAATAGAAAAATACCCGAAATTGAGGATACCTTATATAAATAACGCAAAAACAGAGAACACTACTCCACATAAATAAATTTTTACTGACTCACATGTACATTTCGGATTTCAAAAATCCATCATCAGTGAGTGATTTACAGACGGGCAATACCCTATATACCCGGTGTTTAAAAATGACCGGTATACCTGTATATTTGAAAAATAAATAAAAACTAAATGGGCAGCGATAGAAATACATCGTTTGTTGCAATACACTTGGGGCAACAGTAAATTTTTAAGCAGACAAACTTTTGAAATTAGTTCACGGTGTATTTCTATCGCTGTCTGTTTAGATTTTTCAAATATACTGGTCATTTTTGAAACACCCGGTATATACAGAACTAAAAGAAACATTAAACCACTCGAACAATGGAGGAAAGAAAAATAACATCTCGCTAGCACAAAATCGGCAGCATCCGGATCATGAGGACGAGATGGACACATTATCAGGACGATCAGACGATCAGGATGATCAGGACGGACTAGCTCTTCTACTCTCATTTCAGGTATCATCTCATTGCTCTCATTTCACGGTGCGCCCTTTTCAGGGCGATTTTCACCTTCTGTTACGTCTTATGTGCTGGTCTCTGGCGTTGGAATTAATATTCCCGTAAACCAGTACATCAAGACGCTCATTATCCTTTTGGGTCCCTGGCGTTGGGATTAATTTCCTCGCAAAATTGACTAAGTACATTTCTCTTATTTTCTATTATCATCCTAATCATTCACAAATGGGTACCAGGCGTGGAATTAATTTTCTCCGAAACTTGACTTTATTCTTTAGAGCTAGGACGACTATTTCTTTTAAACATCTAACGAGGTTACCAACAGTGGCTTCAGTATGCCAAATGAAGGAGAGTTCTCCCACGAGTTCGTATACAATGACATCATCACCAGAGGCAAGCATTTTGCTGCATTTGATGCCATCATCAGAGCAAAGCAGGCAGCACTAAAGAATGGTTTATGCCAACAATTGATGACAGAAATGAATAAGAAATTTCAAGTTCAAAGGTTAGTTTTAATTAAAGAATTCGATGCACTGCTTAAGAATGCTCTTGCAACCAAGCCGTGGCTAACGGTCCCAATATAGAACCAACTCTTGAGTTGGAGAAGGAGGAGGAGTACATGGACGCCTCCTTACCACAGGTACTATGTGGGAGCAAGGACGACCCCAGTCACAAAAGGAAAACAGAAGATGACCCTACTACTGATGACAACCCTTGGATTGACGTGAAAAATAAGAAATCCAGGAAAGAGACGACGTTATATAATTTGAATAAGATTGCCAAAGTCAATGAAGAAGTTTTTACTGCTGCCAGAAAAAAACGCAGCAGAAATGGACAAAAGGACTCGGCCAAATATAACAGCCAAAAGGTAAGTAAAATTACATATGTCCCACCAATTATCATACGTACTTCTGGCAAACCTCTTAAAGAAATTTTGGACGAGATTAAGAAACAGGTACCTCTAGAAAAAAATCGTAATGCCTACAGGCAGAGCACAGACAGTAAAAGTTAAATGTCTAGACGAAGTTATCTATAAGAAGCTCATTGCTGGTATCAAAGCTGACGATATTTTGAAAATTTATCACCATCAACTGAAATAAGAGAAGGTGTTGAAGTCCGTTATTCGAAATGTTGATGTTATGTACGATATAGAACACCTTCAAGAAGCCCTAAGAACAGCTAAGTACTTCTCGGAAAAGGTAATCCGACTTAGGAAAGCCAAAGGATCAATAGATATGCCTATGGTTTTGGTTCTGCTCCCCAGTAGCAAACATAACCAGTCATTGAAAAGTGTCACTCGTATCGGTCCACTAGTAGTTCTACTAGAAGTCTTCCGAGGGAACAAGAATCCACTATAGTGTTACTACTGCCTGCGCTTCGGACACATATCCATGGGCTGAACAGAAGACCCTCCTTACAACAACTTGCGCAGAGGCCCATCCGTCAAGAGACTGCCCCAAGATTAGAGGACAAGACCCCCTGAAGTGCATAAGATGTGGAGAACAGCACATTTCAAGCTATACAAAATGTCCAAAATATCCCCAGGTTAAAAAATCATAGTTACAAGGTGACCGCGGACAAATCATTTGCAGCTGTGTCTAAGCCGGAAGAATATTATCGACCTACAAGGTATGTATAATCAATTTGTTTACAAATCTGGGCAAACGTTAACCACAGTTGAGTGGGCTCCTTTAGACCAACTAATTCATGGAAGAAGTCAAGCATCAGCAAGATTGGAAGCTCTTCAAGAAATCCTCAAGGACCATGACGGTCAACTGGATAGAGCAAACTGTACGGAAGACACTGATCAACGTGTTGAAGACATCACCAGGCGAATAAATAGTGCCACTGAAGCTAGTGCCTGTCCATTGGAAAATTAATTTCCTCATCGAATTGTGCTTACCCCAGGAATCTAAAACTTGATCGCAGAAAGAAACAAGACCCTAGGCTTTGGCAACGTTATCGTGTACCTTGGCTAAAATCTAAATATTGCAGGTTAGTACGAAGAGTCCGGGAAGAAATAAGAGACTTTCGCGACGCTAGATGAAATGACAAGCTGAAAAGCTTGTCGGCTTGCAACAATTCCATTTGGAGAATGGCTAGAGCTCTGCAAAAGAAGAAGAATGATACGCTTCCTCCACTTCGCACCACTCAATGTAAATACGTCCAAACTAATCAGGATAAAGCACAACTAATTGCAGATTCCCTAGAGATGCAGTTTGTTACTCCTGATAAAATTTATTCCGAGAGTCAACTCATGTCCTAGCGTGAGGAAGATGGTCTTCTCCCAAGCTTGATGAAGTCCCGCAATTTATATCAAAGATTAACATCGAGACTGGCAATATAGCTGCCATCATCAGAAATCTGAGGATGGCTCCAGGAAGAGACAAGGTAAGTAATGACGCCGTAACGAATCTGCCGAACAACATTATTAATGACATCTCAACTATCGTAAGCGACTGCTGGAAGTTTTCATACTTTCCGACACCTTGGAAGCAATCTATTGTGTTAAGTATACCCAAGCAGGGGTATAATCCTGCAATTCCTGCGAGCTACCGATCTATCAGTATACTCCCGTCGATGTCCAAAGTTTTGGAGAAAACTATCCTCACCAGGTTCAAGGACCACTGTCTCACCAGTGATCTACTTCGGAAAGAACAGTTCGGCTTTCGTGACGCACATTCGTGTCAGATGCAGATATGGAGGCTTGTTAAAGACCTGAGCACCCCACTGAACCTTTCAAGGTACCGTGGCGTGGTCTTTCTTGATGTCAGTAAGGTTTTCGATCAGGTGTGGCATGAAGGGCTAATCTACAAGATGATTAGAGAGGATTTTTCTCCTGACTTGATTTTGATGGTGAAATCCTTTCTTAGCAACAAGTTCTATCAAGCTAAACTTGGCAAAAACTTCTCCACTCCCCGCAAGGTAAAGGCTGGTGTACCACCAGGTTCTGTCCAATGGGCCCGTTTTATTTAAGTATTTTGTACATGATTTCCCGAAACAGAAAATTGTAATTTATGTTTCTATGCTGAAGATACTGCCATCATTGCTTGGGCGCACCAGCGATCTCACGTTACCCTCGTCTGCAGAAGCCTTGACGAAATTCGAAGACAGGTTTAATTGCTGGAAGCTGAACCTTAACGTCGGAAAATGCAAAGCTGTGTACTTCTACAAAATGTTTAGGCGTCCCCTGGATTCTCTTGTCTTATTAAATAAGGAACTTGAATGGGTCGACAGTTACAGGTAACTTGGCGATATAATCGACTCAAAACTCTCAAGGAACTCTCACGTGACTTTTGTTCTGAACAAAGCAAAGAAGGCTAAATACAGTGTCATAGCTCGCCTGGGTCGAAACAGTGCCCTCAACATCGACAATAAGATGCTATTGTACAAGACGATGATTCGGAGTTCCTGCGTGGGCAACCATATGTGAAATTTGATGGAGTGAACTCCAGTGATTCCAGAATGTTACCCTGAAGACCATCGCCCAGCTTGGCAGAGGGACTGTGAAAAACCAATCCATACACTCCTGATGAACATGGTGCTGACGATGAAGAGCCATGACAATGACCTGGTGGCTGGAATACTAAACAACTCGATAGTAATGAAGTCGCATACAAAGTGAAGAAAACCGAGACATATTCTTGATGTCAACTTCGAAAACATTGTCAACGTTTCCTTCCCGGAATATTGGAAGATGTGATACTACCCACTCCCGCCCCCTCTCCCAATCTTCTGATATTCGTCAATCTTTTTTTTTATAATGTGGAAGACCTCTTTGGGTTAGTCAGGCTTCTTGCCTATTTCAGTGTATTTCATGTGGAATTTATTTTGGTAGGGTGAGCTTCGTGAAAGCACTTCTTTCGTCCCACTTCATTGTTCACTTGTGCACACTTCACTGTTCGAATGTCGATTGTCAGTCTGTAAATCATTCACTGATGATGGATTTTTGAAGTCCGAAATGTACATCTGAGTCAGTAAAAATTTATCTATGTGGAGTACTGTTATCTGTTTTTCCGTTATTTATCTAGATGAGTCTTTAACTATGTTCGCGTTTTCGATTATGTTTGTATTATGACGTCACTTTTTCCTTTATATTTCAATCAATTTTCCTCTCAAGGTTTTCGGATAATTTCATTGTTATTGGTTCTGTATCCAAGCATTCTCCTATCCAAATGTCACAACTGTATAATTTATTTATTTACTATTTGTTATTTCTTCTTCCAATCATGTTCTCATTCTATACCATATTTTTTATATAAAAAGGCGTATGTCCTATTGATATGCCGATGGTTTTGGTGCAGCTCCCGAACACCGAACACAACCAGTCATTGAAGAACATCAAACGAATTGGGCCGCTGGCAGGGCTAGTGGAGGCCTTTCGAGGGAACAAGAAGCCACTGGAATGCTACAACTGCCTGCGCTTCGGACACGTAGCCATGGGCTGCACTGAAGATCCTCGTTGCAACCAATGTGCAGAGGGGCACAATTCTAGAAATCGCCCCAAGATTAAAGGACTAGAGCGCCCAAAGTGTGTCAGATGTTGTGGACAGCACACTTCAAGCTACACGAAATGTCCGAAATACCCCCAGGTTCAAAGGATGCCTAGTTCCAAAGAGAAAGTAGACAAATCCTATACTGCCACTGTGTCTAAGCCAGAAGGTAAAGGTGTCAACATAAACGACCTACCAGGTATGTATAAGCAATTAGGACGTATCTTCCTTCTGTTTTCTAATCTAGGGATAAGTTACCCACAGTTGAGTGGGCTCCTTACGACCAACTAATATTTTGTATGGCTACAAAACTTTATACTGTAATCAACAAAGGTGAACTTCGGTGCATGATATGGAATGCTAAGGGGATTCCCCGTACACGTATAGAGTTTCACAAATTTCTGATAAAGCACGAAATCGACGTTGTTTTCCTCTGTGAAACGCACCTCAAACCAGGCCATGAATTGAAGCTACCTGGCTATTGTGTGTACCATAAGAATCGAATGGAGTCAAATGCTCCAAGATGTGCTTCTGAGGGCACTGCGATCATCATTAACAGGAGAATTCAACACCAAGAATTAGTCTCCAAGTCTTATGCAGGTATGGCATCAGCCTCCATCATTATCAATGACGTCCCCTGTGGTGAAGTGAAGTTCCTGGTGTTCTAAAATTCACAAAAACATTATCTTGATGAACTCTTCAGTGATCCTGGTTGGTGACCTAAATGCCAAACACCCAAGCTGGAACTCCAGAACGCAGAACTACAACGGCATGATTCTCTATTGGTACACATAAGGACTTATGACATCATCGCTGTTGGACCTGTTGAGGACACCTACTACTGCAACCACTCTCCTACTCTTTTTGACATCTGGCTCTTGAAGGGTTTCTTCAAACCATACAATTGATGACCTGTCTACTGACCACAAGCCTGGGGCATTGACAACGTTGACATAAATATCTGAGAGGAACTCATGCATCATCAAGACTGGAAGCTCTACAAAGATATTCTTAAGGACTATGGCTTCATCCTGATGGTGCATACTGTACAGAGGACATCGACAGTACCAGATGTATTAGCCGTGCCATAGAAGCTAGTAACTATCCATCAGAGAATAAACCTGCTCATCGAATTCAACTCACTTCTGGAATCCAATGCCTAATTGCTGAAAGAAACAGGACCTGTAGACTATGGCAACGCTATCATGAACCTTGGCTCAAAGACCAAGTACAACAGGCTAGTGCGAAGAGTCCAAAAAGATAAAAAAGAGCTTCTTGATGCTAGATGGAATGATAAACTCAAATGCTTGTCGGCTCGCGACAATTCCATTTGGAGTATGGTGAGATCGTCACAGAAGAAAAAGAATGATACGCCTCCTCCACTCCGTACCCCACAAGGTGACTACGTACAAATTGATCAGAAGAAGGCCCAAGTCATTGCAGATTCACTAGAAATGTAATATAATACTCCTATCAACAACAATCCTGAGAGCGAAATCAAGTCTCGGCATATGGTCTTGTCAACTTTGATGAAATCCCAAAGCATTTAGCGAAGAACATCATCAAGGCCTAAGAGATCGCCACCATCATAAGTAAACTGAAAAAGAAGAAGGCTCCAGGAAGAGATAAGATGAGCAATAACGCCATTAAATTTCCAAAAGAATTATATCGACTTTCTCACCACTATCATTAGCGACTGCTGGAAATTTTCTTACTTCCCTGCATCTTGGAAACAAACTATTTCTTTGAGTATCCCAAAGCAGGGACAAAATCCAGCAATTCCCTCGAGCTACCTACCTATTAGTGTGCTCCACTTAATGTCTAAAATTTTGGAGAAAAACATGCTCGTCAGATTCCAAGAACACTGTCTCGCCACTGATCTACTTCGGAAAGATCAGTTTTGCTTTCGTGCCGCCCACTCTGATGCAAATATGGAGGCTCGTAGAGACCTGAGCACCCGCCTGAACCTTTCCTGGTACTGCGGAGTGGTTTTCCTTGCTGTCAGTAAAGCTTTTGACCAAGTGTGGCATGGGGGCCTTGTCTATAAGATTATTAGAGACGGGTTTCCTTCTGATTTGATTTTCATGGTGAAATCCTTTCTCACCGACTAGTCCTACCAAGCTAAAGTTGGTGTAAATCTATCCATGTCCCATGTTGTAAAGAGCGGTGTCCCTCATGGTTCTGTCCTCGGAACCGTGCGATTTAATTATTTGGTGCATGATTTCACGAACCCAAAAAATCAGACCAGTTGGAATATAACTAAAAATTATTGATAGTCTAAATTGGTTTCAAGGAACCTGCTTTAGTGGATCCATTATGGTATAGTGGAACCATTATGGGTCATTGGAATTTGCAATGCTAACATATGGCATGTAATAAATAAAACAACTTGAAATGATGTGTCATGAATGAATATAACGTAAAATTAATGATAGTCCAAAATGGTTATAAGGAACCTGTTTTAGTGGATCCATTATGGTTCATTAGAACTTTCCATGCTAAAATATGGCATGGAATATATCAAACAGCCAACTTTTTTTACTGGCTAAAATTTAATGCAACTATCTGCGCATATTTATTAATTGTAAAAACTTGCTCTGATTATGGTGCAAATCGAGACACGTAAGCAACATAATAAACACTTATAGCATAAGCAGACAACTCGTTCGACTTGGAATGAGGTGTCATGAATGAATATAACGTAAAATTAACGATAGTCCAATTTGGTTTCAAGGAACCTTGTTTAGTGGAACCATTAAGTTTCATTGGAATTTTCAATGCTAAAATATTTATTGGTTATTAATAAAAATACAAAACGAATAAAAAATAAGATAAAATAAACAAAAATAATTAATCAAAAATCAAAATAAAAAAAACTGATGTTTCGGAGAGAGACTATCCTTTATCAAAGCAAAATGGATAATTCTCTAAAACCAAATAGAATATTAGAGAATTATGTCATAAATGAATATAACTTAAAATTATTGATAGTCCAAATTGGTTTCAAGGAACCTGTTTTAGTAGATCCATTATGGTATAGTGGAACAATTATGGATCTTTGGATATTTAATTGCCGAAATATGGCATGTAATATATCTAATAACTTGGTATGAGGTGTCATGAATGAATATAACGTAAAATTATTGATAATCCAAATTGGTTACAAGGAAAATGGTTTAGTGGAACCATACAGGTTTGTTGGAACTTTCAATTCTAAAATATGGCCTGTAATATATTAAATGACTAAGAATGATGTGTCATAAATGAATATAATGTAAAATAATCATAGTCCAAATTGGTTTTAATGAAGCTGGTTTAGTGGAAACATTATCGTTCATTTGAACTTTCCATGCTAAAATATGGCATGTAATATATCCAACGATTTGGAATCAGGTGTAATCTTCTATATATATAAATGTTTGTTTGTGGGTTTGTGGGTTTGTTTGTTTGATTTTTATACAAATCTACAGTTTTACTTCGATCTTGATAAAATTTAGCTTACATGACTATCAAAGCAAGAGGAAGGTCACTGTCTACCACAGATTTCGAAAAATAATAATTATTTATAAAAAATCGATTATCACGGTTATGGCAGGGCGCTATTAATGAGAAATATCTCATGACCAACAATGCAGATAAAAGTTTGTGCAACAATAGGCACCAACAATGGTGTCAACACGCAATGCATCAACACTATGCAAGGATCAACAATATATGTCTCATGACCAAAAATGCAAGGCAAAGTTTTTACAACAATAGGCCCTTTGTGATCGCAGCAACAATGGTCTCAATGCGCAATAACAATGAGCACAAAATTATTCAAAGAATTATAACAATGAACACAAAATGATGATGCAATGACAGAACTTTCGTTTCCAATAATTATTAACAATGAACAGGAAATGGATATAATAGACGATATAGATAGGGCAGTCTCTCTCGATGAGGCAAAGGAGGTACACCTGTCTTCCTTCCCTAACAAGCGTTCAGATGATTGGGAAAAGTGTGTGTGTTTCTCTTTGTATGTGTGTGTATTTACCTACAAGCATAATTATCCCGAGCAACGCCAGGTCCTCTGCTAGTAAAAGAATATAACGTAAAATTAATGATAGTCCAAATTGGTTTCAAGAACTTTCGATGCGTATTCTATGATTTTGTTTTTCCCTCGTTTCTATCATTTACTGACTGGATCATTAAAATTCCATGGGTTGGGAAGTTATATGTGTTTATGTTCAGTTTTCATACAAGGTGTATTCTATATTTAATCGTTCAATGGGAAGTTATGTGACATAGCATGTGCATGTCACTACATATTAGGACGTTTATATAACCCTGATATGTGTTTAATTTTCTTTCACTTTCGATCCTTTTAATTTTTTTCATTTGTTTAGAACTGTATTGGTACTTCTCCCTTTTTCTCAGTATCTCATGGTCGGTCGGCAATCCCTTTTTGTTCCCCTGTTTGTTTATTTGTGAATCCTCGCACGTGATTTCCCCTCGGGTTTCCATGTTAACACGGTTTTGCCCTCTGAAAGCATCCGACACAAGGGAGATCATGTGACCGGCTGCGCAGAACGATCGCTGAGGGGAAGGGAAGGTGTTCGATTTTGTGAGTGCGTGTAATGTCTTAACGACTTTTTTCAAAAAAAAAAAAATAGGTGAGTGGGGAAGGCTTTTTGGTTGGGAAATATAATTTTTTGCTCCTTTCAAAAGAGAGTGCGCGGGGAAAAAAAGGTCTCTCTCGAGGAAGAAGATTGGATGAGAATGGACGCCAGGAGTGCTTATCCATGAAACGTGCAATGCAAGTCATTTACAGGGCTCAAATCCTAAGTGTTGTCAATGAACGGTGTATTGGCAGGAGAGAACATGGTGTGGCAATTGTTGTGTGAAATCGAGTATATATAAATTTACGTTCTTCTTAATTGGGAAGCCACGTTATCATCAGATGCTCAACGGCTCCATGAACTGTGTGATGTGCTTCGCGCAGCAACAAGGGAACCACCGGCGGACTACTGATACATCATTATTTTGATAGCAGCCCCCCTTTTCGTTAGTAGGCAATTATTCTCAGTGAAGGCGACAGTGGGACGAGCTGTCGGGGGCAGAGACGGATACTAACGGGTGTTCTAAGGGAATCTGCTCATTTATAAATTCAAGCGACGCCAAAGTCGTGACCTGACATCGCAGCGTAGCAACATCAGAGATCCAAGAAAGTGAACCACGAACATGGAACAGACATATCAGATAAGTATTTGATAGTTGTTTGTGAATGACAAATGCTAACAACTGATTAAATTTGTGCGAAAGGTTAACGCATTGAACTGCAGAAACAATAATTTGCATTAGTGTGAGAAGGAGCGCGCGTTTGGTTTTAGTTAAATATACTAGTTATTTAGTCATTAAGAATCTGCATTTATCATTTAACTTTGACACACACCATTAACATACTAACCCTTGATAATTCTCCGTAGTGAAATTAAATAAACTTTTCAAATAAACTTTTGATTGAAATTAATAAACCTGTTTCTCCTGTTTATTTCTTTAGTAATTCAGAATGCATGTTATAGTTAAGGTGAATCCCGTAGTTGCCCAGTGGATTTTCTGTGCCATGACTGAACACACTTAAACGAACCTGGGAATAATAATATTGCGGACACAACCTGAGATAAAGAAGAGTCTCATTGGGAAACAGTTAACTAGGGGGGGGGGGGGAACGTGCATTCAACGGTGCACATCTGTGCGGAACAAATAAAGAGAACAAAAACGATGAGGAGATAAAAAAGCATAACCCCACACTTTCAATGGTAAACTATGGCATGCAATATATCAAACGATTTACAATGAGGTGACATGACGGAATATAAAATTAATGATAGTCCTAATTGATTTAGTGAAACCATTATGTTTCATTGGAATTTTCAATGTTAAAATATATCATGTAATATATCAAACGACTTGGAATGAGGTGTCATGAATAAATATAACGTAAATTTATTGATAATTCAAATTGGTTTCAAGGAACATGGTTTAGTGGATCCATTATAGTAGAGTGGACCCATTATGGTTCATTGGAATTTTCCATTGTAAAATACGGCATGTAATACATCAAACGACTTGGAATGAGGTGTCCTGAATGAAAATAATGTAAAATTAATGATAGTCCAAATTGGTTTCAAGAGATCCGGTTTAGTGGAAACATTCTGTTTTAATGAAAGCATTATGGTTCATTGGAACTTTCCATGCTAAAATATGGCATGTATAATATCAAACGACTTGGAATGAGGTGTCATGAATTATTATAACGTAAAATTAATGATAGTTCAAATTGGTTTCAAGGAACCAGTTTTAGTGGATCCATTGTGGTAGAGTGGAACCACTATGGGTCATTGGAAATTTAATTACCAAAATATGACATGTTATATACCAAATGACTTGGAATCATATGTCATGAATGAATAAAACGTAAAATAATAGTAGTCCAAATTGGTTTCATGGAACCTGGTTAAGTGGAACCATTATGGTAATATAAAATATGGCATGTAATATATAAAACTACTTGGAATGAAATGTCGTGAATGAATATAACGTGAAATTAATGACAGTCCAAATTGGTTTCAAGAAACCTCGTTTAGTGGAACCATTCTGGTTTATTGGAACTTTCAATCCTAAAATATGGCATGTATTTACCAAATGACTTGGAATGATGTATTATGAAAGAACATAATGTAAAATTAATGATAGTCCAAATTGGTCTAAAGGAACCTGGTTAAATGGAACCATTTGAGTTTAATGGAACCATTATGGTTTATTGGAACAAATATGGTTCATTGGAAATCTCCATGCTAAAATATGGCATGTAATATAACAAACGTCTTCGAATGTGGTGACATGACGAAATATAACGTAAAATTAATGATAGTTCAAATTTGTTTCAAGGCAGCTGGTTTATTGGAACCATTCTTGTTTAGTGGAACCATTATGGTTCATTGGAATTTTCCATTCAAAAATACGGCATGTAATATATCAAGCGACTTGGAAGGACGAGACACAATAACCGTGGAATACAATGAATACTAGTTAATAATTAAAAATATAAAATTAAATAAAAACTAAGATATAATAAACAAAAATAATTAATCAAAATCAAAATAAAAAGCTGACGTTTCGGATAGAGATTATCCTTTATCAAAGCAAAAAAGAGATAATTCTCTAAAAGCAAATAGAATATTAGAGAATTATCCTGAATATATGAAAGTTGTACTAACGGACGGGTTTATATATAGTTTGCATGGGGAATAGTAAGACGGTATTGGCTGAAAAACAAGAAGAGAACAAATGAGATTAATTAGAAGAACTGTTGGGATAGGACAGGACGGAGGACAAATAAGAAATAATAAGGGGGCAGCGAGAAAAATACAATAGGATGACACATATGTAATTGAAATTATAAAACAGTTTAGGAATGATAGGGTGCCACAAAATTAGCAAAATTAGCAAACTAGCTCCACTAAATTACGATCAACACAAAACATATGACTAACAGCAACCCACCCTCCTGCTTTTTTTCAGCTCCGTAAGCTTTGCGACAAATTCTGTACATACCATGCTCACAAAATCACCTTTTCCCATTACTTTACTCTCGGCACATCCCTAAAGGTTTGGTCTCTGCCCCCAGGCCAATCCACTTAGGCCCCTTACCCTCTGCCACTCTGTCGCAAGTTCATTCCACTGTGTTTGACTCGAGCATCCTTCCTATAATCACTAAACATTGCTCGAGCATCTACACAAGCCTCTTTCAGGCCATCACCCAACACGACTCTCTCCCCTCTCTTAATACCCCAGATATTGACGCTCTTCATACTTTCATTTGCAAAAAGCTTGATTTTCTTTATTCCAAGAAGTGTAATAAATTTCAGGGAGACCGTATTTTCTTCCCTATTAAAACCGATTTTCTCTCTAATCCTTTATCCGCCTATTTTCTGAACTCCCTGTCTAAAAACGATCCACCTCCCTCCACCAGCTCTAGCTCTTCCACTCCTGGCACAACCGCGGTTATTAATCTTTCGACCACTAAACTTTAATCTCTCGAAGACAGAACCCTTTCTAAAGGCCTTTCCTTCTGTCCCACTCCTAATACCATTGACACTTTTGATATCATTTCCTCTGTCGATAACTTCAGCCGTACCCTCAGATCCCGTCTACACTTCTGCATGAATCCTTCTAATACTACTCCCGCTACCAGTTGAACCTTCCATATTCCCAGCAACTGGACCCCTCCTCATGATATCAATCCTGAACTTGAAGTTTACATCAAGTCCATACAAAATGACATCCTCTCCATTACTAAAAATATTAAAACAACTCTTCCTAACCTCACCAATAACGAATTTCTTTGTATCAAACGCGTTAGTAATAACCCAGATATAACAATTAAGCCCGCAGACAAAGGGGGCGCTATTATTGTTATGAACACCTCTAACTACATTAACGAAGCTAATAGACAACTCTAGGCTATCACGTTCTACAAGAAACTAACGTCCGACCCTACTGACACGTTCAACACCGAACTTAAAAATATCCTCTTTCGGCTTGAATCCTCCTCCCAAATCGATAAAAAAACCTGCCTCTTCCTCCTTTCTAAATTCAGTTCCCCTGGTCGTTTCTACCTTCTTCCCAAGATTCATAAACCTGGCAATCCTGGCCGTCCAATCATCTCTTGTAACAACACCCTCTGTGAGCCACTTTCTGCTTATGTCGACCACCACATATGCCACATCCCACCCAGTCTTCCTTCCTATATCAAAGACACTAACGATTTTCTCTCCCATATCCAGCGCCTTAACGACGCTAATTACGATTTTAAGAACGTCTTCCTCTGCACACTTCATGTCTCTTCTCTCTACACTAACATTCCTCATGATGATGGAATTGAAGCTGTTCGCAACAGTCTCGAGGCTAACAAACCTTTCCAAGTTCCTTCTACTGACACAATCTGCCTTCTCCTTAACACCATCCTAACCTCCAATTTATGTTTCATTAGAATTTTCAATGCTAGAATATGGCATGTAATATATCAAACGACTTGGGATAAGGTGTCATGAATGAATGTAACGTAAAATTAATGATAGTCCAAATTAGTTTCAAAGGAAATTTGTTTCGTGGTTCCATTATGGTTCATTGGACCTTTCAATGCTAAAATATGGCATGTAATATATCAAACGATTTGGAATTAGGTGATATGATGGAATATAACGTAAAATTAATGATAGTTCTAATTCCTTTCAAGGAAAATGGTTTAGTGGTTCCATTATGGTAGAGTGGAACCA
>JAHWFO010117367.1:0-10238 GCA_023313115.1 Rhysida immarginata
GGTTCCTTGAAATCAATTTGGACTTTCATAAATTTTACGTTATATTCGTTCATTACACATCATTCTAAGTTGTTTGATATACACTGAGTTAGCAAAACTCATGGGATAGTTACTTAATATCTGGTGGGGCCACCTCTGGCCCTGTGGAGTGCAGCAATACGGCATGGTAGTGAGTCTGCAAGTCCCTGGTACACTTCTGGAGGCATTTGACACCAGATAGTCTACAGAGCCGAAGATAGTTGCTGCCCGTTCGTGGGCGGATGATCCAGTGCCCGGAGCCTGTCTTCAACAGCATCCCAGATATGCTCGATGGGATTCATGTCAGGGCTCCGGGCTGGCCAGCTCAGTCCCTGGACCTCTCCTGCATGCTCCTCGAACCATTCTCGGACGACATTGGAGCGATGTGGTAGAGCATTGTCATCTTGAAAGACTGCTACCTCGTCAGGGTGTTGAAATGTCAAAAACGGGTGCAGATGGTCTCCGATGAGTTGACGATACCGTGGACCATTTAACGTTTGGTCCAGGATAACCAGATGGCCCATTCCAAACCAGGAAAATGCACCTCAGACCATCACTGACGCCCCACCATCCTGCACCATCACCTGTTGGCATGCGGGATCCATCGTTTCGTGAGGTCTGCGTGGTACAGTTGATATCCTGACTCATCTGACCATATGACGTTACGCCACTGTTGCAAAGTCCAGCCAAGATGGTTGGTGACAAATGCACGCCGGAGTGTCCGATGACGCTGGGTAAGCATTGGCACCCGTGTAGGGCGACGGCTGCCAAACCCGAGGGCATGCAGATTCCGACGGATTGTCCACCGAGAGACGTTTCTAGTGCGGCCAGTATTGAACTGGTCTGTGATTTACTGCACTGTTGCGCTCCTGTCTCTCTGAATCATTCGTCCCAGATGTCGCCGGTCATGATCATTCAGGGCAGCTGGACGCCCGGTATGGTGCCTGTTGTGAACTGTGGTGCCTTCATCCAGCCATTCCCGATACACCCTGGAGATAGTTGAGCGGGGAAGGCCAAATTCCTGCACCACTGCCGAAATGGAACATCCCATGCGTCGGGCACCTTCTATCATACCCTGTTCAACTCGAATCAATTACCCAAGCTCTTCCCACAACGTCTAATGGTCCATTCCCAGAATCCGTTACCCCTGTGAATTCGTGACCAATGCCCATCAATCAATGTGCTTGCTATCCCATGAGTTTTGCTAACTTAGTGTATTACATGGCATATTTTAACATTGAAAGTTCCAATGAGCCATAATGGTTCCACTAAACCAGAATGGTTCAATAAACCAGGTTCCTTGAAACCAATTTGGACTGTCATTAATTTTACGTTATATTTATTCATGATACATCATCCCAATTTGTTTTTTATATATTACATAATATATCTTATCATTGAAAATTTTTGAAAGTGTCATAAGGGTACCATTAGAGCACGTGCCTTTGTTTCGATTACAACTATTTTCAAAATGGTCCATTTCCTGGTCCATATTTATCAAACGACCCTAATAGTAATTTATATTCGCTTCTATCTCTTCATTACGATTTGTTTGTCATATTTCTCTCTATCGAAAATTGCTAGATGGGGTCGTGAAGGTACCATTTGTGCACGTGCTATTGAACTAATTTAGTTAACATTTCTGATTGGTTCGTGCAATATACCATACTCATCGACTCACGAAAACAGTAATGAATAACCGCATCGTTCTCGTGCACGTGCCAATGAACCGATTTAGATAATATTTGTAACTTGTTCGTATAATGAACCACATTCATCGACTGACGAAAACAGATATTGAAAATCTTTCATAGCCTCGGAGGAGTTAGAGTTACAGACAGACAGACGGACAGATAGACAGACACGTTTCACCACACTGATACCTAAAGCATCTTTCGGTAATTATTAAGGTTCCGAGAATGAACCAATGGTTGAAATCGAAACAATGAAACGTGCTCAAATATTACCCTTATGACACCCTCAAAAATTTACAGTGCTGAAATATGGCATATAATATATCAAACGACTTGGTATGATGTGTTAAGAATGAATATAACGTAAAATTATTGATAGTCGAAATTGGTTTCAAGGAACCTAGTTTTGTGTAAACATTATGATTCATTGGAACTTTAAATGCTAAAATATGGGATGTACGAGTTGGCATGAGTTGTAGTATATCAATCGACTTGGAATGATTTAACATGAATGATTATAACGTAAAATTGATGATAGTCGAAACTGGTTCAAACGTACGTGGTTTAATGGTATTTTTATGGTCCATTAGAAACTTAAAATGTTAACATAAGGCTGTTTAAAAATATAGTTCCGCGAATAGTTTAGTTTAACCTTTCGGTACTTGGATATGTCATTCCTTAATGGTTTATTAAGTATCGAAAGGTGCTTTATGCTATCTGTGTGGGGAAACGTGTCTGTCTGTCTGTCTGTCTGTAACTCTAACTCTTCCGAGGCTATGAAAGATTTTCAAAATCTGTTTTCGTTAGTCGATGAAGATGGTACATGGCACTAATTAATAACAAATATTTTCGAAATCAGTTCAATAGCACGCTCACTAATGGTACCTTCACGACCACAACTAGCAATTTTCAATGGAGAGATAAATTAAGTAATATATCAAACAAATCGTAATGACGATATAGAAACAGATATAAATTACTATTTTCACCAATTAATAAATATTGTTCCAAGAATGATCCATTTTGAAAAAGGTTGAAATCGAAACAATGACACGTACTCTAATAGTACCCTAATGACACCCTCAAAAAATTTCAAAGCTAAAATATGACATATAATATATCAAATGATTTGGAATGACGTGTCTTGAATGAATATAACGTAAAATTAATAATAATCAAAATTGGTTCAAAGGTACGTGGTGTAATGGTATCTTTATGGCCTATTAGAAACTTTCAATGTTAACATAGGGCTGTTTAAAAATATAGTTTCGCGAATGGTTTAGTTTAACCTTTCGGTACTTGGTTATGTCATTCCGTAATGGTTTATTAAGTTCCGAAAAGTGCTTTATGATATAAGTGATGAAACGTGCTTTATGATATAAGTGGCGAAACGAGTCTGTCGGTCTGTATGTGTGTCCGTAACTCAAACTTCTCCAAGGATATGAAATATTTTAAAAATCTGTTTTCGTCAGTCGTTGAGTATGGTTCATGGCACTAAGCAATCGCTAATATTATCTAAATCGTTTCAATAGCAGTGCACAAATGGTACCTTCAGAACCCCACCTAGCAATTTTCATTGGGAAGATACGAGGAATCTTCGTATATTAAGTTATTTATCAAACAAATCGTAATGACGAGATAGAAGCGGATATCCATTACTATTTTCGCCAATTGATAAATAAGGTTCCGGGAATGAACCACTTTGAAAATGGTTGTAATCGAAACAATGGCACGTGCTCTAATGGTACTGGTACCCTTTCGACACCCTCAAAAGTTTTCAATGATAAGATATGGCATATAATATATCAAACAACTTGAAATGATGTGTCCTAAATGAATACAAGGTAAAATTAATGATAATCTAAACTGGTTCAAAGGTACATGGTTTAATGGTATCATTATGGTCCATTAGAAACTTATCATGTTAACATAGGGCGGTTAAAAATGCAGTATGGTTTCGCTAATGGTTTAATTTAACCTTATGGTACTTGGTTATGTCATTCCTTAATGGTTTATTAATACAAATATAGGAGAATCCGAGAAGTGATACGGGAACAAGAAATTTTAATTTGCCTAATGCGTTTCGAAAGTCTTCATCATCGGAGGCTATCTTGTTAGAAATTTGAAGCTGGGAAGACTGTCCATTTTATATCGGTAGAGATGGTGGACCTAGTCGAGAGCTTTTTAAAGCAACGACCTATTGGGGGGCTTTTTCCGCTTTATTGCTGGTTTTCGAGTCCAATCAGGTAATCGATAATTCCGTCTCCCTCAAAGGACGTTTGGCCATTAAGAAGAAGGACATCGTTCTGCCGAAAGTGTCTCCTAATGTCCATTTCTTCTTTGTTGAGAATCTTGTCTTTGTCGTGTCCTTTCCATAGGATCTCCATGCATTCATCTATGCATAGTTGTCAAAAGCTTAATTTTATAAAATAAAGACTAAAAAGTTTAAAATAAAATATATAAAATAAAAATTTTAAAGCACACACTTTCATCTTAAAGAGTGCAGTAAAAAGTAAAAAATCTGTTTTTGATGAGATTGTCTGCATAGGACGACTTCCCGTCTCCATTTCTCCAAGACCGACGGTGTCCCTTGAATTTTCTTGGAAAGGCCTGGCCGAGGATCAGACGTAGATAGCCTAACACAACCCGGACAGCGCCGTTTGTAAACACCCGCAAGCTGGAAAGGATCCGAGTCGACGTTTTTTTGGGATTGGTTTAGAATCCTCTTGGCGTTTTGTCCTCGGAAGAGTCTAGATACAAGGTATATGTTCTATCCCGTGTATGTAAATGTGTCAAAATTATCAGGTTTGTGGTTATCGTCTGTCAGTTGATTACGAATGTCTGGGATCACGTCTCGGAATATGGATTTAGTAAGACTTTTAGGGATTGGATAAGCTTGGTCAATTCAAATATAGTTGATATTTCGTATTTACGGGTCTTGTCTTCGATAGGTTATGAAAGAACTCATTGAAAATCGTGCCGTGTTGTCGGATTCACATGAATTCTCGGGTGCATTGAGCCATACGGGATGAATTTGGCTGTACATTGAGAAAACTCCATTTTTATCTCTTTCCACGTGGAGATCTAAATGGTTCATCATATTGCCCACTTCTGATTCTCTGATGAAAGGAGTTGTTTCAGATCGCCGAACTGAAGAAGAACCAATATTAAATAAATTCGGCGATCAGTCACTAAGAGAAGAAAAAAGAAAGAAAATAGCAAACGAAGAAATCGCAGGAGAAGACGAAAGTTTAACTACCCGGCACCCGGAGTTAAAGATGGAATAGCCCAGTAGAGCAAGAAAGAGAAGGTAGAGCGCTCGTGGGAGAGAAAAACAACGACGGAGAAAACGATTGGAAGAAAAGGGGAGGGAGGAAGAAAAGGACAGAAAATGGCTGGCCATGAACGGAAAGGTTGGAAAAGCGGTAGCTCCGGAGATTGGAGGAAAGGACATGAGCATGAAGTCGCCCAGCATGGCAAAAGACAAATGTGCCTAGGAAAAGAATTCAGAAGGTTAACGTGGAGAAGAGGAGCGTAGAAGGCTAACCCGGCCCAGGAAATTCCACAGGCCGGAGAATTAAGGAATTTTACGGCGTACGATAGGAAACTGCGCGACCTCGTAGCGTGAACAATGGAATACAAGCTGGACGAGCCAAACGAAGGGCCTATACACAACTGAACTTTAAGGCAAGTGACTTTTACGGTTATAATAAGGAGAGAACTTTATAAGATGCCAGATTCAACTTTAGTGATAGGAATAAACATGACACTAGGTAAAACGAACTGCGCCACGTGCCCGTAGTTTCCGCCTTTAATGCTCGTGGACCCTGAATCGCCTGCCAGTGAGAAGGAAAAGAATTTGGAGGTTCCTCGCGACGAGCTCGAATTGATATCAGCTGAAGGAGGCCAGCAGAGCTGGAATTCGAACGGACGTGGGTCAGGAGAAATTGATCTTCAGGTGGCGAGCTCTGACGTCGTTAACGAAGGAGATAGAATTTTCGCTGAAGTCACGAAGGTCTCGACTGCCGAGCAGCACTTAGACGGCGAGCAGGAAAGATTCCCCGGGTTGCTTCATAGCGGAATTGCGGAGAAGGAGGGTCAACAGCCTCGGCTACCTAAATTGGAAAGACAGACGTCGGAGGCCGACGTGAATAACATCCCGAGTGCCCCAGCTATCCCGACAGCGGAGGACGACTGCTTTGCGAGCGCGCGCCAGTCCGAAATCTCGAGCTGCGAGCCGCGCTCGGCTTTAGCGTTTCACCGACGGGGAACCTGGCTTAATTATTATTATTATTATATGTGCCGATAGACTAATGATAACATATTTAATAATTAACTGGACAGATGTTCATTTCCCTTCTTTACCAAGTGAACTGTGCTATAATGAAAGAAACTTCTTCTGAGTTGAATGATGAAATTTAGTTAATATCTAGGCTTATATTGATTTCCTTTTATCGTTCATAGAGCTGGTCAGCACTCCTCGAAACCCGAATGGGTCGCCTCTCACTGAGAATGCGGTGCTTAAGTTCCCAGGATTGACGCGCCAGGAAGCGCTCCAGGAGTTCCACTTCGAGGCCAGGATCCCATTGTCGCATTTTAATTCCCAGGCGTTAATCCAGACGTTTAGGTTGTTTACCCGAAATTGGTCTTACTGATATTGACTTTTGATAATTACTTATATTGAAATTTCAAATATTAGGTGCAATTAAACTTAATCATCTATATTCTCATCACAACTGTGTCGCCCCCCTCCTTTCTCTATTCACGACGAAGCCATATTAATAATTATTGATTTAAATTAATTAGCTTAATTAAAAGTCGTGATAAGTTGAGTCTTGTCAATAGAATCTCTTTGGAACAAGTCTTCGTGTTATGTATGATCAGGGTGTAATCAACATATTTTTGATACAGCGAAATGGCACCTTCGTTAATCATTCTGTCAATCCAGTAGTTCCTCCATGCTTTGACAGCCTTCGATGAAGATTTTCTAAACGCGTTAGGCAAATTAAAATTTCTTGTTCACATCTCCATATCACTTCTCGGATTCTCCTTTATTTGTTTAAGCATCGTTATACTAGATATGGATATCCTTAAAACTTAGAGCATGTTTAATAGCGCGTACTCTGGCCTTCTGGCCTAAGTACAGCGTCGACATGCCGTGGAATTCTCTCCACCAGTTTCTGATAGCAAATAAACGGTATTTTTGCCAACTCCTTCTTCAAAGCCTGCACACGAATCCGAGCAGTAATTCATCCCAAAGATATTCAATAAGTTTGAGGTCTGAACTCTGGGCGGGCCACTGAAGATCCTGAACACCATTCTCCGGAAACTAGGCGCCTATGGTACCTGCGCATTGTCGTGTTGGAACATAAATGGCCTTCCACCGAGCTGCTGCCACAGCGTTTCTAAAACGTGCTGATGCCATGGGGATGCCATGTAGCTCTCGATCACAACCAGTAGACCGAGTCCAAGCCAGAAGAAACATGGCCACACGATCTCACAACCGTCACCAAACTTCACTGTTGGGAAGCAAACGCCACACACTGGTGCGCCCAAACACCGCTCAACATGATACTCTTCCAGCGGTCCATCGGTTCAGACCGTCGTTCTTTACACCAGGCCACATAATGCTGGGCGTTTACATAGGCGACCAGTGTACCATAAGGCATGGAGCTCGCGATGAATCTATATGATGCTGACAGATGTCACCGTACCCTGCCGCCATTGTTCTGCCGGAATATCCATCTTCTGCCGCACCAATCTCTTCAAGACACTTCGGTCTCTATTGGTCAGCATGCGGGATCGTGTTTCCACTTCGTGATAATAGCACTCACGGTCGACTTTGGCAGGTTCAGTGTGACTCATGCTTCGCTCACTCTAGCCATTAATGTGGCGGCCTATCATTAATCCATGTTGAAAATCGCTAAGCAGCTTTGATAGTGGCATTTTACCTCAGCAGCGTGGTAAGACACGGAATGATTCCAATAGCACATGATGTTTCTGTTTTATTAGCCGTTACCCGCGGCTTTGTCCGCGTGGTCAAATGGAAGTAACTATAGTTGTGTATCACGAAACATTCCAAGTGCATGGTAAAGGTATCAGTCAGTCATGTAACTTTTCTTAAGTGCAATCAGAATAAACACAACCTTTGCGCGTTTTAACAATACAGTAGCGCCATCTAGTGGTGGGAATTACAAAGCAAAAGCAGGTAATTTTCAAACGACTTAGGAAAACGGTGTTTTCCCATGGGAAAGAGTTATTTTCCCGCGGAAAAAAAGTAGCCTATGTCACTCTCAAATGCTCCGACTAGCTTCATGCGAAAACTATATCAATCCGTGCTCCGTTTCGACGTGAAAGAAGGACAAACAAACGAACACACACTTTCACATATATAATGTTAGTACGGATGATCAAATTATTGACCGAATTCGCACTATGGCAGGCGTCCACTTTGAATTGAGCATTCATTTTCTTTTTTCAATTAATTTTATTTTAAATTTGTTCATTTCTCACTTTATCACTGCCAGAATTAAAAAAATCAATAGAGACGATTGAGCACGAAACTCACATACCAGAGTTAAATACTGCAAAAAGCTGAATATTATGATTAATTTCCGTTCCTCTCAGCTTTCAGCCCATCTCTTTTTGACAAGACACAGTATTCTGCTTGGCCTGCTCTCAAATTGATTGACAATAAAATAGCCAGAGAGAAATACTAATTGTTGTTGAACGGAATCAATTAAAAGAGACTTTTTTATGCAAAAGCATTGGCTTCATAATGTTCTGAGCCACGAAATCTTGAGAGGAGAAGTGGAGAGGACTGTAAAATCGATGCAAAATGGAAAATTAGTCGGCACCGATGGAATGCCTGTAGAATATCTTAAGTGCTTTGATGACATCGGAATAGAATGCATATTGCGACTTAATTTATAGGGATGGAGAATTCTCGTCCGAGATGAACGAAGCCATTAAGGTCCCTATACCTAAAAAAGCAGAAACGCAAGACTGCAACCAACATCGAACGCTCAGCCTATTGAACCATATTGCAAAGTTATTTTTGAAGTTATCTTAAATAGGATTAACAATACCTTGGATACCACCTTAAGCAATACGAGGATTGGCTTCAGGGAAGGACGAGGTACAAGAGAAACAAAATTTGCACTCGGGCAGCTCATCGAGCGATATCTCGATGTGTATAAAATAGTGTAGCTGTGTTTCGTACATTACGAAAAAGCATTTGATAGAGTCCAGCCAACACCTCCTAAAGAGAATTGTTACATTGTAGCATTTCTACATTGATGATGTAAAAATGTATGACGTTTCCGTTACCAGGCCTTATGTCTAAGTGGTGTTGGTCCGGCACGACAAACTAGTTAAGATTTTGGAAGAACACAACATTGGAAAGAAAGAGCTGCAGCTGCTTAAACACGCGTATTATAACCAACGAGCCAAGTTCACAACGACACTCGGAAATACTCCGACTGGATCCCCATCAAACGGCGAGTTAGACAGGAATGCGGACTAAGCCTACTTCTATATTACACCTAGACTGAAGTGACTATGCGAAGAGATGTTGAAGAAAGAAAGGAAGGAAGGGATAGTCATCAACGGCTGTAACATAAATAACTTGAGATACTCAGATGACGTTGTGTGCGCAGGCAAGTTTTGCAGCAACAAGATTGTTTGTTATTTGAGAAGACAGTTCCATGCAAATAACGACCACCAATTGGGCGAGATTAAAAAGCGAATAGCCAATGGCAAAACATCCTTTGTGAGAGGAAGTTGAAACTGGACCTGAGAATAAGAGTGCTGAAATGTTAAGACGAATTGACAATGATGAAGTTTTTTGAAGTCTGTTGTGTTTTCAGATGAGGCAACTTTTCACATTATGGTAAGGTTAATCGTCATAATATGCGGATTTGGGGATCACAAAATCCCCATCAAGTTCTTGAAGTCGAGCGTGACAGCCCTAAGGTCAACCTGTGGTGCGGGCGTTTACATGATCGAGTTATTGGCCCATTTTTTTCCATCGCGACAACCGTTAACTCCACCAACTACCTTGACATGCTTGAAAGATACGCATTTCTACAAGTTCAGGACGACCAACCAAATGTTTTCTTCCAAAAAGATGGTGCCCCTCCTTACAGGGCGTTAACAGTCCGAGATGTGCTTAATGCTGAATTCCCTTTGTTGTGGCCACCTCGTTCACTTGCTGACACCTCTGGACTTTTTCCTGTGAGAGTTTCTTAAGGACAAGGTGTACAGCACAAAAGTGAAAAGTGTGGCGGATTTGAAGTCTCGCTTTGTTTCTGCAGTTAGTATGGTAGATGACGCGATGTTGACAAGATCATGGGCAGAGGTTGAATATCGTTTGGATGTTGTCCGTGCAACAAATAGTGCATATATTGAACTTTGAGTTGATAAACATTTGTTAAAAACCGTTTGCCTCTACCTAGAAGAGTTTTTTATATAATGATTAAAATTGTCTAAACCATTTTGGAACAACATGTATAAATACTAGCAGAG
>JAHWFO010117370.1:0-15060 GCA_023313115.1 Rhysida immarginata
ACTTTCTATTCTAAGTACTTGTCTTATATCTAACACCAGTGCTCTGACTACGTATACTGCTGTTCCCTATGGCTATTAGCCTATTTATCTTTATTTTACTCGTATGGGTAATTGTTTCGTCCTCATCAGCCATATATTGTAAATATCGACTAGTCATTTGAAAACCTCTTCAATTGGGGCATTATCATAGTCAGTTATGTGTAGGATTGCGTTGCAAGGTAATGTTGACATTAAAGAGCTAAAAATTTATTCTGGGCGACAGATCCCATGTCTCCATTATCCCTTTAAATTTACAAATATGTTCGTCAATTGACCCCAACGCAAATTGCAAACCAAGCAGTGCTGCATTGACTCTTCCGATGAGCTTTTTCTTACTTTACTATTATTCATTTTCTTTAACTAATTATCCTACCAATACCGACCAGCAAAAGTATCTATGTCTAAACTGATTACGGCTTTACTGCGAAGTAACGCCAATAAACTAAATTCCAAGGCACTCAGTAATGTATATAAACAGCCTCTAATTACCTCACACAGCCTGGACGTAAGGGAAGTTAAATTTATCTCCTTGTCTAACTTGCTCAGGCATACGCTTGATCCCAGCGAGCTCAATGATCTACTAAATGGGCCCATTCCAGTTATTATAGCGGGTGACTTGAATGTCAAACACCCACACTGGAATTCCAAACGTATGAACCATAATGGCTACTTGATGAACCAAATTGATACCTTAGTCATCGGTGCTCTTGACGACACCTACTATTGCGACCACTTGCCCGTTAGTGATGTAATTGACATTGCCGACCTTAAAGGGTTTTTCAAACCGTATAACATCTGTACGGTAAATGACTTATCGCTCTCAACTTCGAGGGCTTAAACCTTGACCTGAGGGTCAGTCTCCGCCGGAAGCAGGATTGGAAGCTATTTAGAGATTTGCTCAAGGAGTGTAACATTACATCTACGGATCCTGCCAACAATGTTGACATTGATGGTAATGTTAGTGTGATATCATCCAATCGATTAAATTAGGCAGTGATTCTTGCACCACTGCCGTTGACCGATAGAGACCTGATCATCTTGATCTTCTCCCGTCCATCAGGCAACTCATACGTGTAAGGAACTCCTTCAGAAGATTGTGGCAACGTACTAGGTACTTGCAGTTCAAGACTAACTACAAGAGGCTAGTACGAAGGGTCAGCGAACAGGTGAAGAAGCTACCAATCCAAAGGTGGTGCAGCAAAATCAAGTCTGTCAGTCCATGACAATTCGCTCTGGTGTACAGTCAGGGCTCTCAAGAACAAGAAGGCCACCGATCTACATCATCTGCTTACGGAAGATAGGAATTTTGTTAGCAGTCCCCAGGAAAAGGCCCAACTAATTGCATACTCACTGAAGAGTCAATTCACCACCAGCTTTGAAGATAAACTGGCTGGTATCGAGAACACATATCTAGTTAAAGATGGCTGCATAAAGTATAATCTCATCCATCGTGTACATAGCCCTCTCTATGTCATTGAAAATGCCGAATTACCGAACATCATTAAGCGAGTAAAGAGTAAAAAGGCTCCTGGTCTAGACTCCATCACTAATGGTGCTCTCAAGAATTTGCCTCCGAAGGTAATCTGCACTATTACTAAGATTTTAAACGACTGCTGGAACCACGGCTACTTCCCCGATGCCTGGAAAAACTCAGTCATCCTCTCTATACCTAAGCCTGGCCTTAATCCCGCACTTCCTGTCAGCTACTGGCCCATCAGCTTATTGCCTACTCTTTCTAAAGTCTTTGAACGCACAATCCTGAAGAGATTCAATGACTTTTGCGAGTCAAATAATCTAATTCGCAAGGAGCAATTTGGCTTTCGTTCGAATCACCCCTGCCCATTCCAGATTTGGAGGCTGGTTGAAGACTTGAGCAGTCCTCTCATTTATTAGATGTACGGCGGAATTGTTTTTCTCGATGTCCATAAAGCCTTCGACCACGTATGTCACGACGGTCTCATCTTTAAAATGATAAATTGTGGTTTCCCTGTCGAGCTGAATGCCTTAACTCCTTGGTTCTCTCCTTCCTGTCGCATAGATCCTATCGTGTCGGGGTTGGTAACTCCTTGTCTGACCCCTGTGACGTCAACGCGGGTGTTCCTCAGGGTTCAGTCCTGAGCCTGGCGTTGTTCAATTTTTTTATTCACGACCTATCGGAATTCGCAAAGTGTAATCTGTACTTGTTCACTGATGATGTAGGCCATCATGACTTGCGCGAGGAATCCCGCACACGTCATCAGTCACTTGCAAAAGGCTTTGCAGCAGTGCGAAAAATAATTCGACAAATGGAGGTTGAAGCTCAACGTTGACAAATGTAAAGCTATGTTCATTACAAGTAAACGCAAGAATCCTTCGACAATCGACAATCGAACAGCGCAGTGAAAAAACAAAACGAGTGGTCCGGAAGCAATGCTTTCACTACCATACTCGTCCAAGTAGTATCCAAGGGAAGTACGCTGAATTAGGAAAGAAGCCAGATGAACCTTGTTAAGTCATCCAGAGGATAAAGAGGAGTCCTTTCCTATTAGGACAGGGAAGCAGATTGTTGATTGACGAGGGACACGAAAGAGCTAGGAGATCCAGTAGTCTGGAAAAATACCCTTTTGGATGTCTTCGAAGTTGACGTCCAGGAGATGACGAGGCCTGCGATGCCTGAGTAAACTTCGAGTGAGCGGGTGATCCAGAATACCTGCAACCAGAGGATTGGGGTGGTCCTTGATCTTCAGAAGAAGCTTCTTTAACGACTCCTGTACGTAGTTTCCAATAGGAGGTATATCAAAATCTTCAGCAATAGAAGCATTTGTTGCAACTTTCCTGTCCAGTTGGGCGATGGTCCTCAGGGTATAGTTTTGGAAAGTTTGCAGGTTCTTCCATCTGGACTTGCATATTGTGGCCCAGGCAGGCATAGCATATAACAGAATGGTCCGGATTACCATTTTATATAGCAAAAGTTAGTTATCTATTCCAAGAGCGCTGTTTCGCCCCAGGAGGGCGACCAGGCTGAACTTTGCCTTCTTAGCCTTATTGATAGCATAGGAGAGGTGGTCCCCCTAGTTTAGCTTGGCATCTATCACCACTCCGAGGTATTTGTAATTCTTCACCCATTCGAGCTCTCTACCCGAAAGAAGGAGAGGCTTCGGGGGTTTCCGAAGATTCTTGGTAATAAACATAGCTTTGCACTTGTCGACGTTTAGTTTGAGTCTCCACTTAGCAAACCATTTTTCGCACTGATGTAAGGCATTTTGTAACCCAGATGTGACGTGAGCGGGATTGCGGTCGGTAGTCATGATGGCCGCGTCGTCAGCAAACAGATATAGCTCACACTTAGTAAAGATTGGGAAGTCGTGGAGGAAGAAATTGAACAATGCAGGGCCCAGGACAGAGCCTTGGGGAACACCAGCATCAACATCACAAGGGTTTGACATTGAGTAGCCAACCTTAACACGAAATTTCCTGTTCATCAGAAAGGAACTAATCAAAGCAATCAGATCGTCAGGGAAACCACAAGTAATCATCTTGAATATGAGTCCGTTATGCCAAACTTGATCAAAAGCTTTCCGGACATCCAAGAAGACAAGACACTGTACTTTGCACAATTTAGAGGAGTGTTTAGATCTGCAACAAGCTTCTAGATCTGAAGTTGGCAGGAGTGTCCAGGTCGGAAACCAAATTGCTCCTCACGAACAAGATTGTTAACCACACAGAAAGCATTAAATCTCCTTAGGATGACGCGTTCGAAGACTTTGAACAACACAGATAGTTAACTTAAGGGTCTGTAACTGACAGCAAGAGCAGGGTTAAGACCTGGCTTTTGTATGGTAACAATGACGGATTCTTTCCAGTGGTCGGGGAAGTAACCAAGTTTCCAGCAGTCATTTATGGCTTTGGTAATAGTTGAGACAATATTAGGAGGCAAGTTCTTCAAAGCACTATTGGTGATGGAATCAATACCTGCTGCTTTTTTGATTTTAAGTCGCTTTATGATATCGAAGATTTCATGAATACTAATGACATCCTCAAAGGTAGGAACACGATGGATGCACTGGTAAGCGATACAGCCATTGTTCACAAGCTGAGTGTTTGAGAGACTGTCCAGGTTGGTCCCAGTAGGCGTGGTAAATTGGATATTCAGGGAATCCGCAATCAGTTGAGCCTTTTCCCCGTCACTGGTGACGAAGTTGCCATTGTCAGCAAACAGCGGCGACAATTGGATGGGCCTGTTACCCTTCAAGGCCCTTACAGTACCCCAGAGTGAGTTGTCCTGGACAGACAAAGATTTCAGTTTTTCACTCCACCTTTGTGCTCGCAGAAGTTTAACCTCTTCCTGGACCTTGCGAGAAAGCCTGTTGTACTTTTTCTTGAAAAAGAGTAGTCGCTTGTGCTGCCTTAGTCTTCTATAGGAATTCCTTTCAAGAATGAGTCGTCTGATGTAAGGAGGGAGGTCGAGGTGCTCGGGGCGCTTCCTATCAGTAGTTGAGGTACTTGAAGTAGTAGCATCATTTCTAGCACGAGTGTTTGCACTGATATTTTCGTTGATGTCCCCGTTATCAATAACTTCCCTGTATGGGATGCTATTTTCACGAAGAATATCCTTAAAGAGCTTCCAGTCTTGCTTGGAGCGCAGCTCTAGCTTCACATCGATGTTTAGGCCCTCGAAGATAAGCATGACCGGTCGGTGGTCAGAGGTTAAGTCGTCTACTGTAAAAATATTATACGGCTTAAGGAAGCCCTTAAGAACAGCAATGTCCAGCATGTCACTAACCAGCGAGTGGTCACAATAATATGTGTTATCAAGAGGACCAGCAACGAAGGTATCACTCTCGTTCACAGTGTATCCATGTAAGATATTGCCGTTTTGATTAGAGCATTTAGAATTCCATGCAGGGTGCTTGGCATTTAAGTCCCGCCATAATAACTGGAATGGGCCCAGACAGCAGCTCATCAAGCTCGCACAAACAAAGCTTGTGCTTAGGTGAATTATATAAGGATGGTAACTTAATTTCGCCTGCGTCAGCATCGTTTATGATTAGGGAAATTGCTTCCATCCCTGCGTAATTTGGGGTGGCTATCTCGCGATGGTCAATGCCGTCCTTGACAGTGATCGCTGCTCCACCAAATGCTTTACTAGCATTATTACCCAGAGGCCGATCCTTGCGATAGATATGAAAACCAGGCAAACAGAAAATTTGAGATGACTTCAAGTGTGTCTCACACACGAAGGCGATGTCGACATTCCAATTTATAAGGAAGTTGTAAAATTAGATGCGCTTTCGATTGATTCCTTTTGCATTCCATATGTTGCAACGAAGTTTCCCGTGAGTGATCTTTCTGTAAGGGCGTCTGTCCATAGTCCAGTTTTGTTTTCGTGGGATACAACCTGTGGCACTACCTTGCCACTGTCTTTGTAGATATTTAGCAAGTTCCCTAGACACCTATATATACTGCGCAACTGGTTATTATCAATGACACTTGTATCACCAGAGTTGGATGCGACCGAAGCATAGGTTTTGCCCTCTACCACTTTTGTGCTTTTGAGCCTTCTTACTTGGGGATATTTAGGGCACTTGGTATAACTTGATATGTGCTGACCATCACATAGGACACATTTAGGGGGGTCTTTACCCTTAACATTGGTACAGTCCCTCGACTGGTGGTTGCCAGCGCACTTATTGCATCGAGGTGTTTCAGTACAACCTTGAGAGACGTGACCAAAACGCAAACAGTTGTAACAAGGCGAGGGCCTTCTGTTAACTTTAAATAGTTCCACAATAATTGCTAGAGGACCGATACGTATTAATCCTAAGAAGGACTTGTTATGTTCATTATTCTGTAAGATAATCAAAACCATTGGCATTTCGACTGCACCATTAGCTTTTTTAAGTCTGATTGTTTTTTCCGGAAAATAGTTAGCCTTCCTGAGGTCGTCGCCAAAGTCTTCCAGATCATACGTTATATCGACATTTCGGACAACGTACTTCAGCATTTTTTCAGACTTTAATTGGTGATGCTGGATTTTCAGAACATCGTTGCTTTTGACTCCAGACACCAGAATCTTATGAGTCTCTTCGTCGTGGCACTTAATTTTACTTGTGTCCTTTCTACCAGTGTGCGCGGTGATTTGGTCTAGGGACACATGCTTTTTGACCTCTTCCAGAATCTCCTTGATTGGCTTTCCATGGTGACGAATTATGATCAGAGGAACATTTACGTTTCCTTCTCTATGATTAGCGTGGACAGATTTCTTGTTTTTTTTTTCACGAAAAACAACAGCAGCTACATCACTCATGGGCGCTTCACTGGAGATAATATCCACAGGCATGCCTTTTCTAGATTTTTTGTTTGAAACAAGTATCCAGTCGCTGGCTTCCCTAGTTAGATCGTCATTTAACTTTCGCTTATTCCTAATATTCTCCATTGACAGGGATTCTGCACAGTTAAGCATTGGGTCGTCAATGACTTCCGAACCCTCTTTAGAATCGTATGGAGGAGTAGCGTTATCCACTAACATGGGCGAGACGGATGGAATGGCAGAGCCCATATGGCAGAAACCTGGATTGGATAAAGAGCTACAAATACCTGGGCATAAAGATTGACTCTAAGCTAAACTGGAATGATCATGTTCAATATGCTCTCAACAAGGCTAAGAAGGCGAAGTCCAGCCTGATTGCCCTCCTGGGGAGAAACCGTGCCCTTGGATTGGACAATAAACTCTTGCTCTACAAGGTGGTGGTAGGCACCATCTTGCTCCATGGAATGCCTGCCTGGACTTCTATTTGCAAATCGAAATGGAGGAAACTACAGACCTTCCAAAATGTATATCACAGGGCCATTGTTCAGCTCGATAGAAGAGTTGCCAACAACTACTCTATTTATGAAGACCTCGGTATAGCCCACCTTTGTAGCTACGTCCAGATGCTCCTTAAGAAATTAATTTTCTTTTTTTTTAATTTATTGATTGTAATCCAATACGTTCATTCAAGGCCTGTATGCCCAGAAGCCGACGAGTTTGGTCTCTGTATGGACCTGGATTAACGACTGCTGTATGATGGTCGCAGAAGCCGGGGGGGGGGGGGCGAAGATCGTACTCACTGATTAGCCGTGCCTCATGTTGTTTAACTTCCCTGAAGTTGTGTGTTCAGTGGAAGCCTCCCCCTTGGTAGCCAGTATATTGCTTCTTAAAATCAAGGCACACGATAATTCCTTGGTAGCCAGTATATTGGATCACTCACTAGCCTTTAGGGGTTCCATAAGGATATGAAGACCCCTTCATCTACTGGAAGTCAATTTCGATGACATCAATAAGGTCGTCTTCCCTGACTTCTGGATATCTTAGCCGCAGATGCTCAGGGCTATCACAACAATCCTATTCCTCGTCCTACCAAGTTAGGACTCAATTCTCAGGGTAACTCTCGAGGGACATCAGGCTTCCCCTCTAATTCAGTATAATTCCCTTGGTTACTTTATGGGCGAGTGTGTTATGGAAGCTCGGCTCCCGGACCGCTCGTGTCTTTTCACTACACTGTTCGATTGTCGATTGTCGACCTCACATAAAAACCCTTTTTCATTTAGGGCAAGGGGAAAAATTTTTTTGAACCAAACTAATTAACGACTAGCCCTAATGCGCATAAATATTAATCTCTCTATAACTAACTGCGCACTATGGATGCTTGTTAGACCCCGTGTCGAATGGGCTGGGAGACAAACTCTGACGTAGCTCGCAGTACGACCGCGTGGATATTCATGAAATAGTCCAACACTTTTCTTGTCGCACGGCTATGCACGAAGGGGCAATAGTTCGATGACCGGGAACACAAACTTTGGCTCCACTCGGTGTTTTCAACGTTTTCCTCTCGTACTTGACAGTCGCTCGCTGCCAATTCCACTCGTCGTCGCTTGTTCCGCTTTCCTCTGAAGCACGGATTTTCTGTAGACGTCTGAGTAAACAATATTAGACGCTATTGACGGACGCAATAGGTGTTCGCAGCGAGAGAGATTATCCCGTGCAGTCGACCTTGCCATTCTTGTCCGTGGCTGGGTTTGCTCCTCCAGCTAGTTCCAGTCTAAACGAACAGGTACAGGAGAGTGGCAAGCTGCGTCCGACTCGCACCACTTTCCGCTCACTTCTCCCTCGATTCTCTTTAACCCTCTTTCCAATTTTTGTTGCACCGCGACGCTCTTTCGATTACAGCTCTTCCTCCACAGCCTTTGCTTATTAATTTTAATTATCTTAATATCTGGCTGTGATGGAATACGCCCATCTTTGTCAATAGATGGCGGCAGCTGTTTCGTTTGCCAGCAAAGCCCTTAGCGCTACTATCTTCGCGCTCGCTCTCCTCGTTGCACTCTCGAGACATACTGCATGTATAAATTTTCATTTTGGTCCTAAATGAAAGATCTGCGTCTGTAGATTTGTCAAATTTAGTTTGTGTCCATAATTACTATTAATTAGCACTAATTTACAATTCAAAAATGATTTAAGCGCATGTGCATCGATAGGATAAAAACTGAAACACTGGAATGGAAGCGAAGCGGTAGAGCTTCCTAATAGGTCGGCGTTTTTTGAAGCCCTCGGATAGGTCCGCCACCACGTCGATTTTACTAGATCGTGTATCCCAGCTTCAAAATTGGAATTCATACTAGCACACATTGACATTATGGCTGATGGACGCTATACTATTACTAACAGAGGTAAGCTTCATCGTGTCATATGGATCGCCAGGGGGATTCCCCGGTGGCGTATTGAGTTTTATAACTATTTAATTAACTGGGATATAGACGTGACATTTGTTGTGAGACACTCTTAAAGCCGGGCAAGACTTCAGAATCTCTGGTTATTGTATCTACTGCAAAGACAGAATTCTTCCTTCCAATATGAAGGAGACCTGGACAAGCAAAACAAATTACACCTTTTTAAGGGAAACATTGCATTTATCCGTTTTGACAAGCCGCTAGAAAAAATCGTCACGATTAGCTTGGCACAGGTTCAAAAGCTCGGAAGTTGCAGGAACTTATCACGGATCGCACCTCCAAATTTCGGACGGGCTGCGCCATGATGCTTTAGACGCTCTAGCGATGCTTAGCGGTACTGCGCCAAACGCCGCTTTGTATCCTCCAGCACTCGCGGGATGTCGCTTCCCAGTGGCACAACAAATTTCAAAAGCGATCGTTCTTCTATGTTGATTGTATTAATACCGCCTCTCATACGGAGGGTTGATTCAGATAAAATGAGACGACTTTGCAGTTCTGTTACGATGGTGTAATACCATAGCGCCACCATCGGTTGTGTTCAATGTGAGAGCCACGTTGTTGGAGGCTTCGTAATTTCCACTGAAGTAGGCTGAGTTTGAGAGACTCCATGGGAAGCTCGTTCCACACCTGCTGACACACTTTCCATAGCCCATCAACGGTTCCTGGTCGGCGGCTTCCGAGCCGTCGTTTCAGGAGACTAAAACCACAGAAATCCGTCGGTGATGCGTCAGGAGATTTTACAGGCACATGAGAGAAGGGGATCCTGTTCCATGTTTCTGTAGTAAGCCACAGATAACTTGGCAGTGTGGCTTGATGCCTTGTCCATGTGGATCCAAACTTTTGATTGCTCACCAGGGTACAGCCCAAGATTGTCATGAATTATTCTGGAGACTGTTGCTTGTGAATTACCTTTCCTTTGGGCTAGACTTCTCTGTGTGGGGGGATTTTCTTTCAGCACTTCAGACCGGATTTCTCGCACCACCTGAGCTGGACGTGTTGACTGGGGCTTGTTTCTGGTCTGCTTCTCTGCTCGTCCACGTTCATTAGATGGTCGCAATTTGTTCTTTTTGATTATTCGACCCACAGTAGCTTTGGATACCACAGTACCATTTCTTTGCATAATTCCACAATGCACGAAAGACTGAAGTTAGCATCGAAAAGGCCAAACATATACCCTTCCCAAAAAGCTGTGATTTTGGAAGCCATGTTTCAGCACGAAATTTCCCAAATAACAGCAACAAGTATATACAAAGCTAATCCCCATGAATAGTGGACGAGTCATGCAAATCACATTCCGTCAAGGTCATGCGCGGCGTTTAAAGTCGTCTCATTTTATCTGAATAACCCTCCGTATTATATGAGAATGTATTATTTGGGAAGTAATCGACCAAACAAAATGGATACGGTCAACTTTGAGAACTAATTCTTGTTAGTAGGCAAGGAGCCTAAAAAAATGATAAGACACATATCAGATAACCACTTAGCGAGGTTCGACTGTATCAAATTTAATATCCAATAATTAAATTTAGAAAGTTTACAAAGCAAATTAAAAATTGAATCTACCAATCAGTTTTAAGCACCTATGAGAAGAATTGCCTGTCAAATGCCGCATGCCCTCGCTTTTCTTGATAGGCTGCAAATGAAGAGAATTGTTTTTTCAACTGAATAAAAAGGCGCGGTTAGAGCCTGAATGCAAAGCATGCCTGTCTTGGGCTACGATTTGCAAGACAAGATGGAAGGAACTCCAAACTTTCCAGAACATTACCCTAAGGACTATTGCACAATTAGATAGGAGAATTGCTCGCAATTGCTCCATTCATAATGATTTCGATATGACCCATGTCGGGAAATATGTTCAAGAGCTCATGAAAACCTTACTGCCTATTATGGCAAATCATGATAATGATCTAGTCTCTGGCATTCTAAAACATTCTCTACATAGAAAAAGGCATCGTAATCCAAGACATATCCTTGATGTCAATTTTGATGACATTGATAATGTCATCTTCCAGGTTACTGGGTTTCATAAATTCTATCGTTTTTTCTGTGGCTTACTATGTAATATACTCCTACTTCAGACAATCGTCAATCAAATTTTCCTCCACCAAGAGGAGGCAATTTTCTTTCATACTTTAGATGACCTTTGTGGGTACATCAGGCTTCTTTTCTAGTTCAGTGTATTTATCTTGGAATATGATTATGAAGGGTGAGATTATGGAAGCTATGCTTCAAGTTCCACACGAATACCGATATACTACACTGTTCGATTGTCGATTGTCGCCTGAATACAAGAGATATCGTGATCCAAAGGCATATACCTGATATTAATTTTGGAGGCATTGATAATGTCTTATTTCCAGATTACTGGACTTCATAGGTCGTGTTTTATCTAATACTAGTGGTCTGCGTCGACAATCAAAATCACCTCCAACCAAGAGGGGTATTTTCTCCTTCATATTATGGATGATCTTTATGAGTACATCACGCTTCCTAACTACTTCAGTGTAATTCCCTTGGCATTTATTTAGGAAGGTTGAGATTACGGAAGCTTAGCTTCAAATGCCACTCGAATAACGTTTCACTACACTGCTCGATAGTCGATTGTCCTGAATACAGTACAAGGAGAAATCACCAGTTTAAGGTGTGAACCCAAGATTTCTACTGCTGATATTGGAGAACGTCCTCGTTATGGCATATCGATTCTTACGATTCAATGAACTTTCCTCGCCGGTTCAAGACAAACTACTATCTTCCGTTTGCTACAGATTCTCAACTTTCCATAACAGAATCAGGTTCTAGTGTTAACAATGATTCCAAAATGGACTATTATGCTGAAAATGAACTCCACCACAATGTGATTGATGATGATGGCTTTTCAATGTCTTCTTTGTTGAAACCGCTCGAGAATACAATTGGGTCCTTCTACAAATATGGAGATGAAATGGACGAAGGTTTCAATGCATTTGAAGTTGACGACTCCGAAAACAATCCAGGTTGTAGTTTTTTGCGTTGATTTTGAAGATGGTTGCAGTAGGCGCAGTAAGGCAGACTCCGGAACCCAAGAATGTAATGAGGATTTTTCAATGCCCTTTATGCTGAAATCGCTGAAGAATGCCGTTACATCCTTATACAATGAAGATGACGAAGATTTCGACGCATTTGATCTTTCTATTTCTGAAGACGAATCATCTACAGGCTGGGGTATTCCTCGCGGTGATTATGACACTGGTTCAAAGAGGCGTCGTGATTCATACAGGAATTCCGAATTTCACGAAGTAATTTTGATTGATGAAGACGATCTTGATGGCTTTTCAATGTCGTAATTGCTGAAACCGCTTGAGAACACTATTGCTTCCTTCTATAATCTGCGAGAGGAGAATGACGATAGCAGTGATTTTGGAGGACCTTCGGATAGTGAATCAGGAACCGACTACGTTCCCCACAAGGTGATATTTATTGAAGATGATCAAGTGGTCGATGAGTTAACAATGTCCTTATCAAGAACAGTTGTAAAAGACGACGATGGTATATTTTTATGGTAAATATTCATTCTATCTTGAAATAAAGATCAAAAGGCAATTAAGTTTTTTTTGTCTGTCGTTAGTTTATACGCGATAATTTATATTGTGCGAAATACTGAAAAATTATTGCAGCTGCTTTCCGAAGTTATCTTCTGGCAAGAAAGGCACAAGCAGTGTGATGCGGGAAGCCGTTTATTAAATCGAGCGCGTTGTTATTGATTGATGGAAAGTACACTGATGAAGCGCGGACCTATATCAGTGGTGGCGTCAGCTGGTCGAGGTTATAATTGACTCCGATGTTAATTCATAACGGAAAAGCCTAGCAAATTATTTACATATAATTCTGATAGTTCCTCATTTCCTACCGTGATACTGGAATTGTATAACATTTGCCCCACTTGATAATAGCCCCGTAGCGTTATCGGTAAAGCAGACTTATGCTCCGAACTGCTTTTGAGTTTGCAGTCCTTGGTTTATTGCAAATATTATGACAGTCTGTGGAATGAGGTCCATTATCTTATATAAGAAAATCTTCATAGTCTGGTGCGGCTGTTGTCTTCCACTCACCGCGAATGTGTTCAAGTTCCCTCAATGTTGCCTGCTGCTCCCGTCAAATATTGCGCTTTAGACTGTCCATTTGTTCAATGGAACAACGCATTTCAAGTGCTTGTCCACATACAATACCTCCAATTATGTCTTGAGGCCTTGACCTGCAAGTTGAAGCAGCTGATTTGACGTTGTTCTTTACCTAACCTAACTGCCTTTACCTTGTGTGGGTTAGAGTTATACGTGTGCTCTGACACATCAAGCAAACGTGTAATTTCCAAATCTGTATATGCAATTACAACGTAAATCCTATACTGTAAATCCCCTTCTGTGAGAACACTCAACGTATTTTGGCTTTCGTGGACTAAAAGACGATGTGCAGGAGATGTTGTAAGAATTTTTATATGGTCATGGAATCAGAATCAACTAAATTGGAGGATTGGATTTTTATGTATTATTATTTAATCTTTAATTAATAAAAATTTAATTTCTTTAATGTGATCAACTTTGTTCACTACTTTTATAGAGATATTAATTTTTCTTCTTAAAATGAAGGATAACTACAGTATAGCAGTTAGAGGCAAATGTGCACTTTCCCGTTATTCCTACAGGGCTATTCTCGGGTTTGGCAAATGTCCGGATCCCTGATACTGGGGGGCATGAACGATATGAAGTTAAAATTATTGTTCCATATGAGCTTATAAGCGTGGTTCCTAAAAATACAGATGCATGTTGCCAACTTAGGGGATTTTCGAGCTATCTGGTGAGGAAAAAATTTGATCTGGTAACTGGTGGTAAATCTGGGGGCAATTGAAAAGTGGTTCTGGTGAAATTTTATAAGTTAAAATCAACTGTCTATTATGTTGAGATCTATCACTATCATATGATTGGTGATATACAGAGTATCTCAAATTGATGTATACGCTCTTTCGTTGCTGAGTTATAACGTTTCAAAGAGTGCATACATCAATTTGGGACACCCTATATATAATGATATATTACGTCATTTTTAGTTCATATTTCACCCATTCAATATATCAATGCCAAAAGCTGATTTACTAAATAATTCTTTAGAATTTGTGCATGCTTGCGAAACACGCTGGATGCCAAACTTACTTTAATTCAGAGCGTCACCAAAACGATAAATAGGAACCATGCAGTCGCTTCTTTTCCAAACTGGATAAAATAAATAGGAAGTGAAAGGATAATATGTTTGAACATAATAGCTATAAAAATTGACATTTTGCCAGCACTTAACATAATGCTGTGGTCCGTTTTACCTAACAGGTCCGCTATGCCCCCCCCCCCTTTCCCCTATCCAGAATTTTAAATCGGTAAATGTATTTGCTAACTCATTTAACATAATGCTTACAAAGGAAATGATGTTCAATGATGATACATACTTGGCAAATTTTACGTTTTTAAAACAGATACTCTCACATGTACAACGTGTCGACAAGGCTTATGGAAATAGCAAGTGAGAGTCTTGTAAGTTGTTAAATGACGTATCTTTCCTTCCGCAACCACTTGGTCGCAGATTTATACTGCCATGATATATTGGACAGCAAATTCGATATGCACCTTGATCTATTAGGTGAAAAAACACATTTTTTTACTTGTATAAAGTTCCCCAGGAAACTGAAAGTAAGAAAACTCATCCTTCAAAACAAAACTGCATGAATCGGCAGTACTCAAAATGACGACGTGCACACATTGTATGTCAAATCAAAACAAATAAAAATGTCATGATACTTAGCTCCCTGAGTATTTAATTATTTTATTTTTCTTTATTATTATTTATACACCACAGTCAGAGTGACTGCTGCGGCGCTTATAAGTATGAGGTATTGTCCGGTGTTTTTAGTGTTAAAATACGTAAATACATGTGATGAATCTAGTTAGACCCCCTTTTCGTCTGTAAATCTACTGATAGTAACACGAATAAGTGTAAAATTTTCTGCTTCAAGCTCGTTAAAGGCTAAGCTTGATTATTTTACTGACGAGACCAACGGCAAAGACAGGCCTGGCAGCATTGAAAAATCGCATCATCGGGGTCTGAGCAACAATACAACTTTCATTCTATTAATTTTGGACTTTAATAACACTTTTCCGGCCCGATGGCCGAGAGGGCTGGGGCGCAGGCTTCAGTGGTTCTCGTAATCCTCGGGTCGCGGATTCGAATCCCGCTGTGGCATGGATGTTGTGT
>JAHWFO010117374.1:0-46839 GCA_023313115.1 Rhysida immarginata
CCGGCTCTCAGGTTAACAATGCGGCCAATGCTGTTTCTTCGCTATTCCTCCCCTCGGCCGAGTCGGCTTACCGGAGAAGTTCAAAAGAGGCGGGGTGAATGGAGGAAAAAGAGAAGAAAAGGTATAAAAAGCGAGCCAAAGGCACAGAGAGAAATTGCATCGTGAAGAAAAGGCAAATTTTCCAAGTCTGACCACTGCATTTAGCCCGTGACTGCCCAGGTGGATAAATGTGGTGACTGCCCATGACTGCCCATGGTGTCGGACTAGAGGAGTGGCCATTCGAATTCAGTTCCCGACCTGCTTAAGCTTTGAGACCACGGGTTTTTCGAACATAGTCCGATTTGCCTCATGCAGATGGTTTTGAATGTAGCAGTCAACAGCTGCACCTGTTTTGATGATCTTTGAAGATCTTACGCTTTCGAAGATCTTTAAAGATCTAGCGAGTTTGCTAGGCAATACAACCTTGTTAATATTGTAGCAACATCGTCAGCGTTAGCTCCAACATCGCGAATAAAAGGCGCCAATTCTATCCAGGACGCAACGTTTTTCCCCAAACCATATTTGCCATTGATGTCACAACAGAATTGGTGATCGCTAAAATCTTGTGTAGCTTTCTACAACTCAACGGCTGTCTATTTGCCCATGATTAAATCCAATCAACCACCACTACAAATGGATAATAAAAAATTTCACTGCTTGATGAGTAATAGCGCTGCACTATAAGTGTAATTACAATCCTTCTCCTTGATTTAGCTGTTCAAATAGCAGAGAGAGAAAGGCATTATGAATGCAAATGCCATTTATACATGGGATTGTATAGTAAAAAACGTCATTTTCTCTGTTATTTGTGACCTTTTGAACCGGAAATAGATCACTGATTTTTTCCCACCAACAAACTCAAGCTGTCGTTTTGCTTAAGTTGTCGAATGGCGAATACGAAAGTATAAAATTTGAAAGCATTCGAACGCTAGAGCACCAACAGACAGATGCACAGACAGATAAACGGGCGCACATTCTGTAAACATGTATCTAATGATTCTAATAAAGTATAATTCTTAACTAAGTATTATAAAGTATTATCACTTAAAGTGATAGCGGTGTTCAATTGGGATCTTGCTATCCTATAACGTTACTTTGACGCTATTGAGGACAAAAGAAATTTGTTTTCTAACATATAAAACAAGATTTTTGAAATGGAAGTCAATTATTTTGCAGATGAATATGTAACACAAAATAATTAATCAGACAAAATTTTGATGAACTGGAGAGAATGAAGGGGCTTCAAAATGTAAGATCCTTCTTCAAATATACTCACAGAGCTGATGTTAAGCAAACGACCAATCCTACCTAGCGAAGATAAAACAGTCAGCGATGCTCAGGTTGTTATTTGGTATTGCAATGAGAATCCCACAGAAAACATTCGCGCACTAAGGTTAGGCAATTAACTCGATTAAATGGAAGCATATCGTTTAATATCAATAAATGTTGTTTTAAAATTACGACTAGCTTTAAATCGTGATTAATCGATTAGAGTGCTTAATTTTAACATATCAGTTAATATTGTCATAAGTTTTCTTGATCAATTGATCGATTTAAACCATTTAGATGATTAATAATGGACTGAACAAAGCAATAATTTTTGTTAATCGCTTATATTTGTCGACCACAATAATCACAGAATTGCCCAAACCGAGAACTAAATGTATTTACGATCACGTTTTTAAAAAGTGTTCATTATTCAGTAGCGGAAGAATGAAGCTACTTATTGTTTTCACAATGTCCGTCTGTCTGTCCGTCCTTTCCCTTCATAATTTCCGTACTTTTTGACATAGAAGGTTAAAATTCAGATTGTGGCTTACTATGGGCATATGCACCTTCACTATTTAATTTGGTTTGATTGGCCCATTGGGGGTGGAGTTTCGGGGGCAGAAATTAGAGGGGACCAAAAGGTTTACGCGTATTTATGCATATAAAGGAGATTCGGTATGCAGATTCCTCTAAGCAAGGTCAACATTACTGTAAAGATTAGACAAAATTGTCCCAATAGGGTCGGAGTTGTGGGGGTGGCAATCACTTGGTCTTAAGAAATTTATGGCAACATATAGGGTGTAATATATCATTCGATCGAAAATAATGAGAAAGGAAAGGAGATGGAATATTTTATATTTTCTACATACAAGGTTCGAAAAAATCAATTTTAATTGAAAAAATGGGAGGATTAAAAAGTGCAGATGCAAGAATAAATAAAATTGAAGATTGGTTTTGTTAGAAATTTTGGTTAACAGCAAATAAGTCAACTTATGCTGAGTCGAGTGCGGTACACTGAGGCGCAAAAAGCAGCAACAAAGACAGTATCAACAGCTAAAGTCAAGGCCTGGGAGAAGTTCGGGGAGAAATTAGAGGCAGACTGTGGTTCGGCAAACAACGTATTCTGACAGACCGTGCGCCGCCTCTGTCTCTTTCATCACAAAGCATTAAGAGTTCAGATGGGAGACTTCTAAAAACGGAGGAGAGCGTGTTGCATAAGTGGAAGGAATACTTTGCATCTCTTCTTAATCCGGTGACAGCAACAACTGAGGTGCACTTTGGAGCGGAGAATAGTCACGGTAGTATCACTGAAGCAGAAGTCAGATGGGCAATTATGTCCCTGAAGACTGGCAAAGGTGCAGGTGATGATAAAATCCGGTCCGAGATGTTAAAGGCCTTAAATCAGGAGGGTATCCTGTGGCTGACTCGAGTGTGTCAGTTTGCTTGGATATCTGGACAGACCCCTAAGCAATGGCAGACAGGAATTGTGATCCCTATTCTTCAAAAATGGAGATTGGTAAGATTGCAAAAACTGTCGAGGCATCTCGTTGTTCAGCACTCCTGGGTAAGTGTACGCTAAGTGTCTGGAGAAGAGAAGTCGGGAAATAGTCGACTCCAAACTATCGGGGGAGCAGTGTGGTTTCCGACCTGGCCGAAGCACGACGGATCACATTTTTGCTCTAAGGCAAATCATTGAGAAATCCTAGGAGTATGCAAAAGAGGTGTACGCTTTTTTCAATTGAAAAATGGAAGGAAAAATTCTGCGACCCGGATTCGAACCAGGAACCTCGACTATCATGGCCGATGCCTCTACCAATTGGGCTATCGCAGACACCACGGACAGCCAAGCTGTCAAACTTCGTTGTCTTTAAGACACCTTGAAAAAATCATTACCTGTGCTTGGAGACGTATATCCAGTTAATAATTATTATTATTCACTTATGAGGTCTACGCTTGCTTTGTGGACCTCGAAGAAGCATATGACAGAAATCCTGGTGAGAAGCTCTGGCAAGTGTTGCAAGAGTATGGAGTGGATGGGCAATTACTGGTTGCTATCATGTCTCTGTACGAAAGCTCTGAGATGTGTGTCTGGATAAATGGCATTAAGTCAAAACCGTTCACCGTGGGAGTTGGACTCCGCCAAGGGTGCGTACTGTCGCCCCTCTTGTGCATTATCTTTATGGACTGGATAGACAGGGGCAGCCGAGGCGATGAGCGTTTTCGCGTGGGCGATTGCCTGCTGGAGCGGTTGCTCTTTGCTGACGACCTTGTCCTCTTGGGGAGCGATGTACTGTCTGCATCCACAGTGCATCGGCTGCAACTCCTTCTCACTGGAGCCTGGATCCGAAGTGAGTGGTGGGCGATAAGCTGCGGTCTGGACTACAATACAGATAAATTTTACTGCCTATATGTCCCTCAGTACAGAACCTTGCGAGAAAGACCAGCAACAGTGCTTATAGGGAATAAAACAGTGACCTTAGGGCTCTAACCAAGCCCTAAGGTCATGCAAATAGCGGTTCGCTTTCATGGCCGCAGTGGCGCAATTGGTTAGCGCGTTGGCGGTCCGAGCCAAGGGTTCCTGGTTCGAATCCAGGCTGCAGAATTTTCTTTCCTATTAATAAAACAGTGCAGTGTACTGATTCCATCAAGTACCTTGGTTTTATACTGGATGCATGGAGAAGCTGGGTAGGCCACATACCTATCTCTGCAAAAGAACGGCAGCGATCGGAAGCAGAATATTTATATTCGCAGGAAAATATTGGGATCTTTCTACCAGGGCACGCAAGGCTCTACTGATCAACATCATCAACCCCATGCTACTGTACGGAGCGGAGATATGGGGCCAAAGGGCCATCAACACGCACCCAAGGAGGCGTCTCCACACTGCCCAGCGACCTTTTCTTTTGTCCCTGGCGAGAGCCTACTGCTCCGACTCCACGGAAGCCCTGCAGGTCATTAATGGCTGCCCACCTCTTCATCTTCTAGCACTCTTCCGCCATAGATTCCATGAACACCGCACTAGCCGCTTTCTGGAATATGTGGCCCCACCCGGATTTTCCTCTCAACCACCACCTTGGGAGGCCCGCAGCATCAAGGAACTGTGTGATGGCAACAGCAGCCCTGGCACCGACATTGAAATTGACACAGATGGGTCAAACATTGGCGGTAAGACAGGAGGAGGCTTTGTTGTTCTGGAAGGCTTCACCGTGGCTCACCAACAGACCTTCAGCTTGGCACCTAATTGCTCGGTTTTTCAAGCAGAGGTGCAGGCCATTAGAGAAGCACTGACGTGGCTCAATCAATCAGAAGTCGCGCTACGTGCAATTACGAGCAACAGAGGTTCCTCCGAGCAGACCATCGCTGCCAGGACTGCTTTACTGCAGGCAGTCGATTTACGCAGCATAACCCTACGACGGGTCAAATCACGAGCTGGCTGATGTGGCCGCAAAGAAGGCGGCATTGCAGCGGTCAGCCATCTTAGGGGCTCACTGTACAGGGAAGCATTTAACACATGGCAAAGGGAATGGGATAACTCCACGAAGGGGAGACCAATTCACCAGTTTCTGCCAAGGGTTTCGACCGATACAGTCGGCTAGCACCCCTGAACAATTCAAATGATCACTTGCCACGGTCCCTTCTTGCACTATCTAGCGCGGTTTAAGCTCGTTACAAATACGACACTCTGCCCATGTGGATCCGGGACCCATTCCTCGAGTCACCTCCTCGATGCCTGCACACTCCCTGCATTCGCACGTCCATTCGCATACACGGCTTATTTGAATGCATTAATTATTAAAGATTTCGAAAAATTCTCAGTGAAAACAATTGCAGCCACAACCTTTGACTTGCCATGATAAGAGCGGTGTATAGTTTTTGCAGATTAAACCACCCCTAGGTCGTGAATTTCAGGACCGGGGAAACGGTGTTATATCGTGGCTTCTTTCAAGTCGTTTGGTCCTCGTGACTCGGTCGGCAGGGGCCCCTGCAAGCAGGGACCCCAACCCAACAAGACCTTGTCCTCTTTGGGTCTTCTCGCACGAACCTTCAGCTTGCACTAGACCAGTTTGCAGCCTAATGTGAAGAAGCTGGGATGAAGATCAGTGTGACTAAAACTGAGGTTCTGGTCCTTTCAAGACAGCCTGCTCAGTGCGCTCTCTATGTTAGGGGAGCCTCATTGAGACAGGTGGAGAAATTCAAGTATCTCGGGATTGCATCCACGAGTGATGGACGGCAGGAGAAAGAATTGGATGCTCGGATGGGTGCAGCAAGCAGTGTCAGACGTGAACTGTGGCGATCCGTGGTAACGAAACGCGAGCTGGTAACAAAGCCAAGCTCTTCATCATCAAATCTATCTTTGTCCCCATTCTCACCTATGGTCATGAGGCTTGGATAATGACCGAAAGTGTGCGATCGCGAGTACAAGCGGCTGAAATAAGATTTCTGAGAGGTGTAGCAAGTGTTGGTCTGCTAGTTTTCTGCATTGAGAGATCTCACTTGCGCTGGTATGGCCACATGATACGGATGCCCGAAAGTGGTCTTCCTAGGCAGTTATTTTCCAAGCCGGTGGGTAGACACTTGTTGGCAATACACTTCCACCGACGGGCGGTTGCACGCACACGCCCCAACGCGGCTGTTTCAGACCACGTGCGTCGTCCGGCCCGTGCCCCAGACAGCCCCGATGCGCCACTCGACCCCCGCGTGCTAGAGAGCGCACAACTCTGCTAAGGGACGCACGCCCGTTCTTCCCGTGTGCCAGACAGCTCCGCGGGGCGCCGGGCAGCCCCACCGTGCTTCCGGGCACAGAAACGTGCTAAGGGAGACTCACGCACATTCCCTCACTCTTTTGCCGGGCCATCCGGCGCACATCGCGGGGCTACCAACAGCCCATTCTAGCAAGTGTGTTTAAGTTAGTTTACAAAATATATTATATTTATTTAACAAAATTAATAGGTTAAAAAGCGCTGTCATCAGAGTCCGTTTGTTCGTCCTCCTGTGTATCTTCCTCCCCTTCACTTACGGTGGAAGCTTCGTCAAATAGAGTCACGCTTTCTGATGGTGCTATGTTCAAAAAATTGTTCACCTTGCAGTACGCTCTTTGATAAAAGCTTGCGTTCCCTGCTTGATAGTGCTGGGCAGCAGTGGAGGGAAAATGATTCAGGTAATGGTGAATGAATGACCCCGGCAAACCAGACATGAAGCTTAGCGAATTCAGAATTCTTCGGGCATCACGGGCTCCGACCACCGGTAGCTCGTGCTTCGCCTGAAGCATTGTCAGCTGTCGATCGGTCCGTTTCAGCGGGCGCCCTTCCGAATTGAACACAAGGGTCTCCATCGTTTTCCTGGGCGGCTTCTGTCTGTCTCCTTCCCGGCGAAACCATTCCAGAACGTCACCGAGTAATCCCTCAATCACGATCGCACTGGCTCTCTGCTTTTCGGTTTTGTGATGCCGGACAAGTGCAACTCTTGTTCCGCTCACCGTTTTTGCCATCTGGTACTCTTGTATGGTTAAATTGCAAAGAACGTCGGGCCTTTTGCCCTGAACGAGTGACACACACCCGGCACAGAAGCCGATAAGATAGTTCTGTTCTTTTTGTCTTAGGAACGCTCTCGACAATAGGCTCTTCACAGTAGCCGCCACTTCTGGGCTTCTCATTGCCGCAGTAAGGGCGTGTTTCGCTTTCTGCTCGTCGACCTCACCACTGATTGTGTGATAAAGATGGTCTTGCATATTGGCTCGGCCCCTGTGAACGGAGGCTCTGCCTCTCAGTTTCAAACATTCGGACAACTGCTCGATTTTCAAGCAAAAATTCGGGTCAGGCAGGCCCTAGTTCCTCTGTAGTTGGGCGGCTAAGCACTCCGTGAAGGCAGTCAAGTATTTCTTCAGGGTCTGCGGGCGAATCTTTAGTTCTTCATCAAACATCTTGACACAGTCTTCGACCGAGCGTATGTCAAATAGAGGGACCCAGTTGGTAGGTCTATCCAGAGTGGGTTCTAACTTTTGCCCTGCCTTCTCGTAAATAAATCCAATTATGCTTCTGGCCAAGCCATCCTTTGCTTCCAGCATTTGCTCGTATCCTTGATGTGTTCAGAATACAAGTCAAAGAAACGCTCTTTGGGCTTGCTCGGTCGAATGACTTTCCCACTTCTCAGTGTTTTGCCATGGAACGAAGGCGCTAAGCGTGGGACAGCAGACCCCGAGCTTCCGCTCTGATCATCCTCAGACGGGCTACTGCTCTCCTCGTCATCGGAACATGCCGTTCTATTCAACGTCGGTGACGTTGTCGCCTGCCCTTCAGCCATATCTTCGGGGTGCTTTGCCGGCAGTTTTAATAAATTATCGTCTCAGGCTCTCTGGCCTAAACACATCAGTTCTCTTTTCCGTTCAACGATGAGCTGTCTGCGACACTCGGGGGAGTGAATTTTATACGCTCGTACGAGATGCTGGTTCGCGTGCTCGTAATTGCTCGACCTGCACTCGCAGCCCTCGATGGGTCATTTTAGCTTCATTTTCGCTACTTAAGACATTTTATCTAGTTTAGGACACCAGTTCTTGCTTTAGAATTTCTCTCTCTCTTTCGATTTTCATTGGAACACACCGCAGCGGGCCTCAAGCAGGAATTACGACCTTACTATTTCGTTTGTATCAGTAAGAATAAGTCAACTCCTCGTAACCAATTGTAACCCGACCGTCATCGGCCCGCAACAGTTCGGCGAACCAGCATGATGACCGATCAGGGTTAGAGTGGTGTTAAGTTACCCCGGCCTCAAGCTAGGGGCTTATTAAGCTTCCCCGCCAACTCGCACTTGAAAACGGTTAGGATTCAACGGGTCAGACAAGGGAAAACGGACAAACAGGCAGGGAGGGTGATTTCCACTGGCTGACGCGCTCTCGCACGTAGGGTCGCGTACGCTTGTCAGCGAGTGGTATCGAGTTTGTGGGTTAAAAAAAACGGGCAGGCAAGAGGGGCGATTCCCACTAGCTGACACGCTCTCGCACGTAGGGTCACGAACGATGGGTCGTAAGTGGGAATCTGGTTTTCAGGGCTAGAACGCAATGGTAGGGCCAGACAAAAGGTCTTTCAAGTAGGGGTAACTAACACGTCTCGTCCGTCGTATAGCACCGGACCGTCTACACTTGTTTCCAACAGAAAAGTAGGCAGTCACGAGTGCGAACTGTCTCTGCTTTGCCATGCCGATGTCGACGCATCATGTCTGGCATTCATTTCACCTGTAAAACAAAAAAAAAAATAGCATGTTCATTTTTGGACTGTTGACGTACGAAAGTTTTTCCTAGGGAGAACCCCCAACGCAAGTCTACGTACACCCTACACTTAAGCAAAGACTTTTTTGGTAGCATTAATGTGCTCTTCTTCGACCTCCGTTTGCTAGCAAACGACCGACTTTTGGTGGCATTAAGGTGCTTTTTCTTCGACCTCGGTCCGCTAGCATTAAGAAAGCCCTACCTACTCCCGCCTTTAATGAGCTCTGTTCACTAGCAAATGGTAAAAACAAGAGAAAGAAAGCTCCGTTTTAAGGGATTTCTTGAACCAACCATAGCAAACGGCATTAAGAAATCCCTCTTTAATGAGCTCTGTTCACTAGCTAATGGCAGTAAGAAAGCCGTATTTACTCCCGCTTTAAGGACAACTTTGTGGGACTTAGTCAAAATTTTTGCCTCGTCCACGATCTCTGTTCATCAGCTACTGGGCCAATCGATTCAGACTTACTCCAAAATTTCGATACACCTCACTCACTGTAGGTCTGTTCACAGCTGTTTATATAAAAAAAAATTGCGCTAAGTTATGCTGTAGCTTTGTTCACGCATAATTTTGCTAAAATTTCTCCTAAAAAAATGGGGACGTGTTCGTCTGTTGCGGACAAATCCCCCAGTCGAAGGCAGAATCTCAATAGATCGCCGTGTGGTCCCTGCTCTGCTAAGTACGACACCCCGACCGTTACCTAGGTTGTCTGCGGACGATTTGGCACCTCTTCTTCAAGCGTACAGGATCGAGTGATCACGGCGCAGCCGCGGGTGGATTAACGACTCGACCACCCGGGAAATTGGATTCGGCCGTTTGCAAGGGTGAACGTCGGGCGGCTGGCCAGGGATTCGCTCCCTTTTCTTGCCCCGCACGCCTAGTGCTACCTCCCTCGGCTCGAGATGCTGACGGTATCGTTGCCATGGCTAGACGGAATTCTGACTTAGAGGCGTTCAGTCATAAACCCACGGATGGTAGCTTCACACCACTGGCAGCTCGACCAAGCACACGTGCCAAGTGTCCGAAGCTGCGGTTCCTCTCGTACTGAGCAGGATTACTATCACAACGACCGGTTACCAGTAGAGTAAAACTAACCTGTCTCACGACGGTCTAAACCCAGCTCACGTTCCCTGTTAGTGGGTGAACAATCCAATGCTTGGCGAATTCTGCTTCGCAATGATAGGAAGAATCGACATCGAAGGATCAAAAAGCGATGTTGCTATGAATGCTTGGCCGCCACAAGCCAGTTATCACTGTGGTAACTTTTCTGACACCTCTTGCTTAAAACAAAAGGATCGATAGGCCACGCTTTCGTGGTCCGTATTCGTACTGAAAATCGGGATTAAGCCAGCATTTACCCTTTTGCTCCACGCGAGGTTTCCGTCCTCGCTGAGCTCGCCTTAGGACACCTGCATTACCGTTTGACAGATGTACCGCCCCAGTCAAACTCCGTGCCTGAGAGTGTGTTTGGAGCGGGTCACCCGAGAGGAACAGCCGACGCCGCTCTGAAGGCGACGTGGCGCCCCCTCCGAGCTTGGCGCTAGAAGCGTGAGCGCTCGGCAACGCTCGCTTCCCGCCTCACCAAGTAAGTAAAGAAACGATGAAAATAGTGGTATTTCAATGGCGGCAAACGCCTTCCCGTGAGAGACGAAGCCTCCCACTTATGCTACACCTCTCATGTCACCTCACAGAGCCAGACTAGAGTCAAGCTCAGCAGGGATTTCTTTCCTCGCTGATTCTGCCAAGCCCCTTGGCTGTGGTTTCGCTAGATAGTAGATAGGGACAGTGGGAATCTCGTTAATCCATTCGTCCGCGTCACTAATTATATGACGAGGCATTTGGCTACTAGGAAATATTACCCGGGACTGAACTGTATCTCCCGGGTTGAGTTTTAAGTGTGTCGGCGCATTCCGGCTTGGGCAGGACCTTTTCAGGTGATGGGCCGAGTCAGAAACAGCCCCTTTTCAGGGACTGCTTCAGTGGGCAAGGTAAGGGGCCCCGCTAGAAAGGCGGTCTCGCGTTTTCCCTCCAGCCCAGCCCCAAGGGGGTACCTCATAGCTTCCGCTTTGATGCCCCCGTGCCTCGCTGATGGTCAGCGGACTCGAACCCACCAGAGCTGGGTTAATGTTGTGAGTAGGGTTAGTATCACCCTACACCAACAACCTAAAAAGGAGAAAAATTTTAATAAATAAATAAAGCTTTTAATAAAAAAAAGTTAATATCAAAATTATAATAGGCCCGGCCGGGGTGGTAAATGGTGGCTACCATCATATAATCCTTCGTGCAAACCTATGAAGCATTATCAGGGATCCTCGGATGGTACAGGCAGACAAGAACGACAACTGTCTCCGCGACAGAGACAGTGACTTCAAGCCCTGGATGGTTTCTGGGCATGTCAATCCCCGAGCCCGAAGGCCAAGCCGGCATGCTCTATGTGATACGAGCTTACCCCCGGAAGCACCACGTTCTGATATTTGGTGCGCTTCGAGCGTGCAAGATCGGACAAGGTCCCTACGTTCGCATCCCAAGCCACCGCGCAATCCGCTATAATAACCCGATCGGGGAGGTGGATCACCAGATCGGGCTTTAGACGCTCACTGGTGGTAGAGTGGCATACCAGCTCTCTCTTCACCCGGGCTCCAGGATTGGCGCTGGTTACCATCCTGGAGATTTGCTTGGCGAGATAATCGTGCCTAGCAACACGGGGGAGATGTACGGATTCGCATTCCGTCCGGTGGTGCAATAAAGCATTTTTGACTTGATCTTTGTGATTAACACCAACCGGAATGTGGAACTCCCCATAAATACGTTGGACGTACTCACCCACGACCGGCAATTGTAGCACGGCCGTGGCAACGGGGGAGCCCAGCCTGTCAAGGCGAGCAAAAGACTGGATTTGGGCCTCAACAGCAGCAAAACGAAGCTGCTGTATGCCGAGTCCACCTTCTCTGCTGCTGGCATAAACCAGGCAGTTAGGGAATCCTACGGGCAAATGCAACCACCGTTCACATATTGCCGGATCTTTTTGTCAATACGATCAGTGCTGGTGCGAACGAATAGTGAGTTCCCCAAGGTGAAAAGAAGCTGGGGAAGCACCACCATTCGTAGCAGATGCAAACGTTGCATAGGTTTAACTGCCGCTCCTGTGATCTTGTCCAGGAGTTTCAGAACAGGGCGCCAATCTAAATTCGGCGCCTTCCCAGCGAAGATCTTCAAGCCAAGATAAGTCAATGGCTGGTCAGGCGGGAGCGGTAAGATGGCATTTCTGCTCCAACTCCAGTGGCCGAATGCGGTAAGTCAAACAGCCGTCAGAGTCAAACCCCCAGCCTAGGTACCTCGTCTTGGAATGGTTCAGAACCAAACCTTGACATAAGAGGTAACGCTCCGATTGGTTGACCAGCAATTGCAAACCCTGGCTATCGCTGGAAAGCACAAGAAGATCGTCAGCGTAGGCCACAGCAGAAATTGTGGTCCCGGGCGCGACCTCCAATCCCGCCTCGTTGGTGTTAAGTCTGGCCAAGAGGGGGTCCAACATCAAATTGAACAAAAACGGTGACAGCGGGTCACCCTGCTTTATCCCACTTAACAGTGGGACCGCCACACCATCACTGTGGCCGTCATAAATGTACGTCATTGTGGCCCGATCGCGCAGATCCCCCACGAGATAGCAGTAGTGCCGGGGGATGCCACTATCCTCCAGAGACCATAACAGCACCTTGTGAGAAACGCAGTCAAAAGCCTTCGCGATGTCTAGCGAGCAGGCATAAAAGGGACGACGAGCACGACGGCAATGCTTTATCAGACCCTGTAAGAGGATAAGGTTGTTAGCCTCACTCTTATCCTCCATAAAGCCAGCCTGGAGTTGGTGATGCTGAATCACTGATTGAAGGCGAGCGACCAAAATCCGCGTGTACACTCGATGCAACACGGATGAGATGGTAATGGGCCGGAACCCAGCCGCTCACGGTGGCTGGCCCGCCTTCGGGATGAAGACGGTCCGAGACTGCCTCATCTCATCAGGGATCCGTCTGAAGGCAAACCAGTTGGAGTAGATTGCAGTCAGAACTTCAGCAGGGATGGACCTCAAACTCTCCACCGTTAGCCCATCAGGACCAGGAGCGGAGCCTGCCCGGGCGGCCTTCACAGCCGTCCAGACCTCCACGACAGATGGCAAGTCGAGAGAGATCAGTTGAGTAACCGGGACTGCTCTCCCGACCCTTCGTGGAGGTTGCGTATGCTTCCCTGCAAAGAGGGGGTCAAAGACCGTGTGGATCTCCAGTAAACTGAAGACTCCCACATCGGCCTCATTCCCCTCCCGCATAAGGGCATCGCAACAGACACCAGGGCCTCTAGCGTACAGATGTTGGTGACGCTTATATCTCTCCCGCTTTTGGGCAGCCCGATTGCGGGGAGAGGGAGGCTTACTCCTGGCTGATGGCCCCTCGGAGACCGGGCGCTCTGCCATATAACCTGGCACGAAATTACGTATCAGGTCAGTGATGACAGAAAACGATACCGTTCCCGACGTTAGGTCTTCTGCCTCAACAATACAACCACAACCTGCCTCTCGCAGCAGCTCTGAGATGACTTCAACAGCGGGGCCATTAGCCGTACTGGATACTGCCACCTCAGGCTGGCTAAGGGTCTCCCCGAGCAATCTACTATCCCGGGCATCAAGAATCATCCCGATATCCGGGGGCAGACCACCCTTAAGAGCCCTCTCATCCGCTACCATGGCCTGATAATCAGGGCGCGTCCGGGTGCGGCGGATGGCATTAAGAGTCCGCCCCTGAAATTTCTCAAAGATTTTTTCATTAACCTTTATAATATCAGGGGGGAACGAGGCTTCAACGGATGCCATAACCCGGAGCTCCGTCAGAGATTATTGACCATGGGTCACTGCCTCTTCAGAAGCCCCGGAATGGTCAGTCCGTTTATGCCTTGTGCAGGCTGCAATTGATTTAAATTCTCGGCCGCATCCGACATGGTCGCAGCGGCACGAGTTGTTGCCCTTGGCATGTGCTTTACGGCACTTAGTGACGTGAGAAGTCATGCTCTTGTACTTGTCAAAGGTTTTCTGGCACAGTACACATGTGAACATAACTTCCAGATCATGGGCCCCACGCACATGGTTTATTAAGCCAGTAACGTGAGGTTGCGGAGCCCCACAGATGGAACACGTGGGGGCGCTGCCACTTGGCACTGGATATAGAAGGTTATAATGAGGTGTAGCGATTAGGCGACTCGTACAGGTGACGCTGTTAACCTGTATTTATAGTTAGTAAAAATTTTCTAAGGTGTTAGTCGCCTGGGAACTGCCCGTCGAGTTAGAAATAGGGGGCAGACGCTTGCTGGTTTTAGCCTAAGAACACAAGAACGGTGAATAATCACTCCGCTCAACAGCTAGTCAGAGTCTGCCTTCGACGTGGCCCCTTAATTTGTGTCTTAGTTACCGACTCTCACCACTAGGAGGTACCAGGATCGATTTTAAGAGAGTCATAGTTACTCCCGCCGTTTACCCGTACTTCAATGAATTTCTTCACTTTGACATTCAGAGCACTGGGCAGAAATCACATTGCGTCAGCACCGGCCTACGGCCATCACAATGCTTTGTTTTAATTAAACAGTCGGATTCCTCTGGTTCGTACCAGTTCTGAGTGAGCTGTCAGAAGTCAGCCGGTAAGAGGCAAGCGGGCGTCCTTGCCACTCTAGCCGCGATGTTCCACGATAACTGCGTCGCCGGTCCACGAGCGCCCCTTCTAAGCCGCCGCGATAGCGTTAAGCACCCATGCAATGTGTTGCCGACGCAGTTTTCCCCATCACAAGGTAAATGCGGCAAGCACCGTGGAAGAGGAGAAACGCGCCGTTTGACGGCCATTCCGAGACACAACGCAGTCCAGTTATCAGTCGATCGCTTCTTTCCATCATGGCCCCGACTGACTCAGCCCTTAGTGCCAATCCTTGTCCCGAAGTTATGGATTTGGCTTGCCGACTTCCCTTACTTACATTGTTCTATCGACCAGAGGCTGTTCACCTTGGAGACCAGCTGCGGATATGGGTACGGCCCGGTGCAAAAATCACTTACTCTCCCTCGGATTTTCAAGGGTCGGCAGGAGCGCCCTGGACACCGCAAGAGCCACGGTGCTTTACGGGAACAACATCCCTTTCTCCGGGCGAGCCGATTCCAGGGAGTCCGTCCCTTACAAAGAAAAGACAACTCTTCCCGGGACTCCCGCCTATGTCTCCGAGTTCGTTTGCGTTACCGCATCGGTCCCCAGAGGGTCCGATCTCCGTATATGGGTTTGGGAATATTAATCCGATTCCCTTTCGCGCTGTCGGGGCCGTTTAGAATTTTTTTTATTTTTCACTGACACCCCAGTTCAGAACGGGATTCCCCTATTCTTTAGAGCCGACTGACCCATGTTCAATTGCCGTTCACATGGAACCCTTCTCCACTTCAGTCCTCAAGGTTCTCACTCGAGTATTTGCTACTACCACCAAGATCTGCACGGGCGGCGGCTCCAGGCAGCCCCACGCCCGACACCTTCGACGCACACTATCGCGACCCTCTTACTCGCCGAGACTTTTGGCTTACCAGAAATCTTTCTTCCCCGGTGGCTGGGTATGGGCTCGACGCTGGAGCACCATCCATTTTCAGGGCTAGTTGCTTCGGCAGGTGAGTTGTTACTCACTCCTTAGCGGTCCGCATCGGGCGCCATAACCCAGCGTTTGGTTCATTCCACAGCACCAGTTCTGCTTACCAAAAATGGCCCACTGGGCACTCGCATCCCGTTGCCGGCTTCAGTCAAGCAAGCCGGCAATCTCACCTATTGAAAGTTTGAGAATAGGTTGAAGTCGTTTCGACCACGAGGCCTCTAATCATTCGCTTTACCGGATGAGACTGCGTTCCTCAGCGAGCACCAGCTGTCCTGAGGGAAACATCGGAGGGAACCAGTTTCTAGACAGTTCGATTGGTCTCTCGCCCCTATTTGCACGTCAGGATCGCTACACACCTCCACCAGAGTTTCTTCTGGTTTCATTCTGCCCGAGCATAGTTCACCATCTTTCGGGTCCCAACATGTGCGCTCTGGCTCCACCTCGCTGACACGAGCGGCTGAGACGGGCCGGCAGTGCGCCGCCGAGCTCCACTGGGGGGTATAGCACCCGCGAATGGAAGAAGAGCTTCGCTCACCCGGACAGATCCTGCCTCGGTCAGTGTGAAGCCTGACCTTCACTCTCATTGCGCCTTAGGGTTTCGTAATGCTTTGCGAGTAACCCTTCGACTCGTGCACGTGTTAGACTCCTTGGTCCGTGTTTCAAGACGGGTTGGGTGGGCGACTGACCTACTCGCCGCCGACCTCAAGCGCCGCCACGATAGCAGCAACGTCCGACCGACCACCAGTGAGCCAACAGGTCTCCGACCAACCACACAAGTGGCGATCGGTACCTGGCAGCTCAACCTACCGAGCGGGCAATACGGATCATCGAGTGTGGTCACGCAAGGGGAAAGAGCCGGCAGAGAGTACATACCCATTATCCTGCCCCCAATACTGCCTTTGTTACCGGCAACCCAACCGGTCGCAGCGTCCTACTGAGGGGGAACTGCACCCGCCCGCTGCCGGCTAGCCATAAGAAGTAAGGCTCCCCTCAGGTCTCAATACATCGTCGACCCGCAAACGGGTTGATACCCCCCGTTCGACCTTCGAGGGCCCACCCGTTTGCCTCTGAGGGATTTCACGTTTTCTTGAACTCTCTCTTCAAAGTTCTTTGCAACTTTCCCTCACGGTACTTGTTTGCTATCGATCTCGTGGAAGTATTTAGCCTTCGGTGGAGTTTACCACCCACTTAGGGCTGCACTCCTAAGCAACCCGACTCCAGGGAGATAGCCGGCTGGCAGACACAACGAGAAGCCAAACGGGCCTTGCACCCGCCACGGCAGTGGCCCCAGTCAGGAGAACTTAGGCTTTCGCGATCTGCTGGGAGCAGCTCCTCCCAAACGCCACTTTGCCCGTCGTCCACTAGAGACGAGGGCTTCGGCGCTGGGCTCTTCCCCGTTCACTCGCCGTTACTAGGGGAATCCTTGTTAGTTTCTTTTCCACCGCTTACTTATATGCTTAAATTCAGTGTGTTATCTCGTCTGATCTGAGGTCGAGTTGATTTCTAATGACGGCATGGACGCAAGAGGCTGCCTCCTTTTCCCTTGCCCCCAAAACCCCATGCCCTTCAGACCGCACAAATAAGTGCGCGAACGGGGATTGAAGAAGCAAAGAGATGACAAGAGGATTGCAGACGGACTAAGAGTTAGGCCCAAGTGCTCTCTCTCTGGAGCCCTGCCATCCTCTACTTTTCCGCGGCACTCAAACACTCTCTATTCACGTGCCAGCCACCAATTTTCAGGCTTTGCGCCTTCAATATATTTTTATTTCTAGCTGGATGCATCTTTCCCTCTGTGAGGAAAGACGTTCTCCAGCGAGACCCAGGGCCTTTCTTGCAAGCATGTCAGGCCCGCGAGTACAAAGAGGTTTCAAACGTTTAATATATTTCTAGCTGGAGGCGTTTTCTCTCCTCCGTGAGGACAGGCAACGTTCTCCAGCGAGACGCAGGGACTTTCTGACAAGCATGTCAGACCCACAAGTACGATTTTACTGACCCTTAGACAGGCGTGATCCCGGGAGAAACCCGAGGCCGCAATGTGCGTTCGAAACGTCAATGTTCAATGTGTCCTGCAATTCACATTACTTCACGCAGTTGGCTACGTTCTTCATCGACCCACGAGCCGAGTGATCCACCGCTCGGAGTTGTATTAAACAGAAATTTAGTCTCGTTCGTTCACGAGCAGTCCATAGCCGTAGATGCATCTACAAGCTGACATGGACCCTCAAACGACCTAGATTCTGGTCTAGGTTAGCTGGATTTTAACCGGCCATGGGAATAATCTCGGTTGGCAGACTTAAAGATTTTCAACCGAGGTTTGAGAAAGGGTGCCAGGCGGCTCTGTCGCCGTGCTTCCGCGCAGTAGAAACCACCAAAGTGCCCCACGGAAGGTAACGACTGCGTCCTACAGACCTCCACTAGACGCTTTTCCGCAGCGTTTGTAAACACTGGGCGCCTGTCAAAAGTGGCTGGGACATGAGCAGGCGCCCTTCTGTTTGTGGCGGTGGCTTCTACAGAACTGCAACTGAAGCTCTTTAAACCTCTCTCTCTACTGGCTGGCGCGCCAAGCCAGTAAACTTTTCAAGGCGAGCTGCTTTGCCGTGCCAATTTCGAGTGACCAATAGGGCATAGCCCCGTGACTGTCCCATGAAACGTGAAAATCTCGCTGGGAAGGCAGGAATAGCTTTCAGAATTTACGTGCGAAAGCCCTTTGCCCACCTTCTCCCACAGACAAGTAACGAGACGGTACCTCTGCGTCAGTCGCTAGCAGGGAACACTCACGCTATGGGAAAACTGGCAGTTGTCCGCGTACGCTTTCGCAGGACGTTGCGAAGTTGCGCGTGCATGGCCAGAACAAAGCTGTCATCGGGATAGGTACCCGTGCTTAAAGATAAAAAAAGAAATCTAGGGAGGAGACCAGCCGGCTCAAGAGCCGTCACTCAAACCCATGCCAACCCAGAAACAATGGCTAATGCAGCTGTCAGCAGCCAAGCCTTACCAGGACCCTTAGGGTACCGGTGGCTGCTACTTGGCATCGCCGTTCCTTCCATTCCATCTCTCTCGGACCAGAGAGCGTGTGGCAGGGCCCAACCATCGCCCCAAGAACAGCCGCTCTGCCTTCTTGTTCGTCCGAGCTTTCTCTCACCGGGCCATGCAAGACGAAAGTATCGATCGAAACAAGTCATCAGAGCTTCTGGAGGAACCAGCTGTCTCCTCGACCTGTCGCAGCCTACAGACACGGTCTCCGTTCTCATGACTGCCGCCAGACTCTCAACAGAACGTCGGGATTCGTTGCCTGGTCTTTAGTGAGGAAAAACTGCTACGCAGTACGCACTTGACTGTTAGCCCGCTTTACCGCGAGTGTCTGAAGCGGTCGGTCTACGGGTTCGAGTACGGACGTGCGACTCGTTGCGAGTTTTAAAAAAGTGATCTTACAATAATGATCCTTCCGCAGGTTAGAGGTTTACTATTAGAGTGCTCCTCCTGGATTTTTTTTTTTTTTAGGAATTATTCAATATTGTATGGAAAATTTTTTTTGAAAGGTGTGTATAAGGTATCTCTGAACCTTATCAGATCAAAATGTAAAGGATCTGATAGGGAAATTGCTGTTTTATTACTCCTCTAAAATATTAATGTATGGAGCTCGTTATAGTGAACTGTTGAGGTTTATTAGTGTGCTCAAAATGTAATTATATAGTATATTTTGGATTTCTTGATACCCTATCTTGTATCAGAGTGGGGTATTTATGTAATTAGTATAGTGCTACAATTTTTATAATATTTATTTAGCAATTTGCGTTGTTAATTGGATGGTGGTCGTTATATTGAGGCTGTTGGCGCTACATCCTGTTTAACAGGAAGTAGGTGATTTGGGGTCTCCTATTTGTTTTGATTTTTTTTCTTCACATTAAGTTAGTTTTTATAAAATTAATTAAACAAGAGGTATTAATAAACTAATTTGTATTGGTGAGAGGGAAAATAATTGGTTTTTTTTATTAATCTATTAAAAAAATAAACAAAAAAAAATAATCTATTACTCATGGTGTAATACTTGTAGAATAATAAATGTGATTATGGAGGCCGAAAACGGCAATCCTCCATCCTATAGCTCAAAGCTGATAAATAGTAATCATATTAATGAGGAAGAAATCAGCATTAACCTGGAAAACAGCAGGGTAGTTATTAGAATGGTCGATGGCTCTAGTGTCGAAGACTATGTGAGGAGCATTATAGAAATATGTGGTGAGAATTCGATTAGAGCCATTGGAAGGCTCGATGGGCTCTACACCCATGTGTACATGATTCATAGTGAATCAATTCAAAATTTAATAGAGAATGGGGTAAGAGTCATGGGTGAATCGTTAGAGGTGGAGAAACATAATCCATCGACAGTTAAGATCATATTGCAGGGAGTCATCCCTTCAATCCCGTATAGCAAAATAATGGCGGAGCTTAAGAAGTTCTTCATTATAAAGTCTAGAATTTCCCCCATTTATTTAAGAGGATATAGAGGTGTACTCACTTTTTCGAAATTTATTTTTGTGGTTCCGAAATATGACATTCAGATCCCCGAATTCTTATCAGTTGAAGTGTTAGATCATAGGCATCAAATTAGGATTATTAAAGAAATAAAGAAATGTTATCACTGTGGATCCCTAGACCATCTAATAAAGGATTGTCTAGAATTTAAAGTGAAAGGGGAAGAAGAAGAGAGTAATGATAAATGAAATGTTGTGGAACTACATGAAAAAGAGGAAACACATGTTAAAATGGAAGATGATGATAATTTTGAATTAATGGAGAATAAGAGGAAAAGACGTAAAGTAGAGAGAAGGTACGAGAATGAAATAGAGGGAAAAAAGGATTATGAGAAAGAAAATGAAAAAGAGAGTGAGGAAACAATACAAGAAAGAGAAAATATAGAGGATATGGAATCAGTTAAAGATGGGGAAAAAGAAATAAGTTATGGGGAACAGGAAATGAGTTCCCGTACTAAAACAGTGAGTGTAAAGAATTCTATGATACTGGCATATCATATAACAATGGATTTGTCAAGAAGGAATATATTGTTACTTTTTGTTCATCTTTTAAGCATTATTGACATCGGCTTTGTGATGATGAACAGAAGTTAAAGGAGTTAAAAAATATGTGTGAAATTATGATGAGTGAGAATAGAGAAAATAATGAGTTTAATAGTGAGGAGATAGAGGATAAACAAAAGATAATGGTAAAAAGGGTGATAGTATAGTCTCAGTGCAGAATAATAGTGAAATTTAATAAAAAAAAGATAGAGCAGGAAGTTATGAGTTAGATGCAAGGTTACAAAGGGATATTCCTGCTATCATAATGGATGCCAAAATGGGAAAGCGAAAATTAGCTAAAAGTATAGCTAATTATAATTACTATAAACAAGATTTTATTAGGGTAGTCTTGCAGATGATATCATCTGGTAAGGGGGATGAGTCGTTTCAAGAAAAACTGCATAGAGCAGTGTTGACGTTAGAGAAAGATTAAAAGAATGTATCTTTTTTCAATTAACAAAACAATGGATAAGCCACAAATTAACTCTTTGAACGCCAGAAATCTGCATGGCTATGTTAGTAAAAATTTCTTTTTGGACATCCTTATGGAAAACAACTTAGCAATTTTTGCTATCCAGGAACTTGGTATAAGATCTAAAATCCCTACAGAGTGGATGAATCTTTTTAAAATGGACTATGATATTCACTATTCGCCGGCTACTCATTGCTATAATGGGGTGGCATTTTTTGTATGTAATGGGTATAGGACAAATATTCAAGGAAAGATCACCATATTTAATGCATATGCTATTGCCATTTCATTTTTATACAAACAAAGGAAAATATGGTTAATTAATATTTTAGTGCCGCAGGGTGCAAAAGAAGCAGATGAAGTCATTAAAGTGTTGAATAAATTCTTACAGAAAAATGTTAATGACCAGTTTATCCTTATGGGGGACTGGAATTGCACCCTTGAGCCGGAAATTGACAGGACTCCAAATAGAGAGTGGAGACCATCCCTGGTTGGCGCTTTAGGTGATTTGGTGAGGGGGTATTGCTTGCTTGATATTTGGCGATTGAAAAATGGTTCCCTGAAGTGCTACACTTGGGTCAGAAACGATTCAAAGGCAAGATTGGATCGTTTCTACGTTTCTAATGACCTAGGTGGTAGCATTACGGCAGTTGGAATAAATAAAGAGTTGGACAGGGGAAACCATAGGAGTATAAGGTTGTCTATAAATATGGACAAAAGACCAACTGGAAGGTTAGGCACAGTAAGTGTACTGGTTTGGAAATTACAGGATGAAGACTGCTGTGCCTATATTAATAAATTTTTATTGAAGTATTTTGATTATTTAAAATACAACGATAACCCTGTCCAACTTTGGGAATTTTTTAAAATCTTAATCTGCCGCGAGATCAGGGACTATAAGATTAAAAATAAATATGTCAAAAATACACTAATAGATAAATATTACAAGAAAAAATTGGGCTTGTAGTCTCTCACATCGAATCAGCTGAAGCGCCTAATCAGGAGTAATAATAGTCCAACTCGGATATATAGAATTGTTGTCAATGATAATATTTATACTGACACTAATGATATTATAAATGAGTTTGAGCAGTTCTATGGAAATGATATGGCCACGGACGAAGAGTACATAAAGAATATTAAAGAGTGGAATCCATTCGGGACTGGTGAGGATAGCAATTTATCCTTTACAAGGAATGAAATAAAGAAGGCCATAAAATCTTTAACTAAAAATGCTGCCCCAGGAAGAGATGGTATCTCGGTGGAGGTGTATTATCTTGAGAATATCATCCCTATCCTTCAGGTGGTCTATGACCACATCATTAATACTGCCGATTGTCAGACATTATTAGTGGCAGATATTGTTCTGTTGCCCAAGAAGGATAATCCTGATAACATCAAGGAAAATCATATCAAAAATATTGGTTGAAAAATATAGAGACTTCTTTGAAAAGGTCATATCGGCTTATCAGACTGCTTTTATACCTGACAGAAGAATTACTGATAATCTGAATATGATTAGAGATATGGATGATTATATGTATACTAAGGGTGGTCTTATTGTAGGATTAGATCAAGCAAAAGCCTTTGATCGTGTCAATCACGGCTTTTTGCTGCAGATATTAAGGAATCTAGAATGTCCAAAGTCATTATTTAAATGGAGTAAATTATTGTTAGATAACCAAAAATGCTGCATTTGTTTAAATAGTGAAAGATCCAGAGTCATTAGGATGATATCTGGAATAAGACAGGGTGATGCGCTATCCCCTATACTGTATAATTTGATGTTGGAGGCACTCCTTAGGAATGCGAATTATAATATCAGATATTATAGGAAAGAAGAAGACATTGATTTACCAATATATTCGGCTTATGCCGACGATGTTGTCTTCTTCTTAAAGGATGAACAAGAATTGAATATAATTATAGCTGAATTGAAGGATTATATGAGTGCCTCCAACGCATTAATTAATAAATCAAAATCTACCATCCTGAATTATACTAAGGAAGAGGATGAGATCTTAAAGAAAAAATATGGTATAGGGGTGGCGAAAAGCATTAAAACTCTGGGAATGCAGCTGGGTGAGAGAAGAGAACTGGAGAATTTTAGAAGATTAAATAACTGTTGGAAGAAATTTATCCTACAATGGACCCCCTATTATGATTATCTCAGTATCAGGGACAGAGCAATATTAATTAATGGTGTAGTCATTGCAAAAATAAATTATATTATAAGAATATTGGAGCCACCTGAGAAGTGGATTGATAGGATGATGGGGGCGATGATAAGATGGGTCAATGGGGGAAAAAGGTGGATGCCAAGAAATATTTATTATCGAAAACTAGATAAAGGAGGTTTGGTGTTAAGCAATTTAAACGAATTTAAAAAGGTATTTAGATATAGTTTTGTTCTAAACACTATAAGCGGTTCAAAAAGTGTTATTTTGATAAGGTCTTTCCCACTTTAAATAAGGAAGGTAACCCTTACTTCCTTAAACTAAAAAGAGAAGATATCAATAAACTATTGCCGTTTATTAAAGTAGTGAGGAAAACCTTTACACAAGGAAAGGTTTTCAGCATTGATAATCCATGCAAGGGAATAATTAAAAATAAATATGAAGGTGATAAGACCTGTAAAGAAAGATGCATGCATACATTGGCAATTTGGGTCAAAAATAGGAAAGTGGAAATAAAAAAATATAATTTAATTGAAAAAATAATACTAGAAAATTTAAGAGAGGATATTGAATTGAGGGATGTATTAACAATCTGGAATAACCCCCTTTTAATACAAACTGCATTGAAAGCGTATCGTTTTAAGAATTTTGGGGGAGTTACACCAGATTTCCTGTACAAGATAAGGAGATATGAGAAAAATCATTGCTGGTTTGATGCGGAAATTGCCAATGAAAAGCATTTTGTCTTCGATTGTATAGCAACAAAAATGAATAGAGATTATCTGAAAGAATTGATAAATTATTGTGGGGGAAAAGGGGATGAATGGAAAAGTTATGTAATGTATGGGATCCCCACGTTAGAAAAAAATGAAGTGTCGAAGACTTGTAAATGGGATAATAATGATAATGTTATCTTCTATTCAAAAGGCTATTATAGCATAGTTCTACAATGTTCGGTTCAGTGTATGGAAATTATTTATAAAAGAGTTGAATTTCTATAGAAACAATGATAAATGTTGTCATCTCTCATTAAATAATTTAGATGATTATATGAAGAAATGGTCCTTCGTATATATGTTTACCCGGAAATATATACAGGATCATCGGATAGATACACTGGATGTATGATTTTGCACGGTTTTTTTGTGTATTGATACTTGGCATCCTACCCCCCATTTGACCATCATTGTCTTACTCCAAAACCTGGATTTAGTTGTTTGTTTTTCTGGACTGTAGACTAGGAAGGAATTGTATAATGTCTATCTTTGGTAGGATCATTTAAAATTTTGTGTATAAATTTTTTTAATCTTTTTAATTTTTTATGGAAAAATTTCTATTTGGCTGTTTGCTTTTTATTGTTTGTGTGTGTATTAATTGTATATGATTGTTGATATTTAAATAGGTTATTTTTACAAGGATTAATTGTTGGTTTATATTACAGATTGTTATTTTTATTGTATATAGTTGTTGTTATATTTATACAGAGTTATTTATACAAAATTTGTTGTTGATTTTTAGGTCTAAATATTGTATATATATTGGTACATCCGATTTTTAGCTTTGTGGTTTTTTTTTTGTCTCAATGTTTTGTTTATTATCTTTGTCTAATTTTTGTTTGTTGTATGTTAACAGGTTTCATGATAAATTTTAGGTGAGATAATATTCTTTGAAAGTTATATGAATATGTGGACTCCTTACGGAGTATTAATTGAGTATCACCTACGGAAACCTTGTTACGACTTTTACTTCCTCTAAACGGTCAAGTTCGGTCATCTTCCCAGCAGGCCACCGCGACCAGCAGCGGACCCGCCAATCCGAAGACCTCACTAGATCATTCGATCGGTAGTAGCGACGGGCGGTGTGTACAAACGGCAGGGACGTAATCTACTGCAAGCTTATGACTCGCGCTTACGGGGAATTCCTCGTTCACGGGGGATAATTCCAAACCCGATCCCTACACGAAGGAGGTTCAACAGGTTACCCGCTTCTTCCGGAGTGGGGGAAAGCACACGCTGATTCCTTCAGTGTAGCGCGCGTGCGGTTCCGAACATCTAAGGGCATCACAGGCCTGTTATTGCTCAATCTCGTGCAGCTGAGCGCCGCTTGTCCCTCTAAGAAGCGATCATCCGACCCAGGCAAAGCCCGTTCCCCAGCCTCCCTCCTTAACCCAACTTTATCCATGGAAGAAGAAGGAGAAATGGTTTTTAAGAGGCGCCGGCACCTCGAGATCGGAAGTCTATTTAGCAGGCTAGAGTCTCGTTCGTTATCGGATTTAACCAGACAAATCGCTCCACCAACTAAGAACGGCCATGCACCACCACCCACCGAATCAAGAAAGAGCTCTCAATCTGTCAATCGTTTCGGTGTCCAGGCCGGATGAGTTTTCCCGTGTTGAGTCAAATTAAGCCACAGGCTACACTCCATGTGGTGCCCTTCCGTCAATTCCTTTAAGTTTCAGCTTTGCAACCATACTTCCCCCGAATCTTAAACACTTTGGTTTCCTGGAAGCTGCCTGCCGAGTCATCGGAGGAACTCTGGCGGATCGCTGGTTGGCATCATTTATGGTTCGAACTAGGGCGGTATCTGATCGCCCTCGAACCTCTAACTTTCGTTCTTGATTAATGAAAACATTCTTGGCAAATGCTTTCGCAGTAGTGCCTCTTGCGACGGTCCAAGAATTTCACCTCTAGCGTCGCAATACGAATGCCCCCGTCTGTCCCTATTAATCATTACCTCGGGTTCCGAAAAACCGAGGTCCTATTCCATTATTCCATGCTGGGCTATGCGGGCGGGTACACGCCCGCTTGGAGCACTCTAATTTGTTCAAAGTAAACGTTCCGGTCACCCATGACACTCAACAAAGAGCACCGAGGAACGGCCGGCAGGATGGCTCCGGGTCCGGCAGTGAAACCGCGCGAAGGCGAACCGTTGGACCGGCACCGAGATCCAACTACGAGCGTTTTAACCGCAACAACTTTAATATACGCTATTGGAGCTGGAATTACCGCGGCTGCTGGCACCAGACTTGCCCTCCAATAGATCCTCGTTAAAGGATTTAAAGTGTACTCATTCCAATTACGGGGCCTCGGATGAGTCCTGTATTGTTATTTTTCGTCACTACCTCCTCGTGCCGGGAGTGGGTAATTTGCGTGCCTGCTGCCTTCCTTGGACGTGGTAGCCGTTTCTCAGGCTCCCTCTCCGGAATCGAACCCTCCATTACCCGTTACGACCATGGTAGGCGTATAACCTACCATCGACAGTTGATAAGGCAGACATTTGAAAGATGCGTCGCTGGTGCCAGGACCGTGCGATCGGCTCCAAGTTATCCAGAGTCACCAAACGGTTACGGATCGTTTCCGATCCGTATTGGTCTTGTTCTAATAAAAGCGCTCGTCCCCAAAGGTCGGAGCTTTTCGGCATGTGTTAGCTCTAGAATTACCATAGTTATCCAAGTAGGAAGGTACGATCTAAGGAACCATAACTGATTTAATGAGCCATTCGCGGTTTCACCTTAATGCAGTATGCACTTAGACATGCATGGCTTAATCTTTGAGACAAGCATATGACTACTAGCAGGATCAACCAGGTATCTCACAAAACACTGTTCAACGGGCCAAGCAGTATCCAATGCCACGTACGTGATGCAGACACCCTCGGCCGATTTATTTTTTAAAATAACGTGAATCTCCACACAGCTGACGGTAGCACCACGGACGGGTGATATATCCGTCGGCGCCTTTCAAATCTATGTTCCAGCTAACCGAGTTAGGCTTTACGGCAGCCATTTGCTCTTTCTCTCTGGTACGATGTCGGGCAGCTTCCTGTGGAAGGCTCACTCGAATCTATCACCAAATCAAGAGCATCCATTCTCCACCGTTAGAATCGATGTTCGCAGCGGGGTGCAACGACGTTCTACCATCAAAGGTGAAGCACGAACCTCAAATCCAGTCATCAGGCTTTAAGTAGCTCCATCGAAATGCCTCTTTTTTATCGTTATAAAAGGATGCGTAACCTTAACGTCCCGCAGTGTGTCTCAGGTGATCCTGGGAACGATTCTGTGGCAACCGCCGGTCGATACGATTGCTACAAGGAACCCAGCCTTTCATGCTGTCGGGATCAGGCCGTCAACAAAGCCTGCGAACCAAATTTTCTATAGTCGGGTTACCTGTCAAATGGGCGACCCATCACCCAACCAACGCCTGAGCAGAATGGTTCCCCCCCCCCCCGCCGCCGGAGAACAACGACTGCACAGCCCGCTGACTTTACCCCAGTCGCGAATACGCACCATAGTTTCAGGAATACGTAAAAACGGTCGCCCCTTCGGTCGGCAAGAAACCCTCCAATATTCCGAACGTTTTTGGCAACGTGGGCGCCTCAAAGAACATAGCCGGGTAAATCCTAGCATTCGCCCATGCAATTTTTAACATAATCCCGTGAAGGAACGAGAAAGCGTCGGCCGTAGCTCGCATCGTTCTTCCTATTTGGGGCTGCTTTGGAAAGTGCGGACTGGTAAACGAAGGAAAAATTTCATTTCTGCCCCTTGGTATCAATAACTTTCAATACATGACAATTTTGGCTCCTTTTGTTCTTCCAGTCGCCTCTCGAGAAGCGTCCCCATATATATAGCACCGGACCTTCTACACTTGTTCTGAACAGAATAGTAGGCAATAAAAAGTCCGGGAAAGGGGTTCACCCCGCGGCCGCACAAGAGTGGCCAAACGCGGCATGAAATTCGAACCTCTGGTAAATCACTCTCCAAAGTAGCATGTTTTTTTTTGGACTGTTGATGTCCGAAATTTTTTCATAGGGAGAACCTCGAAGAGTTGCCTACTCAATAATTAAAGCCCGGGTCGGTTGAATTCCACCCCGAGGAGTTCAGCTGGTCGTTCCGAGGTGCGGTGTGGCGCCCCGCTCGCGTCGAAAATTCGAAAACCTCGGATCGCGTTGATAATTGGCGGACACACGTACCTCTTCAGGCCGCATCGTTTCACCGAGTTTCGCGTCATTCGCACTTAGTCGAAATTTCGAGTCAGGTGGGTATGTTAGCTCAAGCCGTGTTCGTCGTTGAGCTCTGTTCGGCATTGAGACTCGTTCGAAATTCGAACCACGACCGATCGCCGTGATGTTTGGCGGGTACGTACACGTTACAAGCCCGCGCGTTTTTATCCCGGTTTTGCGTCGATTGGAACATAGAAAAAAATTCTGCTCTGGTTGGTCGAGCCTTGTTCCACTGAACAGAGACCACTGGACAATGGCTGGTCGCCAGTCAAGCGGACGAGAGGGGCAAAACTACATGGAGAATCTGGGTTGGAGTCTCTTGGGTATTACCAGGGAGGACTTGCGCCTGATAGCGGAAGATCGCGATCGCTGGAGATCCTCCATAGGACTGCTGCCCCTGCGACCCTAACGGATAAGCGGATTTGAAAAGTAAGTAAGTAAGAAATTTTGGCGTCGACTACTAAGGTCATTTTGCGAGCACAAATTTTATCTGTACGCAGCCCGGGACAAACGCAAACCAACTAGAAAGTCTACGCCCTAGCCCTCTCGGCTGCCTGGCCGGCTAAAAAAAAAAAGATGAACTCAGGGCTTCCGCTACTTTCTTATACCTTTCTCGGGAGGCTTAATTTCTTGTTTTTGTATTTGTCCATTTGGGTTATGATCAAATGCATAACCCTGTTAGGTAGGGTTGTGCGCGAATGACTCCTGGAAGCGGGAGAATCGATTCTTTCAAATCGCGGCACTGGAGTCGAATCGCATGCGAGGAACCGGTTCCACGAACGTCATACTCAGCCACGTGGCGACGTTATCTGTAACTATTCAGGGTGTAAATGTAAATGTTCTTAGAAAGTTTGGAGTGTAAATAGCAATTCTACCGTTCGCTTAAAATAGAAAGATTAATTTTCACAAACTTGCCAGACCCTAAATCATTAAAATGTAAATGTACCTATTTAAGAAGCTAAAAAGTACACTAGGCCTAAAAGCTTTATTTGAAATGACCGAAAAAATTCTGAGAAACATTTTTAAATGTGGAAACTGAAAAGAAATACCTATTTCAGAGTACATTTCAAGAATCCTGTTGTTTTTTTTACTAGATTCGTCATTATTTTTATAGCTAAACTCGAACGTACTTCTTTCTATCTGTAACTCCGCGTAATCAATTATACCATATAAAGTTTTGTTATTTCGATGTGCCGAAATAATTAACATCATTTATATAAAATCGGCGACGGTGGAAGTGGTCACAACAAAAAAAAAATCTAACAATGCGTTATCTAACAATGAGTTATTTTCCGATTATACAATCGGATGGGTTCGCTTCTAGTTTTCCATAAAAACATGGACGCTTACTAATATATTTAATTGAATATCTATAAGAAATGCATTAAAATGATAAGTTCTTGCATAGGAACAAATGCTTGAATGAATTGATAATAGATGGTGCCACGGGTAAGAAGGGAACCGGTTCTAGAACCGGGTTACTCGATTCTCAGAGATCAGGAATCGATTTTACCCGATTCCTTCGCTAGCACATCCCTACCAAAAAGATATTTTGCCACATTTTCATATTGCATTGGAATGTTAATTGACCACCAGCCCACAGAAAAAAATTTTTCGACCTACGACAAATAACCTTAACTTGATACAGTCGAACTTCATTATAAAGAAATCATTGTTCACTCCCCAAAAAATTGTTTTACGGAAATTTTGTTATACAGAAATATGGTTAATACTCAAGATTTATATTTTTATATAGGTTGGGACGAAAGCAAAAATTCATTACAGGGGAAAAAAATTATATAATTGTTCATTATAGGAAGGTTAGACTGTATTATAACAAACTTCAGAAGTAATTTTCAATAAGTAAATTGAAGTTTAGTTTAGCTTACATATATATAGACATTACATAAGATATGGATTGACGATTACGAATCATTACGAATGCAAACTAACAAATGAAACGGGCTCCTAGTTATTACCTTTTTGGTTTTGTTTACAAATGAAACGGACAAGTGTTTCTGAATACTCTAGAACGGCCTAAAGACTGAGGACTATGCTATTTCAAGAATCCAATGAAGATCGGAGGCGAGATTTGCTGCGGCTGGAGAACGTTGGGCTTTAACTCGCTCATTGGAAACTGCTTCCGAAAGCGAGGCGTGACGTTACTCTGATCGAGAGCGTTATGCGTTATCTCGCTCCTCAGAAACCTTCACTCAAAGAGAATGCCTAAGTTCGCACAGCTGCTTCACGATCTCTCGAAAGCAGTGACCAACGGGTAGCACGATGGAGCGCTGGTCGTGAGAGCAATTCATTATCTCGCGCTTTAGAAACTTTTACGCAGCGTAAGAGCGTTTAAGTAATGATTGAGATCGTCACAATATTGCTAGAGCTTTAGTAAGTGAAGACTAACACCAGCGGCGTTTAGAATTTGCTAGGGTGAGATATGAATGCATGCGTCAATGTCATGATGATTTTACATTTAGTGAAAGGGAGAGAGTAGATGAACTACGGTAGGCAGAGACAGAAGAACAACGCCAATCTCGCCTGATCGATTCCAACACTCAATAAAACATTAATGTCGTCAGAAGATTCAGAAGATTCTCAAAAATACTAGCAGGGCAAGCCGAGCTTCCTTAGGTTGATAAAGAAAATAGTGCATTTACATATAATCCTATGATTGATTAGGCCACATTTGCTTCAACTGGTGGAATGGTCGTAGATTGTACATTTTGTGAGGCTCTAAAATAGCAAAAATGAGATGGTTTTTTGAGAACCCCCCTGAGATCTTAAAATCTCTACTGATTGGTGACCATCCACAAACAGAGCACTCTTTGGATAACGTCCGTGCGTATAATAATGCGTTACAAATGACATCTTTTGGCGTGAAACAAATAAAGGAAGGATTATTCATGCCTACCTTTAAGGTTCTGGGCCAGATTTACCACCTTATCTCTGATTTGCTGCCTGAAAATGAGCCCGCGTTACTTTAGATACACCGTGGGTTTCAAAAGTCGTGTATCATATGAAAAGTTTCTGAATGTTGGCTTTATGTTCACACGGTTTCGCAAGCATAACGTTCATGTTCAAAATGTGCACCATGCATTCTAAGACAATGTCTCACATGAACAAAATTTTCTTTCGTCACGCAAAAAAGTGTAACTGGTGGGCTTGGGAAAATCACGGTGCCGGCGATGAAATTCGTCAGCAGCGTCTCGAGATGTTCTGTGGTGATCTTCACAAAGGAGTAACAGCTCTATACGCTGTTCCGGTGTCAGCTTTATTCCTCTACTTCACGTTTTTACCTAAAAAATCAAAGCAACCAAATAATAAATTTGGCACGCGACAATTGAGACACATGTTATTTTGTTTCCAATTATGAAGCACAGGCAAAGATTAGAAACTAAAAACTTCCAAAACATAACAATGATATGATGGCTCTGCTTCAAAACATGCTGCATCAATTGAATCTGTAGTTTTAAATCTGCACTAGAGTCTATTCCTTAAAGGCAAAATAATGATTATAAATTTGTCATTAGTGCAGATAAACGACCCGCTGCTGGACATCGCGGCAAGTACAATGTCCCTGTCACAAAAGCAGTTGCAGCTGTTTTGGTTGATATAGCATTGCGCACTCGCATTTACGAGACACAACGGCCTTATGACGCCCCACCACATACCTTAATTTATTACCATAGATAAGATGTGTATAATTTTGGATTGTATCAAGTCAACCCTATCACAAGAGTGACGAATATAAACAAAAAATACTACGTGTGCAATGCGTGCCAACGGGCACTTGCAAAAAAGAGCTGATTGATTAGTTGGTGGATAACGATGACCTGTGTGTTTGCTATTCCGACCTATATTGCCTCTTCGACGTGGTCGTTTGAAATGGAGAAATTAATAGGAGAAATGCAGTAAACTAAAACAAACAAAAAATGTTTTAACTGTGAAGTTTGAGTTATGACGTTATCTCTTCTCAAATATTTAGATGAGTTTGTTTTAAACAATTGAACAGCTAAAATAATGCATTAAGGTAGTTGTCAGTTGGAAAATATACGTCTAGAATCGATTAAAGCAGTTGATTATGAGCAACAATGTTAATTCTATGTAAGAAGAAAAAGTTAATGTCTCATCTCCAAACGTACCTTATTCCTCGAAGTTACTTTTCCGACGTAGAGTGTGTGAAAAATTAGTAGATATAAATATCTTAGAACTCGATAAAATGGATACAACGAAGAGATGTCACTAACGTTATTCCTATGTAAAAAGAAAACGTTAAATCTTCGGTAAAAATTGCAGCTAAAATCTCACATTTAATTTTCTTACATAGATTAGAAGTTTTAGCACTTACTAATTAAAAAAAGTTGCCCAAAAAAATTATTAGAACTCGAAAAATAGCGTTTGAAGATTTGCTCTTCTTCTTCTTCTTCTTCTTCTACACAGCCAGTATCTCCCAAGAGAATGGAGACTAGCTGATGGGCGCTAATCAGTTACGAGGTGAGCAGGTTGCTAACGAGGTTTCAGGGGTCCCAATATCCTGTCATAAAGCCCAGAACCCCACAAGAAACAAGTAAGTAGCCGAATCACAGCACGTATGTCCACAGCCCACTAGATAAAGGTCTGAGTGCTGTTTTCAAAATGGCGGCGCTCACTGGCGGACTCTCTGTATAAAATAAGATGGAATAGAAGAATTATTTCACAAATTTGCTTTAATCTTTTAACGAAATCTAAGTTTTTGAACTTTGTTATTTAAATAGCTTAATATTTCAATCAAAACAATGGCAACATACTTGGAAATAAATATTGTTTCATTTTTTTCAAAGTAGAGCCATCTATGGAAGAAGAGAAAAATCATCTTTTCTATAAAAAATTTCGAAAGCATATATGATGGTTTTAGAAATCTGCAAAAATTAGTTTCTGTAATAGATTAATTATTTTGATTAGATTTTGTAAGAAAATTAAAGCAAATTTATGAAATAAATCTTCTATTCCATCTTATTTCACACAGACAGTCCGCCTGCGAGCGCCACCTTTTTGAAAGCAGCACTCAGTCTTTTATCTAGTGGGCTGTGGTAAGTCACAAGGCTTCAGATGAGCGGTAAGGAGAGTATTTTTTAAAGAGAAGGCGATACCCCGCTTAACGAAGCCGTTAGAAAGCAGGGCCCTCTGTTGGCGATAACTGAGGCAAGCCATGATTATGTGGCTCACAGTCTCTTGTTCCCCGCACGAACAACAGTCGCACAACACTATGTTAAGCTTATATAAAAAGTGATTAAGTGACAGATGACCAGATCTCAGGCTAAAGAGCAAAAAACGTTGACTCGAAGTAAGCCATTTAGGGGCAAGGTGCTTAATATTGACTATGTTCGGGAAGAGCGCCCTATAGTGGCCGCCTCTCGCTTCCACTAACCAGTTCTCATTCCACAAAGCAACAGCGCACCGGAGAACACGCACCTTTAGCACAGAGGCGTCAACACGAGCAGGAATGGCAGGCTTACGTCCCGTCCTTCCCCAATTTGCCAGCCTGTCAGCCAGTCCTTGAATACCTTTGTGGCTGGGAACCCACATAAAACGAACACAGTAGCCCAAATAAAAAAGTTGTTGGGGCAAGTCAACCACGTAGCCCAGCTGATTTTTAAAAAAAAACACTTGTCGCTAGTTAGGGCTCGTTGAATAGAAGAAATAGCACTAAGAGAGTAGGATAATATTAGATAATTGCCAGTTGGAAGAGAAGAGGTGAGTAAAAGAGATTTATAAATTGATATAAGTTCAAGCTGGAACGAACTACTCACCGGAGCAATTTTCTGGGAGACCAATTTCGAGCCCTTCAAATAGACACCTATACCGCCATTACAGTCGAGAGGGGAAAGAGAGGCGTCGGTGTATATTTTATAGAAAGAAGAATATTCATCTCTGAGATAAGCATCAAATTGACTGGAGCATACAGAAGGCAAGCTGACGGACGCTAACCAATTAGGGAGGGGTTTCACAATGTCGGCTGGTGGGTTCACCTACACATGCCTTTAGGTAATAGGTTCACAGGGGAAAAAGCGACCACAATCGAACTTTCTTAATGTTTGATACAAGGAGGCGAAGACGGTTCGAACTTAGAAGGGACTGACAGTGAAAGTCAAACGTAGCATTCTCTGTTGATCTTCGTGAGGATTGGCAATAAGAGAATAACTGTTCGACGAAATGGGCATCCCACCTTAAAAAGAGGGGGGGGGGAGATACCCTTTTCGATGTAAAGCAAGGGGCCCGGGGAAGAGATGGCAGCATGTAAGCATCTCCTCAAAAGCTTCCTCTCCATAACCATCAAAGAATTTACGCTCAACTTGGGGCGAGCAACAAAGGTAACGCCGACTGGTCCGTCATCTTCACGAGGGTACGAGTCAAGGTGGAAGTCTCACCCCACAGGGACCCCCACTTTGATTTAATAACCAAGCTTAATCGGACTAAGCACTTAGATAGATTCCCTTTAAGCATACCAACGTGGCTCCTCAATTTAGTTTACTGTCAATAGTCACTCCGAGAAATTTATGAATATTTCTATTAGGAAGCCTGGCACCATGGAGAAAGACGTTTAACAGAAGGGCGGGGGGGGGGGGACGATGCTTGGACAGACACATTACTACCGATTTCTCGGGGAAGAAGGAGATGTGATTGGCATTGCTCCAGGCCTCAAGTTTATCACAGATGTCCTGTAGCGTAGCACGAATTGCTGGAAGAGAGCTACTGGAAAACCAGAAGGCCAAGTCAGCCGCATATACCTGCTGATGGGGAGAGCGAGGACAAAACGTCCCTTGTAAAAATGTTGAAAAGGGTGGGGCTCAGGATTGAGCCCTGCGGAAGGCCTTGCTGCTGCATGTACCAGGAAAAACCGCCGGGAAAACGAATACCGATTCTTCATGCTCTTAAGAAGGAGTTAATCCAAATACCCATCCTCCGAGGGATCTTGATGGCGACTAGCTTGTTGGAAACGAGCTCGTGAGAGACCGAATCAAAGGCCTTATTGATATCAAGGAAGACAATGCCAATACACTCTCCCTTCTCCCTTGATAACAAGATATCGTCTACCAGCTTTAGAATAGGAAAAAGATGGTTGCGGCCTTTTCAAAAGCCTTGGCAATAATCTGGAAGACGATGATAAGATTCCAGATAATGCCGAAGTCGATCATTAACAAGGCGCTCTAATTTTTTAATTAAGCACGAAGTTAAGGCGATTGGACTAAAATTTGAGGGCAACGACCATGGCCTACCTTGTTTCAAAACTGGATGTAAAATAGAGTCTTTCCATCTGGAAGGAATTATGCCCGTCTTCCAAGAAGCGTTAAAAGCGTTAAGCAATAATAACTGATGGCCTTTCTTCAACTTAGTGATCTAATGGCTGATTTCAAGGAGGATCAGAGAAGGGCAGATCCCACTTAGAAATAGCTTCTGGAGCGACAAACACGGCTGAAAAGTGTTTACGCCAGCTCTTTGGACAGGTCGAAGGCGAGCTCACCGCCAGTCGAAGGATGGACTCTGCCGAAGATCTGGGGTCCAAAAGGAGACATTCATCATTTTTAATGAGAGGAACAGACGAAGGTGGACGCTTTTGAAAACATTTCAAAACTTTGCACACATTACCTGGCTCGTCTTTCTTGATGACTTTTTGCCAATATCCTTCTATATCTTTTCAATAATTTCTTACAGTGAGCTTTTGTTCTTCGTAACTCTAGCCAGCAGTTTAGACACCTACATATGCGGAATTTTCTTTTGACCTTATTCCATAGCCTAACTACCTCTTCTCATTCAAAATTCCACCAAACGGGCTTAAATGGAAAGGATCTACCACATGGAGGCTTGGTGGAAAGTCTTTGCTGGTAAATGGAGAGGAGATCAATGATGCTGTGGTTCCTCACAGATTCTGACCCCAGAGAGGTAGAAGGAGAATGGCTGACACTTTGGGCATATTGGGCCGAGGGGGGAAACTTACACGGAAGCGAGGAGTAGGGACCGTCACAATTTGAAGAAGATATGAAAAGACGAATCGGAGAGTGATCGCTGCCGTGAGCACCAGGAATGACTTCCAAATAAGGAGAGAAATGACAGTCGGAAAACACCAATGGTAAGTCCAAATTGGAGGACGACCACTCTAGTCTCGACGGCGAGTAAGTGTGCTCAGATGTAAATAAAATTCTTAAATTATGACATGCTTGCAACTCCTCAAGATAGCGATCATTAAGATTATGATTATAACAGCCCCAATCGGTACTTTTGGCGTTAAAATCACGGATTACAATGTATGGGGAGGAGAAAAGGTTGAATAAGTTGGACAACTTGTCCCTGGGCAGGTATGCAGGAACATAGACACAATATACTATAACCAGGTGTCACAAAGGTAGATGACTAAGTCTATGATCGCAGTATCATCTAAGTGGTCCATGAAGTTAATGTAGTGTGGGATATGTGACTTTATGGCAACAAGGTTGCCACCTCCATATTTCTATCTGCTATTAATATAAGAGAAAGACTTAAGAAAATTTACAGAAGAGTTTTGGTTTAAAAAGGTCTCGCATAGGGTCATAATTGGGGATCTCTTGTGGAGAAGTATGGCGTCCTCCCAATTGGAGGCCAGGCCCCTGATGTCCCAGTGAAGGACGCTCATGCTTGTGTTACTGAGACGGAGCATTGTTGATATGGGCTAGCAAAACGCTTTGCCACCAACTCATGATGTCTTGCAACCATGAAGGGGGGGAATGGCAATCGGGATTCCATTAGCTTGAAGGTATCACCGAGATTAACAGAATTATTGCTTTTACAGGACGCTTCAACTAATGTTGAAAGAAAAAGTTTGAAGCAGTTTCCAACCAGTTCGTCAACTTTGTGATTTCCCAGAGTAGTCATATTTTCACGTGAGCTAGCATCACATTCAGGAACGGAATTTGCTTGAGAGGGGGGGGGGGGGTGATGAGAGACCTCCATTGCGTCTATTAAGGAGGGAGCAACGAATGTTGAGGCAGATTCAGGCCAAGCTACCGGGGAAGGTTCAAGAGAATCAAAACCTGGCAATTGAGGTATGGGTGAGTGGTGAGAAAAAATCGGCGAAAGTTCTTCCCGTCCACAAGTGGAACACGTAATATTAACGGGGTTGTCACAGTCAGTGGCGACGTTCATGTCATTAGTCGGGGCATCGACACAGGTTGAGAAGAGGTTACGTTATACCGAGTATCAAGCTGAGGGTGGGGCGTGGATGACAACATGGTGGCGTAAGTCTGACAAGCGGGGATAGAGGGACACGCAACTCCCAACTCCATATCCGTGAGTCGTTTAGCTTCATAATATGACACGAACAAGGAAACCAGCTTACTTCTAATGAGGGACTCGTATTTGAAAACACTGCAGCCTTTGAAGTAAGAGGAGTGATTGGCCTCGTAATTCTCACAAAGAGCTTGTGGAGAGAGGCAGTTATCTCTAACGTGCAAAGTGGCTTGCTGGTACACCTTTCCTTAGAGTGACCTAGCTTATGGCAGGTCAGGTACTGTAAGGGTCTGGGTGGGGGGCTCGAGACCAGGAATGACTGGTTTTCGAACTTTACCTTCACAGGGGGAGAAGGTGTATTGAAGAATATCTGTAATTTGTCATATAGAGCTCCAGGGTATGGAGGGGGGAACTGTTTGATTCCAGTTATGGACCTCCCAATGTTAGCATGAGATTGCAATTCTTCCAACGTTATCGAACGGCGGATACCGTAAATGTATCCTACAGATGAAGTGAGCAACCTCGGTACCTCGTATGCCAATTTGTAGACACCAATGTCTTCGTACTTTATACAAGAAAATACCTGGGCTTTGGAACTGAATTTAACTAGGAATTTTCCAGAACGCAATTTTGTCACCATTGGAGAAGTACCAACCAAGGAAGAAATAGTTCTGCGGAAAAGACCTGGGGAGATGTCATTCCATGTCGGGTCAAGGGGTACTGCAGACGCTACTTCTGGTCTAGATGGCGTTACATTCCCGTTTGAGCAGGTCACTGACACTAACAGCCAAGTCCGAGCTGCTAATTCTAAATGTTCCGCAATATTGGGGCTGGTAGTAAGAATAGGCTGACTGTCGTTCTGAGGGGGTTGAACAGACTGCCCCTCTGTCAAGGGCGATGATGCGGGTTGTGGCGAAAGAGAGGAAGGCGACAACGATTTATCTTTATTAGATTGACTTTCTAACTTCTCTGACTTATCTTGTTCGCCTTGCTTATCTTGCTTGTCTTGTTTGTCTTGTTTATCTTGGTTGTCCTGGCGAGACCTTTTATCATGCCTTTTATTAGTATTTTTTTTAGATTTCTGAGGGGCAGATGCCTGTGAGGATGTGTCGAAATTCAAAAGGGAGTCACGCAGAGAATCCGGCGCATTTTTCAAGTTCGGGGAAAGAGTAGATTTCTTTGCGCGCTTGACGGGTGGAGGGTAACCCTTAATTGGCGCATTTCTCCCCTCCGTCCTCCCCGCTGAGGAGGATCTGCGAACGCGAAGGGGGGGGGGGGTGTCCCCCATTGCCAAATGAGTACTCATATTAGCTTGCGAATGTTTCTGTATCGAACGGGTTGCTTGCCAGCGATCAAGAAAAAAGGGTAAAGAAAAAGAAAGAGAGCCAGAAGGTCTAATAAAAGTAAAGACGAAGGCACAATGGGCAATCTGAGACGTTTACAGCGAAAAATGGACGGAAAACGAAAGCTTTGAAGTAGTTCTTTCCTATGTAGGCTTATAGGAGTTTTCCACAAAAAACGCGTTTTTGGGTCATCTTTGTGCTTCATGTACAGCGTTACGTGACAAAACTTGGCCTGTCTCATGCCTAGAAGAAAAAACGATGTCGATAAGCTGATAAGTGCTGAATTCCCGGACCGTAACAAAGATCCAACACTATTTGATATCGTAAAGAAACACATGCTTCATGGTCCATGCGGGGCATCAAACAGAAACTCTCCTTGCATGCAGGACGGATGGTAAACTAAACGAAGCAATGGTAGAGCAAACGATTCCGGGAGAAGATGGATTCCCTTCCTGTCGTCGACGCTCACCTGAGCAAGATGGGTTTACAGCAACAGTAGGATACGTAGGCAAGGAATTTTTTGGACAATAGATGGGTCGTACCTTATTCGCAGATATTATTTAAAACATTTCAAGCTCATATTAACGAAAGATACCCGAATGTGATCATCTCGATGTTCACCTTTGAAGGAGAAAAACCAATGTATTTTCACCCTGAAAACGTTGCAGATCGGTTAGAAAACTCCAGACAAACAACTTTGCTGGCATACATTTGGCTATATAAAATCGGTGATTTTGCGAGAACTATGTTGTATGATGAAATTTCATCATACAATACTTAGGATAAGCAGCGAGCTGTCTTCAACCGTAAAAGGCGTGGAAGAGCTGTAGAAGGCGAGCCGGGCATATTTAAATATACGTTATCAGAAGAGTGTACACGGATCATCCAAAAAATCCCGAATGTTTCTACTTGCCCTTGCTTTTACATACAGAGCGGGGACCCACTTGTTTTGCTGATCTACGAACGGTAAACGCGGTCAAATATCCTACTTACTTGATGATGATAAGCTCTGGGATGATGCTCTGGCTGAATTAATCGTTAGTGACAGTCCACATCGCTTGAGTCATTTGTTAGGCCATGTTCAATATGCCAGCTTCAAGTCGAGCAGCGAAATTTCTGTAGGACTCGAACAATGGATAACGGAGTTAATCCCTATCCAGAGTTCGGTCAGCCCTTACAATTTCCTCTCCTTACATCCATGTCAGGACTCGGTGTTTGACTCACATCGTTCACTGTGAACTCAGCCTTACCGTTTTGCTGATATTTTTTGCCCTTTCTGATACTGCGGTGTTCTGGCAAAAATTTCAAGGTAAGCTGGCAAAAGACTTTTATAGGAATATCGGCCAAAATATTGAAGGCGAACTGAACGATAGATTGTGTAATAGTGCTCGTAATCAATGCTTGGTGGCTATTCAAACTTTGGTCACGTCTATAGGAGAAAATCCATTTCCCCAGTACGGCTTGCCAGCGCCATTAGTAGAAGGTGAACACATCAACAGAGAGTACGCAGCAGAGATAAGTTATAATCCAGCAGAACTTGCAGAAAACTTGCAAAATGGTGTCTGAAATCTAACGGAAGAACAGCGAACAGTATTTGTGAGCAATTTTCAGAGTGTCAACAATAATATGGGAAATTCCATGGTTGATAATAAAACAAGGTTTGCTTCCGCCATTTTATAGGCTTATCAGTTCCAAAACCAAATAGCATTTATATTCACAGTTCCATTAACTTTCTCTTATTTGCTCATAGCTTATAATTGATAGTTTGCTGTTACCTGATTGTTAGGTGTGCTGGTCCCATAATCTGTTCGCATTTCATAATTCCTTTTATAAATAAAAGAACTGTCTCCACAGCCAGCTCTAATCTATCTGTATATATAAAAATGGTTGTTTGTATGTATATATATTTTTCTCTTATACAAATCTACAGTTTTATTCCAATCTTGATGAAATTGTGCACACATGACCTTAAAAATATGGAAAAGAGCGCTGCCTACATGCGATTTCGAAAAAAACAATCTTATATATAAAATTCATTTTCAGTTTGTTAACACATTTACCGGTGTGGCACTACATAATTAACCAAATTAACCTTTTTTAGGGAGTGGGTAACGAATTGTAGAATGTGCCTTCCATGAAGCGCGGTATCTCCACCATGACCTACCTAAAACCTTCCCAGGCTCCATCGGAATTACCATGAAAAATTTCATCAAGATTTGTCTAGCCATTTTGAAATGCATAGCGAACAGATAGTGATTTTTTCTTATATAAATCTTTAGTTTAATTCCAATCTTGATGAAATTTGCAAATTTGATCTTCAAAGCAAAAAGAAGGTCACTGTCTACATGAGATTTCGAAAAAATAATATTTATCGATAACAATTCATGGATTTAAATTCAAATTATGGACCAAAAATACATATATCCTGAAGAACAATGCAAGATAAAGTTGGTGCAATAATAGACTGCTCTGATTGTTTCAACAGTAGTGATAGCAACACAGAATTCTAAAAATGATATGGCATTAAATACAAAAATTGGAAAAAATATACCAGATTCAGCCAATCCAATCTTTATATATAAAAGTTCAGGTTCAGGCTGCGTCTGTAAATGTTCTAAAAACTCTTGAACCACTTATCCGAATGAGCTCATATTCGCACCATATGTTCATTAGGTTCAGAGTAGGTTTATATGTCTCCAAAGAGAGTGGGTGGGGGTAAATATATCTTGGTTTATGTATGTTTGTTTCCTGAAAAGATGGTGCAAAGGATACGACATTAAAATTTCATCAAACAAACAGACCCTGCAACGCCGGGCATATCACCTAGTAGTTATGTATGTAAGACATGTTCATTAAGACATACAAATGAATCTCAAGACTGATCATTTTGTAAACTTCATTAAAAAATTATTTTGAGGACACACGACTTACATACATAAATAGAGGACCACCCTCTTAGAAAGCCCGAAGAATACTATATTTTATAATTTCCTGACCATAATTTAAACATAACCGAGGCATAAGAATTGCCACAGGAGCTTTCCGCACAAGTCCGGTAGAGAGCCTTTATGTGGAGGCTTCTGAACCCCCATTATGGTTTAGAAGAGCCAAACTCCTCCTCAAATATGCTCTTCGCGTATATGGTGAAAGTGAACATCCAGCTTTTGCCTGTTTTATTGATCAACCTAGTATTCCTCCCTATCACTCTTTTAGAAGTATTAATAATTGGTTCCATAATCTTCTGGAGAGCCTGAACCTCTCATTTCCCGCCATGCATAGCCGAGAGGTCAGAGAGGTCCCTCCGTGGATTCTTTCCCAACCAGACATAAATTACAACTTATTTGCTGGGAAAAAATCAAATTTTATGGAAGCTGAAATTAACGCACTCTTTAAGGTTTTTTTAGAAACCCTTCCTGATGGCTTCCACATATATACAGATGGGTCCAAATCAGAGAACGGGGTTGGCTGTGCGTTCCTTATAGATAACAGTGTATTTTCATATCATTTGCCAAACGAGTTCTCCATCTTCTCAGCGGAATTGGTAGCCATAGCCAAAGCGTTAGAGTTCGCTTTTAATTATCCAAATTCAAACATCTGGATATTCACTGATTCACTGAGCGCTTTGCAATCTTTGGAATCATTTAATTCTATAAACCCGTTTGTTCAAAGAATCCAGGAATATCTTCATTACCTGGATTCTCAAGGTACCAGTATTCATTTTGTCTGGATCCCTAGTCACATGGGTATCCTACAAAATGAACGGGTCGATAAGGCGGCAAAACACGCGATTACTCATTTACCGATCTCTGAATTGCTTTCAATCCCCGAGCATTTGTACCCGGTGATTTCCAAAAAACTCAGATCTTCTTGGCAGGATTCTTGGCCTCTGAACCCTGCTAATAAATTATTTGAAATAAAGCCTGCCATCACACCGTGGTCATTACCTTGTCTAACAAACAGGCGAGAAGATGTCGTTCTTACTCGGCTTAGGATTGGTCATAGCCGTCTTACTCACATCCATTTATTAAAAAAAGAACCAGCGCCGTTGTGTTCTTGTGGAGCAATGCTGACTATTAAGCATATTCTAACTCAGTGCCCTTTACACACTAAGTTACGACGCTCATTAGGGCTGAATCATTCCTTAGATTTTTTGTTGGGGAACAACCCCATAATTTTTAAAAAAGTGTTTCTTTTTTTAAAAATTATTCATGTTTTTAAATTCATATAGTCATCCTTTTTATTGCTTTTGCATTGTATATATTTGATCATTAAGTATAGGTTTCATTTAGTGCCATTTACACACTAATCATATTCATCAGTTTTTTTTTTAGGGGTCAACTCCGAAGAAAATAGATTTTAATCACCTATTTTATAGTTAGTTAGTGCCCTTTAAACACTAATGACTTACACAGCCCTAAGCTAATATTTCTTATTACGGGCGAACCCTGGCGAAAAATTTCTGTTTTAAAATTTATTAATGATTTTAAAAATCTCATAGTCATAGTTTTTATTGTTTGTCCATCTTTGTCACTCAAGTTTTTATAATTTTATTTTATTTTATTTTTTTATTTTTTTTTTCTTTCATCTGATTTTTTAAAACTTTTGGCCCCTTAAACTGTGGGTTTTTAAACTTTCTGTCGGGCGCAAAATGGCCATAGCAGCCGACGCCCTAAAATTCCAATCAACCAACCAACCATAATTTAAATTTTCGCGTAATGGTCGTCAGCATACAGCTGAAAGGGTCTCCCTCTTCTGAAAATCAGTGAGAAGGCATCGGAAATTTTAGCAATACATATAATTTTGGTCCTTTGTGCTTTTTTTAGAATTGATAGTTATTAGAATTTAACATTTTCTTGAAAAGCTTTAAAAATGAGCAGTAAATGGAAATAATGGAGAGTTAGCAGACTATTGAGAAACAGTGGAAAGGCGGCAGAGAAAGCAGCCCCTTCACTCGGTGCTGTATCGATTTTTCCAGCACACTGCTTCAACTAAATAAGTGGTGATGATAATTCTAGTAAATCAAAATTATACAAAAAAGTATAACTGGGGCAATTGTCCGTGAAAGTAAAACAAGGGCAAATGTCCACAATTGAAATCAAGAATAAAGAAGTATGTGGATAATCGTAATTAAGTATAAAGAAGGGCTCTTTTACCACAACAAAAGTAATAAAAAATATAACAAAAACAAAAATAATAGAAAAATAAAACCTGGAAGCGCTTTTCGAGAGCAAAGCTCTCATCATTCGGCAGGAACCAAGGAGAACACGTGGAAAACCCAAAGTGAACTGAAAGTGAACTGAGCTCTCACCATTCGGTTCATTTTGGGTTCTCCACGTGTTCCCCTTTGTTTCTTGCTGAATGATGAGAGCTTCGCTCTCGAAAAGCGCTTCCAGGTTGTAGTTTTCTGTTATTTTTGTTTTTGTTATATTCTTTATTACTTTTGTTGTGGTAAAAGAGCCCTTCTTTATACTTAATAAATAAGTGGTGAGTGATCCTGTAGCCGTCAATGCAAATGTGTCAACAGAAGAAACTGCGACTGCCAGATCACACCAAGTGATGAATACACCAGTTTTGCTTCAAGACCTCGAGAGCAGAGTGTGAATTGCAACAGTTTACCAATTAGAAAAGTTGATGGAAAAATTCCGTGACCTGGATTCGAACCAGGAATCTTGACAGTCATGGTCGATGCCTCTACCAATTGGGCTATCAAGAAGAAAAGCCCAATGGCAGGTGGGCACCCGGTTCCCAGATCGTGAATTTCTCCTATCCAAACCATTAGAAAGTTTGATGAACACACAATAAAAAATAAAGAAATTAAACTGGAGCAAACACCAAACATCAGGTAAAAACTACTTGGTTGCCTTTAAGACACTTACTGACAGCATGGCTGTTCAGGTGTCTGCGATAGCCCAATTAGTAGAGGTGTCGACCATGACAGTCGAGGTTCCTGGTTCGAATCCAAGAGGCAAATTTTTCCATCCATTTTTCTAATTAATATCATTTACCTGATGCTTGCAGTTTGCTCCAGTTCAATTTCTTTATTTACTAACAGTTTGTCAATTGTTGGAATTACAGTGTACACATACACAAACGATCAATTACATCTATCGCCATCCAAGAAGTGAATTTTGGAATTGTTGAATTATTAGATAAACAAATGAATTTTTAAAGGTCAGGTCACACAAATTTACACAAATTTACATGACGTTTTTAAAAACGTCAGATCAAACTATTGTATCATTTTCATTCTGTTTCGTCCAACTTTCGTAGCCATACTCATTATTCCACACATTGTTTCTCTGGCACTATGGTAAACTCGCTCAGTTATACATAACATTCCAACACGAACCAAGGAGAACTGTTAGAGAGCCATCCATTAGGAAATATTTAAAAAAAAAATTCTGTTTTTCTATATGAATTTTTACTGTTTTAATGTGTTAATTTTTACTGTATATTCCCATTCGGATATTGCAAACTTTCATCAAAAAGAGCCCGAGCAACGCCGGGTATATCAGCGAGTATTATATAAAAAAAGAGTGCGAAAATGTAAACATTCATTCATTCATTCATTCATTCTTCACGAAATCTCCAAAACGTGAAGCCTACAAACTTGAAATTTAGCAAGTATATTTCCCCTGGCTTGTAGGTGCTCGCTAAGAAAGGATTTAATTTTTTTTCTTCCTCTCCATTGTAGTTTATTTTTAAAATTTAATTTACCTGGAGCTGAATGGGATTTTTTGCCAGCGTTAAAAAATTGTGACGTTTGCTTTGTTTAATGAAGACTTTTGCGATTGTTTCGTGAAGCAGCATCAACAATGACTGCAAATCTTTCCCGCGAGAATATGCAATATGGACTTTGCACGAAGAGACGTCACTTCCTTAGTTATTCGCCATCTTGGTTCCACACAGCCGTTGCTAGAAAGAATTTAAATCCTTTTCTCCTTTTGGGTCGTCATAAAAAACTTAGCAATAAAATATAGTTTTATTGCTGATATTCTGATCACTTGTTTAGCCATTCTAGTATCAGAATCAGCATATGTAATGTCGTCTGTGGCCAAGGGGTAGAGCTAACTGCTATATCACTCGTGCGAAATCCGTTGCTAACGAGAAAGAGGGCCCTGGCGCGGAAAAGTCGCCTGACCATCTTAGTCCAAATAACAATGTAACCTTCATTGTTTCTATCTTGGATTTTATTAATCAGCAATTTTTCGTTTGTTTTAAACAATGAAGGTCACATTGTTACTCGGACTAAGATGATCAGGCGACTTTTCCGCGCCAGGGCAACGCCTCCTATAAAGAAAACCTCCGCACTGAAACGTCATACATTGTTACATCATCATACTTCTTCCTTTGTTAACCGCCTTTCTACCAATAATAAGCTCTAAATTTGGTCGACTTATGATGATGTAACAATCTATGACGTTTCAGTGCCAAGGCTTTCTTTATAGGAGGCGTTGGCCAGGGCCTGTCTTTCAGGTGGGCTACGGCGAAGTCCATTGTAGTGTATCTTTTATCTGAATGAGATTTTTTCCAGCCTTAAGAAATTATGACGTCGTTGTTTGCTTTTTTTAATGAGGACTTTAGCGATTGCTCCGTGAAGCACCATCAACAATGACTGCAAGCCTTGGACGCGAGAATAGAGGGTATCTTTTATTTTTTTATACATTTTCTCCTAGCTGAACTGGATTTTTGCTAGCGTTAAGGAAATAGTGAGGTCGTTATTTGCTTTGCTTTAAGTCTCTGTTAAATGTCACAGACTCATTATTAATTGTCCCACTTTCCGTATAGGTGGGAAGCTGAAATTTAGCGTACTTATTTCTTGCAGTGTACTTGGAAAAATTAGATATGTTTTATTATATGCAGTATATATACGGTCACTACACGATTTTTCGTCTGCATTACGTAAAACTTACTGAGGCATACACACCATTCCAACACGAGTGAAGCTGGGTAGAACTGTAGAGAGCTATAGTTGGAGAGGCCCATCCATTGGGAGCATTTTAAAAGATTCTTTTCGGCTTTTCACTATAAATTTTTACTGTATAATTTCTAAGCTTTTTTCATGTATTCATTTTTACTGTATGGTGAGTTATCATGTGATGTTAATAAGGCGGGCCACACTGGTGCATCAGCGCGAGCGCAAATCCTTCGTATTCAAGAAAGCACCATATCTATCTATCTATCTATCTATCTATCTATATATATATATAAAGAAGGATGTTTGTGGGTCTGTGGGTCTGTCTGTGGGTGGGTCTGTACGTTTTTTATACAAATCTACAGTTTTATTCCGATCTTGATGAA
>JAHWFO010117374.1:46849-67101 GCA_023313115.1 Rhysida immarginata
GGATAAGTTTCAATTTGTAACAATGCATAGAATTCCTGTTATTCAGGTTTTTCTTAGAAAAGAGAGTTCTTAGTACTTAACAATTTCTTGAAAATCTTTAAAAATGATCAGTAGCTGGAGATAATGAAGAGTTAGCAGACTATTGAGAAAAAGTGGAAAGACGACAGAGAAAGCAAACCTTTAGCTCCGTGCTGTATTGAGCAAATGGGAAGCAAGTAAATAGAAGAATTGGCGACCGCTAGACTACCCAAAGTGATGAAAGGCCAAATTTTGCTTCAACACAGCGAGAGAAGAGTGGAAATTGCAACAACATCAAGTGTAGATCTGAAGTAAGATTATCTGAGTAAGAAATTATTGGAGCAGTCAAAAAAAAAAAAAAAAAAAAAAAAAAAAAAAAAAAAAAAAAAATTAAGAATTTTTACTGTATTAATACTAAGCATTTTCATGTGTTTATTTTTAAGATATTGCAAAATTTATTTTAATTTTTGAGATTGTTCTGTTTACATCCCAAGTGTAATAATCCCGGGCAACGCCGGGTACCTCTTCTAGTATATAAATATATGAAATGTGTTTGTCTGTATGTTTTTTATACAAATCTACAGTTTTATTCCGATCTTGATAAAATTTCGCATACATGACCTTCAAAGCATGAGGAAGGTCACTGTCTACCTCAGATTTCGGAAAAATAATAAATATCGATAAAAAATCGATATTCATGGTTATAGCAAAACATATTAATGAGAAATATCTCATGACCAACAATGCAAGGCAAAGTTTGTACAACAATAGGTATCAACAATGGTATCAGCACGCAATTCACAAACACACTGCATGAACCAACAATATATATCTCATGACCAACAATGCAAGGCAAAGTTTGTGCAACAATAGGCCCATTGTGTTCGCATCAACAATGGTATCAACGCGCAATTCACCAATAACAATGAGCACAGAATGATGATGTAATGTTAAAGCAATCTTTCCAAGAATTATAACAAAGAACATAAAATGATGATGTAATATGGATAAGTTTCAATTTGTAACAATGCATAGAATTCCTGTTATTCAGGCTTTTCTTAGAAAAGAGAGTTCTTAGTACTTAACAATTTCTTGAAAATCTTTAAAAATGATCAGTAACTGGAGATAATGGAGAGTTAGCAGACTATTGAGAAAGAGTGGAAAGACGACAGAGGAAGCACTCCTTTAGCTCCGTGATGTATTGAGCAAATGGGAAGCAAGTAAATAGAAGAATCGGCGACCGCTAGACTGCATAAAGTGATGAATGGCCAAGTTTTGCTTCAACACATCGAGAGAAGAGTGGAAATTGCAACAACACTAAATATACATCTCAGGTAAGATTACGTGAGTAAGAAATTATTTAGACTAGTAGTGGCATCCTTGGAGAGGTCCAGCCATTGTGAGCCTTTAAAAAGATTTTTTTTCAAATTTTCATTAGGAATTTTTACTGTATTAATTCTAAGCATTTTCATGTGTTTTTTTTAAGATATTGCAAAATTTAATTTAATTTTTTGAGATTGTTCTGTTTACATCCAAGTGTAATTATCCCGGGCAACGCCGGGTACCTCTTCTAGTCTATCTATATAAAGAAGGATGTTTGTGGGTGGGTGGGTCTGTCTGTACGTTTTTCATACAAATCTACAGTTTTATTCCGATCTTGATGAAATTTCGCATACATGACCTTCAAAGCATGAGGAAGGTCACTGTCTACCTCAGATTTCGGAAAAATAATAATTATCGATAAAAAATCAATATTCATGGTTATGGCAGGGCATATTAATGAGAAATATCTCATGACCAACAGTGCAAGGCAAAGTCTGTGCAACAATAGGTATCAACAATGGTATCAACACGCACGGCACCAACACAAGGCAGGGATCAACAATCAATATCTCATGACTAAACAATGAAAGGAAAAGTTTGTGCATGTGTAATTATCCCGGGCAACGCCGGGTACCTCTTTCAGTTTCTTATACAAATCTACAGTTTTATTCTGATCTTCATGAAATTTTGCATACTTGACCTTCAAAGCATGAGGAAGGTCATTGCCTACCTCAGATTTCGAAAAACCAACAACCGGTTCCAACCTATGAGCCTTTGAAAGAACATCTTTATTAGTGTAACTAGCAAGCTCGTACAATTGGGACCCTAAGGATGTCACTTATTTTCATAGTGCCACTGATTGCTTTAGCTTGTGATTCTCTTGGGACAGGATAGGCAAGTAGTCTGGCTGGTTCGTGAAGGTTAAATGTTCTATTACCATTATTGTAACTAGGAGACAGCAGTTCTAATAACATCTAAATTCAGGCTCACTAATTTATAGATGGGCAAAATGCCCACATAAAAGAATACCATGTATGACAGAGAGGACGAAAAGTTACAGGGTGCGCATAAAAAGTATCGGGAAACGTTTCGGAAAAATAGATTTATTTCAGCTATTGCTACAAATACCTTAAAATTTTTCAAAGTACATACAAATATATTTTTTTAATGTATGATTAATAATGGAGCATATTTAATTTTTTTATTTAATTCTTATACCATTTTATTCACATTAAACTTAAATTTGAAATTTGAAACTGGTTTAGTTTTCCTTCTCTAATAAATAATTAAGTCTTAACAAAACTGACAGTACTAACACACACGCACGCAAGTGTCTACTATCTAACGGTGGCAATGACGTCAGACAACGTGACTGGGAACTGCGCATGGCGAGACCTTGTTACACAGATCTTGGCAATTAGGGCCCCAGCTCTGTGATTCAGCAATATTTAATTTAAACATTTTTTCCAGTCAAAACCTTTTAGACAGGAATCGTGTGCTTTATTTTTCAAAGTCATGTTGTTTATGCCATGTGGTCCGTCATTGTGAAGCGAATCCTGAATAATAGTAAATCTACATACCCACGAACTAATTCTATAAAAATCAATAGAAACGTCACCTGTACAGTTCATTTTTAATCTCTTGCGAACGTTTCGCACCTCCTCACACTCACAACACAAAGAACCAATAACGGCATGTTGTTTTTTTTTTACAAAGTTCAAGCGCAACAGCCATCTTGAAGTTCAAGCATAACAGCACAACTGCGTTTGTTAATTAATTGGTAACTCAACTCATTAACCAGCGGAGTGAGTTAACGATAAATTCAAATCGGAAGAGTAGTTCCATGTACTTTATAAATAAGAAAACTGGAGAATAAAATACTTGATCATTTTGAAAAATGAGTTTAAAAAAATGCTGTGCCTTTCTTGTAGAAGACAGCATTTACAAAACTTTAGGATACAAACTGTACGTCATAAAAAGTGAATGATGCTCTCTGATGAGGTTATCGTGCAGTTATTCACAAAGTGCCAACCAAACAATATTGTCACTGGTTGACATGAATTAGAAGAAACCAATCCTGAAGCACTGGGAAAAGAGACCTGTGGACAAATGATTGCACACCTTTGTTAAAAAATTTTATTTCATAACTTATAAAAATTTAACATTACATAATAATATTTATAAAGTCTCTTAGAATTATTAATTTATTATTGGTTGTAACAAAATCGCTTGAGGAATAAATGAAATAAATTTAGAGTTCCTTAAGCAGAAAATTAAAAATCTGGTCCTTTTATGCAAATGTTGTCTTCTCTGATTCCATCAATGCTGTTTAGGGACGGACGTAATCACTGAGTAAAAAAAAACAGAAATTTAATACTCTTAAGTTTCTGAAGATACCTTAATACTACGTGGAATTCCAGGCTGTTTATTCATATACTTTGTTGCTTTTGATTTTTTCTGTATCAACTTTTGCACGAACGGAGAGAATAATTCTAGATCAACGCCGTTAGATTTATTTCTTCCTGCAATAATTAATAAAAATGATCTTAAATTTTAAGATATACATTAAAAAATAAAATACGAAACATATTCAAAATAATTAGACGAAGGAAAAATTCCGCGACCTGGATTCGAATCAAGGATCACAACTCTCTCTCTGTCGCTCTCGCGGTCAGCGAACCGCATTGAAATAACTAAGGGCCCTTATGGACTTCTGTGAAGTCAGAAGACAGCCCATTTTTCAGAGAAGATCCCCGAGCTGAAGGTCGGGAATCTTCCTTATTCCTAAACCATGAAATAAATTGATTAAAGTACTACTAGAAGAGAAATAAAGATTCTGAAGAAAATTCCACCACAAATTTATAAATTACAATTAGAAAAGGCGGAAGAATTTTTGGAGCGGACATCAGTATCAAGTTCTTCTCCTTACGCTGATATGAAGTCAATATGCCTTCATATCAGGATAAGAAGAAATTGGTTACTGATGTCCGTTCCAAAAATAAAAATTTGGTGAACACCCCTTATCGTTTTGTTTATTTTTGAGAGCAACCCAAATTCAACTCATTCTGTCGACGATATCTTTCTGAATTTTCAAGATATTTGCTTGGGCTTTTTAGGAGAGTAGCTCTATAATCTGGCTAAGAAATTATGCAAAATACATTTTGGTAAATCTTGGACATGCGCATTTATACATTATTTAGTCAAAATGCTCATATTTCATCAAATATTTAATATTTTTCTATTCTCATTGCAGGGTTTTGTCTCTACTGTAGTATGTCAAGTTTCCTGAAAATGACATTACACTGGGTTGAAAACCTTGCATGTTATAAACAAAAAAACTTACGAAAGCATTTCGATTTTCTTAAATAAATCTTTATATCTTCATAGATATATGTGCTATTCTCATGCAAATGAAGAGGGATAAGGAAAAAAAACCTCATAATCATATGCTACAGCTACAACGCATTTTATGCATTATTTTTTATAGGGTGATCTCAAACATTAATTTTGGGTTCACTTTGTTGCTGGCCCACTATTTGGCTTTGGGACAAAACCTTTGCTGAAATATATGAGGTGTAACATACTCTTTACACCCCTGAAGTTTCAGGATAATTCATCAAGTATTTTTCTAGATATTCGAAAAAACGTTTAAAATCGAAAGTGTCCAATTACTTTTGGTTAGATAGTGTAGTTTTTAACAAAACCAATTTGGACGGATCCTCGAAGTTATGGAGGTAGTAGAGGAATGCAAAGAACCAAGTAAAATTGAAACATTAGAAAAACTGGAAATACAACTAGCCAACAACAAAGGAAGCGGGAGACTAATCAATATCCAAACTAAAAGCGATATGGCAGGATTAATTAAAAGAATAACAAAGAATTGGACAAGTACACAAAGCCAGGATAAAGAAACCATAAGAAGAAACTCCCCAAAGGTGTCTATACTGCAGGCATTCCTGGATATATCTTTAAAGAATGCTTAGAACTCCTTTTGGAACCATTGGTACATATTTTTAACCTGGTGATTGAACCCGGGCAATAACCATTAAGCTGTTGTATGGCTTATTGTGCCCTGGTCCTTAAGGTTGCTAATCCTAAGGCTTTAAATGATTATAGGCCATATATGGACATTCCATATCCTGCTAAAATTTTTGAAGCTCTACTTTCTAGATTTAAATAATTATGTGAAACCGCTCTTCCCTGAATGGCAGGACAGCTTTGTAAAAAAAGAGATCCATCTTAACCAATTTTGCCCTTTTCTCACGTTACTTACAAGGGAACCCCAATTAGCCTTTTTTTGCGCGCAAGCACACCGTGGAAGCGACAGCGTTGCGCGCCAGTGAAGCGCCCCGGAAGTGCGCAGAGTTCAAAAAACATGGCGGAAAGAAGAGAAGCAAACTTGTTAGCGGCGATCGCCAAAGAATTGCAGTTAGAGCACTGTTATTAAGCATAAAACCATAATTTCGCTGTACAATTATTTGTTTCGAAATAATTTATAAGATGAGGTAGGCATCTATGAATACTATTTTTATTTAAAATTATAAAGCACCGCGATGCATAACCCCTCACCAACGCAACGTATTACTCGACGTTGCACATGAAGCCAGCCCCGTGTTTGATTACCGAATTATTTAATAAAATGAAATAATAAATTAAGGAAATGGTTATTTTTTGCTGGAAGGCAATTAGCTAATTGTAATAATCTATTTTAAAAACTAAGTTTGTTTAGAAATTTGAGAAGCCATTCAATTGGCATCTGCTGCTGTCTATTTCATCTGAATTGGATTCGTGCTTATTGCTGTGAGTAGTGGAAGAAAGAAGTTCCGTTAAGCGCATTAATACACCGCTTTAACAGTGGCTCAAATTTTTTCGTTTTCGTGGTTTTATTTTGAAAGAAACCAAAATCCACACTCTTATTTTGCAAGCATCTATTGTAGCTTCAATTGAGTAACATGTTTCAATTTGGTGGAAATCTGTGACATACATGTTCGAGGGATTCCCTTGTTAGTACCAACTTTGAATTCTTATCAACAACCAGATATAATTTATATTGACTATGCGAAGGCTATCAATCATAACTGTTTAGTAAAGAAACCAGCTGCAATGGGTTAAGGTTGTAATATGTTTTATTATTGAAAAATTTACTGGGCAACAGGTCGTTTATAATATAATATAGAAACTTTTTTTTCTTTTTTTTTGTCGACTGTAAAAGCGGGATCCCACAAGGATCTCCGCTGGATCCTTTGTTTTTCATTATTTTTTATTTGATTTGGAGAGAGTGATTAATTTCTTACACGTTCATCTGCTAGGGTATGCTGATGATCTGAAAATCTATAAGCGGATTATTTCCTTGGGGGAGGCTGCTATTCTGCAGGAGCAGATAAGACTGCTTCGTGTCTGGTCCTGCAAAAATGGCCTAAAATTCGGTCCAAGATGGTTGGTCTAACCCCGATTGGTCCAAATTCCGATTAGTTTAATTCTCGAATAGTCTAATTCACGATTGATCTAAAACTAGACTAAAATGACTGAAATATGTCCAGTGAAGAAGGAAAATTTACATTATTCCAAACTATTTTCCTTAATTGAAATAAAATATACAGAGTGATTCAGACAACTTGTACCAGGTGTTTTTCCCGAAAAATACCCATCATACAAGAAACTATTATTTTAAAAAAGCTATACCAAACAAGCTATATTGTACTTGTATCGAATATTTGAATAATTCCCATAAAGAAAACAATAAACTAGAATTAAAAAAAATCAGTAAATTAATCTAAGAAAACAATAAAGCCCCCCCCCCCCCCGTCTTCGTCAATAAAAAAATTTAGTTCATTTATTGAAAACTCGTTAAAATGACCTATATCAATTATGAAAAAATTAGTTAAGGCATCGTTATCCAACGATAAAAGGGTTTTAGCATCAAAATGTTACGAGCAGTAGCGGCTCGTGACTATAATAAGTGGAGGGGCACAAATACAAAATTTCAGGTTCTTAGGCCTTTTCGTACAAAAGTTATAGCATAATTTGTATTTGGAGCTTCGCGCCCCCGCCGAGGCCTCAGAGGACTATATCAATTTTAGTGTGTAATATCCAAAATTTTAAGCAACACATTATAAATATAAAACATTTCAGGTTTCTGGACTTCTGGTTTTAAATTTATAGCTTGATTTGAGATTGAGGCCGCAACTCCCCTGCCAAGAGACTTATAGAATTTTTAATATAGATTAGCTAAATTTTTAAATACCACACTATGATTAAACAAAATTTCAGGACCGTAGGCTTTTCCATTCAAATTTTCTAGCTTCAATTGTATTTGCGACCGCCAGGGGCCCCGAGGTCTATACCAGTCTCCTTGTATATTGTCTATAATTTTTAAGTAACGCACTGTAAAAATATAAAACTTCAAGTTCTTCGGCCCTTTTATTATTCAAATGTTAGAGGTTATTGGTGATTTGAGCTTCAGGGCCCTTGTGGAGACTTAAGACCCTTATACCAGTTTTTCGTGTATGTTAGATAAATTTTTTAATAAACTGCTATAAGTATACAAATTTTCAGATTTCTAAGCCTTTTCGTTCAAACATTATAGCCCTGGCAGGGGCTCTACAGACGACTATTTAAGTTTTGGTGTATAAGAGCTAAAATTTTAAGTAACACACCATACATATGCAAGAATTCAGATTTCTGGACTTCCGGTTCAAAAGTTATAACTTGATTTGTGACTGAGGGCTGAGGGCCCATGTCGAGACCCAAGATCCTTATACCAGTTTTTAGTGTATATTAGCTAATTTTTTAAGTAATTTTCTATGTGAGAAACTGGAAAAGACTGTGGATAACGACATAACCAACTGAAAACGGGTCCGCTGAAAACAACCTGTTGTCCACAAAAGAATTTTATTAAGCATATACGTATTTGGAACTCCTTGAGTTCATTATTCAATGCTAATACCCGAGAAGTTCGGATTGACATTGAATAAAGAACCTCAAGGTATTCGTTCTTTAATATTCGTTCAGAGTGACCTGTTGTTTTTGATGCAACAAAATGGGGAAGAAAGCTCAACTTTCTATCCAGGAAAAGATCCGAATTAGAGAATTACGATTTACTGGAAAAACGTTATCAGAAATAGCAAAGACCAAGGTGCACTTCAAAACGTGATGTTGGAATTTTGAAATGTATAGTTCAGTAAGACAGATTAAGTTCTGCCGCCAGATTTGCATTGAAATGGAGTGCCGAAATAAAAAAAAACGATTTCATAGATCAGATCATGGATAAGAATTGGAGGGATTGGATATAAGGCAAGAGGCCCAAAGATTAAGCCATCATTATCTAAGAAGCAGCGAACTTTTGTTCGAGTCGATGGGCGAAACAGCACTGCGATTGGACCATTCAGGAATAGAACCGAGTAATGTGGAGTGCTGAAGCTATGTTTTGTTGTGAGTTTGATGATAAAAGAGTACGAGTTTAGATAATGCAATGTGAAGCTTTCCATCCAGATTGCATCCAGAAGCGCGTGAAGTTTCCGCAGAAAGTAATGGTTTGGGAGTGCATGTGTGCTGCAGGTACTGGCGAACTGTGCATCCTAAACTCAACACTAAACGCAGACGTCTACTCCGAGGTCCTTGAGCATTTTTTGGTCCCAAGTATTGAACACCTTTTCGAATACGATGACTTCCTCTTCCAACAAGATAAGGCATCTTCTCACTCTGCCAGAATTGTTCAAGACTGGTTTAGACGAAAAAATATTGACGTGATGAAATGGCCTCCAAATTCTCCTGATCTCAGTCCCATTGAGAATATTTGGCGTTTGATGAAAAACAGATTACGACAAGTGGATCCTGCAAATAAGAGTGATCTTAAGAATGAATGAATGAATGAACTGTAAGGGGTGGTTACCACGAAACCAAAGTGGATAACTAGAAACCGAAATAGTTATGAAGAAACCAAGCACTGCGACTCTCTGAGTCTATTGTACTATCGCCGGGACCAACGGCTTAACGTGCCTTCCGAAGCACGGGGAGAGATGGATATCTACTGGCTGTCACCCAGCCGTAGACTAGCCGTGCCTTGTACCCCACACCGTTTTTTAAACAACCCCTACAAATGATTTATTTTCGAGGATAATTATATATTTCACGTAAGAAAAAACGACTAAACAATAAATATTGACACCGATAAAAGCGTCTGACGAGAAATTCCGCAATCATAAAAACCGTCTATGGAGAAATTCCGCATACGAGAAAACCATCTATGGAGAAATTCCACAATCGTAAAAACTGTCTATGGAGATATTCCACAATCGTAAAAACTGTCTATGGAGAAATTCCACATTCGCAAAAAGTTATCTATAGAGAATTTTTTGTCGTTGCAAAACCTTTCATCGCAGAAATTCCGGCTTTGTCAAAAAACTTATCTGTAATCCCGTTGTGATAAAACTGTGCATCGGATAATTTCAGAGTATGAATTACGTATGTTGTGGCTTTTGAAATAAAGTGCGCGCAAAAAGAGATTTGCGTCATTCAACATTCAACATAGCCTTTGTAAAATCTTAAGGAAATTTTCTCTATCTCCCCTTTTTTCATCATGGAAATAAATGAAACTGTTAAATTTACGCAATACTTTTCGGTTCTTGTTGACGGTTGTTCAGGAAATGGAAAGTCTACATTAGTAGCTCAAATGTTAAAGTATAGAGATGAAGTGATGGACCCGCCGCCTACGGAAATAATTTACTGCTATGTAGCTTTAATCCCAGCGGTTTTTAAAATCTGAACCTACCTAACATTATGCTTCATGCAGGGGTGCCACATGAAAAGTTGATACACGAACGTACACCTGAACAGGCTTTACTAATTTCAGACGATTTATTAAATGAAGAATAACGAAATTGTTGAGAAAATCTACAGGCGATAGAGTCATCATCTCAACTTCTCTGTGTTGTTAATAACTCAGAACCTTTTTGCTCATTCAAAAATCATTTGTACAATAAGTTTAAATACCCAGTTCATCTTTCTGCTAAAGTCACCTAGAGACATAGGACAGATTCGCACCTTGGCATCGTAAACAGGCTACGGGCGTTTACTCATCGAAGCCTTTAAAGACGCCACTTGGGAACCCCATAGTTATTTACTAGGGTAGATGTACCAGTAATTGACAGTTTAAGACATTGCTGTGAAACGAAATTGTGTACGTAAATCAAATTGCATTTTGAAATTTTTCTAGTTATACCATTAAATTGCAAATACAGTGCAGGATGTGCCAATTTCTAAACAATTATTATATCTTTAAAAGCTATTAAGTATTAAAATTTTTTCCTAGCTAATGCAGAAATCACCAGTAGTTGACAGTTAATGTACCAGAAATTGACAGGCAGTTTCACCAGTAATTGACAATACTTTAATTACACATTTTCATTATATACTAGAAGAGGTACCCGGCGTTGCCCGGGATAATTACACTTGCACAAACTTTTCCTTTCATTGTTAGTCATGAGATATTAATTGTTGATCCCTGCCTTGTGTTGGTGCATTGCGTGTTGATACCATTGTTGATAACTATTGTTGCACAAACTTTGCCTTGCATTGTTGGTCATGAGATATTACTCATTAATATGCCCTGCCATAACCATGATAATCGATTTTTTATCGACAATTATTATTTTTCCGAAATCTGAGGTAGACAGTGACCTTCCTCATGCTTTGAAGGTCAAGTATGCAAAATTTCATCAAGATCGGAATAAAACTGTAGATTTGTATAAAAAACGTACCCACAAACATCCTTATTTATATATATAGATAGATTTATACAAAAAAAAATTGATAACATTCAAAAGTTGCTGAAGAAATCAACCATTTTTAAGAATGTGTAAAGTATTTAACATAACTAAAATTGTGGTTTTTAGAACTTAAGTTGTTCATATTGATCATTTATCTTTTTTCCCCTTTGAAATAATAAATAAAATCAGTCTATTTCCATGTAGAGTGCAAAGACCATAAAAAATGAAGGCGTTTTCCAGTAGTGCAGTATCATCAGAGCTTGGCCGACAATTTGTTCATAGAAAAACTTGATTTTTGACAACTGTTCTCCAACTTTAGAAAATTCATCCAATTCATCCTATGCTACGTCTTATCATAGTAAACAGTTTAGTAGTTTTTTCCTTGGAAGATAACTTGTCCTGGGATATCTGTTGATCATCTCTGTGACAAGATTCTGACCAACAAAAAGAATCGGCGAATAGGGCGTAGAAGATTTATGTCAAAGTGGGTGATCTAGAAATTGACAGTCAAATTCCTATAATTGACACAGTTAGGTTAAATACTGGAAATTCAGAAGTTACACTTAAAACCATCAGGTTTCCTTATTATTACCCTACATTCTAAACCACATTAGTATATTTTGTGGTCGGTTTTTTTTTTAAACAGAGAAATTATCAATAACTGACAGATTATATCAATTACTAGTGACACTACATCTCTGGATTCTAGTAATTGACGGTGGATTAAAACAGTTAGAAAAATTGTCATCAGAAATTCTGTTACTACTAAAAGTATTGTCCACTGATCACACAAAAAGGTTCACGTAAAATTAATAACAAATATTGCATAACATTCATGAAATAAACTCAAGTACTCAAACCCTCGCGTAGTGGTTCATTACAAGGTTTTTTCGACTCGATAAGGCATTGAACAATCGACACGTGTTTGCGGCCAAAATAGGGACCCAAGTTCCTTGTTTTTTGTTTTTCTGGGAAGCCTAATACGTTGTTTTATAAGACGTGGCAACCCCAGTCCCTTTTCTTGCTTTGTTACTTAATTAAAAGCCTTTAAATCGTGGATTGTTAATTACTGGTACACTGTCAACTACTGGTACAACTACCCTACTTGATTTAACTCAGAGTTGCCCTGATGTTCTAAGATTTTTTAGTAAGATTTTTCCACACGAAAAACCTATCGTGGTTTATGCCGATAAAACGCGGGCTTAAAGCCATCAAACGTCATTTTTAAATTAACTGAATAGGGAGGTGATACAACAATGATTCCTCTGGTTGTGAAACATCGTCATTTTAAAGGAGCTTTGAAACACTTGACTCCTCAGCATAGGAAATCATTAATGCCACATGCAACTCTTAGTCAAGTTAAAGCATTGTGCGAGATCTGTCATAACATTCTACATCATAGAGTCGACTGGACACCACCCATTAAACAACATTTGCGGAAAATAAAAGGTTTAGCTTTTAAAAAATTTCATTAAGGGCCAAGAAAACTTATCTGAACCCACGTCGAAATAGATTCCTGCTACCACTTTTGTTAGGAAGCATAGCTGCACCTATTTTAAATAAATAAATTAGTTAAGGACATGCAAAAGTACGTTTTACTACCTGTTCACGAATATAAAAGGTTCCTTCATCGCGTCCCGTTGAACATGGTCAACCTAAGGCTGAACGGCGTGGGTTAATGATGTTGAAAAAAAACGTAATAAACAATTGGATTCTCAAATCAATGAGATTTTAAAAGCATCAAATTTGAATGTGCATCAGAGAATGGACCTTTATTTAAATACATTTCAAAAATATCTAAGGGCAAAGCGCTGTGAAGCCCATTCGAAACGAACAAGTCTTTCAACCCAAACCGAACCTCAAATACCTTCAAACCCGTCTTTAATTCCATAAACGCCGTTATCGAAATCCCATCAAGAGACACCTACTTATCTGTATCCACAACAACTCGTCTATTCACCCAATTTTCGCACGTTTACGGATTTAAAAGTAAAAACCCACGCTGATGCCGATATCGCAATGGTTAGCGGATTCAAAGAGGCCTACGACGAGGACGGCCGACCAGGAAATGTAGTGAGTTTGCCTGGTGAGCAGACCTCCCTACATACACGTTTTATCGAGACACTTCAAAAGAGATCTGATGTTATCACGTAGAATAAAAAAGGAACTGTCAATCGGAGGGAAATCAATATGAGGATCGAACATTGATAGTTTAATACAAGACGTATTATCACCCAACCCGACCTGAAGAAGCCTCTAACTGGGAAAGCCCTGTTTACCAACGTGATACATCATGTCAATATCCCTGAAGAATTAATCGTGAATCCTGTGTACTGCCCTGCACACACACCTGACACGTCAAAGCTCCCTTGGCTGCATTATCATAAATGACAATTTAACGTAAAAATTAGTTTGTATTGCAATGAGAAAATTTCTTTCAATGTCTGTAAAAAATTTGAATAAAAATGTAATTAAATGCATGAAAACCATTGATTGTGTAATTTATTTATTTATTTATTTAGTTAGTTAGTTATTTATTAATTGGAGATTAAAAGTAACCACAAACAAACACAAATTCAATCTGAATATGAAAAGTTTATTTGAACAATTGTATATACAGAAATTGAATAAAACAAATAATAATAATAATTAGAATAATTAAACAGAGTAATTTAAAGGTTTGCAACATTGGTTCCATTTGGCCTTTTGAGAGGGATTAAATTCAGAGTCGCTAGTATATTAGTTTTGGATGATTTCACATTTCACGAGTAAGTCATTTAAAAGCAGTTCATTTGTATTAGTGTTGTTCAAGATGTCTACCATAGAATAACCCCTGGCTGCTAATTTCAGGTAATGTAGACAGTGATGACCACAAGTGTCAGACATCTGATGTTGCACTTTTCTCGTGTTGTAGATCCATTTTTCCGCGTGCATAAACATGAACAGTTGGAATTGTGGTTGAGTAAACATTCCGAAAGAATGAAAGATGTATGCTTGTTTGGTGGACGGTATAAAAAATCCACCCAATGCAAGCGTGGCTTACTGAAATCTTCTGTATTAGCAATGAGTAAAGATGGGTGAATAGGTATGAGTTGAAGTACCAAATCCGATGGGAAAACACCTCTTGCCATAGTACATTTGAATGGATCTCTCTTGAGGGCCCTCCATAGCTCTTGCGTATCTATCGACCTTAATTAGTGAAATCGAAGATCACGGTTCTGTCTTTATTGATTTCCAGGATATTCTGATATCGACAATAAGCAATCAGGTTCACTGAATTAGCTAAAGGGTCGGAAAACTCAATTTCAATGCTTAACGTAACGTTACATATAAGGTTATATCTATCTGTATAATAATTCCTGTCCCCCGAAAGATCAAAGGCCAGAAATGTGTAACCAAAACTGTAATCGAACTGGCTGATGTCTACATCTCTGTCTTCTTTCCAACTCCTAAATGCCTTCATGGAATGAACAAACTGTCTCAAGTATGCCCCAGAGGAAAAATTCGGCATCAGAGAATTTAGAGGAATTGCATGAGTATCCAATGAGAGGGAGAAGAAAAATAGATTGAAATGTTTAAAGTTGAATGAGTTTGACGTAAAAAAAACCATTCTGGGCTTCACTCGATGAATATGCAAAAATCAACCGGGAAATCTGACCAATAATTAAGGTCTGTATAACGTTCAGTGCTCAGCTGGTGTATCATCTATGCCATGATTACGTATGTATTAAGGAAAAACTGATGATACAGGTCGTATGTTTAAAATTGGCTTAGAACGTAATATTGCAGGTCTTCTTGTTGACTTCTTCTGTTTCTTCCTCTTCTTCTATTTCTTCTGCGTGTGTTTCAACTTTTTTGAACGCTGCACTCGACCTCTTCGTTTGTATTCACTCTTTAGAAACGACTCCAAACTGTTACCTCTGGGCCTTTTTACATGTGAATGAGTAGGAAACGTTGAATTTCGTCTTTTAACATGCCCTCTGCCCCTCTGAACTCTAGCACCCATTTCCTGCAAGGCACTACCTCCAGCCTCTTTCATTCGTGATGACAACGACTGTTTGAGATTTTGACTATGTATCACATCATTAAAAACGGAAACGCCGCCCTGAAGGGCATGTTGACTGAGAATCGTACCCATGGATTTGAGTAAAGTTGTTGGAAAGCGAAACAGATTTGAAAACACTAACCAATCCCATTGCCTCTCTGGAAAACCGACCCTCTAAACACTGGTAAGCCATGCCCTCTCTGGTTAAATAGTAACGTAAAATTATTTCTTGGCTCGGATGATAGGGTATATGCATCTTGAAGTAATAGAGGAGGAGAGAAAAAGGAAATCAACCTCGCACTGCAGTGGTTTCTTACGAAAATGTAATTTCACTACAGTTTTGCCTGTTAAAAACGAGAGCAAATCCCCATGGTCTGAATGAACCGCGATTTCAATCGTGTCTATGACGTTTTTACTTAAGGGAAAGTAGTCGGGTGATGAAAAGCCTGATAAATTACTTCTCGTCTGGCATTTGAAACAGGAATAATTCATAAGAGTGGAGCGAATGTGTTACCCACAACTTGCGGTTGTATGATGTCTGTATACAGATAATAACCATGTATGCCACGTGTTAGATCTATTGGGGTTGAAACCTCACCAATAAAACGAGTTCCAAGTCGGAAAGTTCAGCTTGTAAAGCCAATGTGTAACATAGATTCTCGCTAAAACATAGACTAATACAGCGTCCTTCTGTGCATTTGAAATGAAAACATTTGTTAGGTGTGAGATTGATTTTGTAAGAAGCCTGTTCTTTCAATGGAATCAACTTAACGAGCCCATAAACAACATCCCTACGACTATCATAATACCCTTCGAGAATTTTTAAGATGCACTGTTCTGGAGTGCCATGCGGATAAAAATAACACAACTGATAAACCCGTCATCTGTGTCAGTTAAGAGCATAGTAATAAGCGTTTTCAATGTCATGTTCAGAAACCTATCAGGTGTAAACAATACAAAATCATTAACCATCTTTGTCTCGATACCTGCCGTTCTAAAACTATCTTTTAGAAAATCAATAGCTGCTACCCTACTTTGCAATTTGGTACTCTTAAAGTCAACAATTTTTTGGTACAGGGGTGCCGACTTGGGATACCTTAACGTAACATACACACTGTTTTCATACATGATGGCTGTACTCAGACCCAACTGTTGTCAATCGCCATTTGTCAAGCATTTAAAAGATCTATCGTACCCAGCTGTTAGTGCTGTCAGGGTAACCTTGCCATTTCACAAAACCTTCGCGAACACCGCCTTGTGCGCCAGCGAATAATCAGTTCAACGTTAAAAACTTCAGGCTTTTTCTTTTTTTGTAACTCCTGATCGTAGAATATACCTGAGATATCGCTGCCATAGTAATCTTTAATTTTATACACAACAGATTTTCTATACATGATTTTTGAAACCTCAACATCTCCTCAGTCCAGTTAGGAAAACAGCCTTTATCAAATATGTTTTTCACTTTCGAAATAAGTACATAAACTCCAATTTGCAACCTTGGATTTGTTTGTGGTGCGGATGTATAATAACTCTGTTTTTTCAGCCATAGAGCTCGGGCATTTCGTTCAATGATATGAGCTGGAGCCATGCCCAGGGCTCTGTGATTGCAGTGCTTGTAGCTTAACACGAGATCAGGTAAGACATCGATGTATCTGTGTTTGTTGGTAAATGTAAAAAACTTAAACATCCTCTTTTTTAACGCATGTTGCAATCTATCGATCGTAAGAGCTTTCAAATCTGATTCTGTGGCGAAGAAATCGATGTTGAGTTCTTTAAAATAGTCTTGAACGTGCTTGTTTAAAAATTCCTTCCCTTTATCGCTGTTCACTTTTACAGGAACGCTACCATGTGTGAAAATTTTTTGAAAAGCTTTCTGAAGTTCAAGCCCCGTCTTCGTTTTTAGAGGAATGACCCACGCATAGTGCGAGAAACATCGATGCAGGTAAGTAGAATTTTATAACCATCGTTCTGTTTTGACAGATTGGTTAGATAGACCATGTCCACTTAAAATTGCTCAAATGGAGCATATACACGCATTCTATTACATGGGTAATAATTCGTACCGGTTTATGCAGTGTATAAGTTCTCACACCTCTTAACCATTCACGTGTGTCTTTTTCAAAATGATTTGTTTGTTTAGCTAAAACCTTTCGCACCACAAAAATCGGCTGCATTAGCAGGGTTAGAAAATGCATCATCCATAACCAAAATTTAAGTTATGTAAAGAACAACTGTACAGGGTGTAAATTTTAAGTTGACAAAGCAGAATAACTCGAAAAATAAGCTTCACACGAAAAAATGCGTATAATCCAAAGTTGATTATTTTCGAGGGGGCATCTGCTGGTGCTAAAATTAGCCCACCCCCCCCGGCCCCTGGGGGTGGGGCGGGGGGCAACTTTAAAATTTCAAATGGGAACCCCTATTTTTTATTGCAGATTCAGGTCCTACATAAAAAACTACGTACATTTTGTCTGCAACATTTTTTTTATTTTTGGTAGATGGCGCTGTAATTCAAGAAAATCCATTTTCTCATTTTTGCGTGGAAATAACTAATTTATTATTCATTTCGATTCCTACATTGTTTTAACTACAATGTAATTTGAAGACATTTCGTCAACAAACAAATAACGTAAACATTGGCATTTTTTTCAGAATGTTTACATTTTAAATTCTGATCTTTAGAAGAAAAGATTGTAATTTTTCAACTGTTTTTGTGAGTGTACAACGCCGTATTGCTTTTGAATTTACATTATGAATTATCTTTCTGTGGAAGAAAAAATTGAGATGGTGTACATTTATGGAGAAAGTGGGAGAAATTTTGATAATGCAGTCGCGCTTTATGCTCAGCGTTTTCCTGGCCAAACGCGATCACGGTCTTCTTTTGTTCGAGTTATTAAACAATTTACTGCGGAAGGTAGTGTGAACCAGAAAAAAAGAACCCGTGCAGCTACTGTTTGTGGAGAAAACAATCAAGTGTCAGTCCTAGCTGCTGTGGCTCATAATCCACATGCGAGCACAAGAGAAATATCAAGGCAATCAGGAATTTCACATATGAGTGTTTGGAAAATGCTGAAGCTCCACAAATTTCATCCATATCATGTATCTATGCATCAGGAACTACATGGCAATGACCACCAAAACCGTCTAACGTTTTGTCACTGGGCACTTCAGCAGATGCAAACAAACCAACATTTTTTTTGCACGAGTTCTTTTCTCCGATGAGTCAACATTCACAAACCACGGGGAAGTTAATCGACATAACATGCATTACTGGAGTGAACAGAACCCACACTGGATTCGAGAAGTCAACCATCAGCGACCTTGGTCAATTAATGTTTGGTGTGGGATAATTGGCGATAAACTTATCGGTCCATATTTTATAGACGGTAATTTGAATGGCAACAAATATCGTAACCTACTTGAAAATGAACTACCAGATCTACTTGAAGACCTGAGTATTGAACTTCGACAACACATGTGGTTTCAACATGATGGTTGTCCAGCGCATTATTCATTAGTAGCGCGCGAAGTACTACATCGACTTTACCATGGTCGCTGGATCGGCAGGGAAGGTCCTGTGAATTGGCCAGCCAGATCGCCTGACCTTACATCGCCAGATTTTTTCTTATGGGGTTACCTCAAAGATATCGTTTATAAGGAAACGCCAACCACTCGCGAAAACATGATTCAAAGAATAAGAGATGCTTGCGCTGCAATTACACCAGACATGTTATCAAGATGTGTTCAGGAATTTACAAAACGAGTCAATAAATGCATCGAAGTTGGAGGTCATCAATTTGAACATTTAATTTCATAAAACGGCGAGATGCAAGGGATTTAAGGACAACAAGCAGGCCGAAAGTGAGAGGCGAGGGGACTCACTGGAAATACAAGCACCCCGAAATTCATTTACTTGCAAGTATTTGCAAATAAGAAAAAATAAAACGAAAACAATCGGTCCTTTTAAGGACCACCAAATCTTAAACGGGAATAACTTCATCTTTACACAGTCTTTTACTTTTTTACTCTGTTAGTTAATGAGTTCACTCGTTAGTACGTAGGATGTTCGGTTAGTTAGTTAGCTAATCAGTTGATTTGTTTGATAATTATAAAGTTGTGTGGCCTCATGACCACGAAACAAAACAAAATTATCCTAATCCGCGGCAAAAAATAATAAAATAATAACTTTGCGGCAAAATTTACGAAGTAAATAAGTATTTTTTATTTCTCCGTAACCATTTCCACGCAAAAATGAGAAAATGGATTTTCTTGAATTACAGCGCCATCTACCAAAAATAAAAAAAAATGTTTCAGACAAAATGTACGTAGTTTTTTATGTAGGACCTGAATCTGCAATAAAAAATAGGGGTTCCCATTTGAAATTTTAAAGTTGCCCCCCGCCCCACCCCCAGGGGCCGGGGGGGGGGTGGGCTAATTTTAGCACCAGCAGATGCCCCCTCGAAAATAATCAACTTTGGATTATACGCATTTTTTCGTGTGAAGCTTATTTTTCGAGTTATTCTGCTTTGTCAACTTAAAATTTACACCCTGTATTTATTTATTCATAAACTGGTATATGCGAGTTCAGACCCACCCTTTTAGACAGCATTAGTCCCTACTCAGATGCACACTTGTCAATTGAAAGAATGTAGCAATTAGTTGGAAATTAAAAACAAACAATATACCTTGAAACAGCAGTAGTTTTATTAGAAGAACTGTAAAAGGGCTTCGAAAAAATTTGGTTGCCCGAGAAACAATAGTAAATTAGTAATTAGGTAATCAATTTCAGGTGCCAGTATGTCACCCCTTCCCATTTCGGTGGGTATTAAAGGGCGTCAACAGGTGTTCACTTGTGAGACAGAGTCACCTTAGTGGATTTTGCTGAGTGCATCAGGACCATTACCTGTCACACTGGTAATTATGAGTGCACCAGGGGTACAACCGAGAATTATGAAATTAATTTTATTTTCAGCGTTAGGCCACCTGAACATGGCTGGCATCACGTGATTAATCAAGAAAAGTCACCAGTTGTTTGTGTGCCCCCCCCCCCCAATTGGAAACCTGGTCAAAAGTAATCAAAAATAAACCTCAAAATCAAA
>JAHWFO010117375.1:0-50344 GCA_023313115.1 Rhysida immarginata
TATGCATAATTAAAGATGTAACGAGTTAAAAAAAACTTACTTTTATAACTAGATGTTGATTAGATTAAAGTTGCTTGTAGAGAATCGAAACATCTAGACTTCTCCCACACCGCATTGTTTACATGGTCACGTGATCAGCTTGACGCGCGGTGATTGGCCAGAAGTCCTTTCTACCAGTTTAGTGCTCGTCTGCTTCTCTGTAGCAAATTGAACAAATGCTTTACTATAGAGTCAACAGTAATGGATCAGGCTACGAAGCCTATCTACTACCTCCATAGTATTTAAATAGAACTTTAAAAAGAAATTTAAGCAATGTTTGCAGTCAATCAAGAGAAAAGGGGAAAAAAAATCAATTCAAACGCTAATTAATTCAACATGAAATTTTAATTAGCCACAAATTTTCATGCATTGCAGGCAATTTTTCCCAACTTCTTTGAACGAATTTTCGAGTTGCGGAGAAAAATTCTCCTTGTTTGAATAAAATATTAATTGATAGACTGGTTAAATATTGCTCATCGAATTCGAATAGATTAAAACAAGTTACTCATCGAATTCGAATAGATTCAAACAAGTTTAAAAACAGATTTTAAATAGAAATGATCTCGAGTTGTCATCACCTATTCCATTAATGCTTTTGAGAATTGACAGAATGTAGAGTTTTTAAAAATCAATAAAGTAAACGATTTCCCCCAAAAAATCGTATCAATTTTTCGTTAATCACGATATCCATGCATAATTAAGTTTAGTTAATTAATTAATTATTTGATTATTTAAAAAAATTACCTTTATAACTCGATGAGAGCATGGGAAAAGCGAAGTGGCCTGTATAGTAAACAAGCGATTAACTGGTAACAATGCAAATTGTAATGGTCACGTGACTAGTTTAAAGCCTTTGATTGGTCGGAATGTTCTCGATCGGAATTCTACCAAATCTGATCGTCTGCTCGATTCTGCCTGATAACTCCAACCATTGAATCAATGCAATGTTAAAATCATAACATAAGATAGGGATCATCAATTTTTCTACGATACTGTTTGTCCGAGCATCTAGTCTTTTTTTTTTCTTTTCTTTTTTTTTTTTTACAGGTGTCTTAATCAGAAAAGGTTCTCAGAAAAAAATTTTGCATATAAATATCACAATTATTTATCGAATCTAAAAATAAACTTCTCGTTGTGTATTTGAGATTACATATAAAGAGTGATCCAATGGAGGCCAATCGCTTTTGAGTATCCACAAAAGAAGCATTTTATTGTAAAATATATAGTTTTTTCCTTATTTTTATGATTTATTATATCTTAACTCTATAAAAAATAAATTCATGTACTTATTCCCTTAATTTATCAAACAATTGGGAGCAAGCGAAATGCGATCTTGCGGATTATTTTCCGGCATCAAGGTATGCGATTTTTGTATACAACGAGAAGAAATAATTAAATAAAATGTTAAATTATTAAATAAAACTGGAAAAAAATCAATTTAAACGCTCATTAAAGCTTTCTGAATCGATAAATAGCAACTCGAATTATGATGCATTGAATTCTATTGAACTCACGAGATCGGTTGTTTCCGAACTGATCGTTTCCCGATTTCTGAATTTAGTGAACTTTTATTAATTTTAAAGGTAATTATTTGGAAATATTAAATTTTATGTATATGATTATTTACATTAATCGTGATATTTATGCATAATTAAATTAAGTGGTTTGGCAAAGTTGCATAAACAAAGTTGCCTTACTCAGCGCTGACGGGAATCTACATGAGAGTGAACTGTACTCAGCAACTGCCGTCTTCTACCAATGCTAATTAGTCACGCGGCGGCTTCTGATTGGTCCGTATGATCTCCTTCAGCCGGCGCCAGCTCCCTAAAATTTGGTGGCCGAATACTACAGTATTTTCTAACTATTTAAAACAATGCAAAATCTAATGCTCGAGCATGGCTGCTCTTTAGATTTTAGTCTTAATCGGAAAAATGATTTGAAAAGTATTTATCACATCGGTTCGAATGCATTTCACAGTTATTTAACTCATTATATTTATATAATTTAAAATAAACATCTCATGCTGCTGTAAGCATGTACCCATTACAAATCTAATGGGATCCTGAAACTTAAGTTACGCTCACGGAGCATTACAAGCAAATGTTTGCGTATATTCATTTAGAATCTGATGGAACAGCATAGGAGGAAAAATGATTAGAACAAATCCCATTTAAGCGCGTTAGGTATAACTACAAATTATATGTGACTCCAAGAGTTTCTACCATTTGAACGCTGGTCGTTTGCCGTCTGCGAAGAGCTTTCCGGCTCAGGAGAGAAACTCTCCTTAATTTAAAATTAATTAATTGTAAAAATTTTTAAGTATATAAAAAAGATGGATTATACAGATTAGTACTGACTATCTGTATTAATTCAAACATTAATACAATTGAAAGTTTAAGAAAAAGTTTTGAAAACAAACGCTAACAGGTTGCTTATCGTGTAGAAGGTTTGGTAAAGCATTCAAAATCTTAATTGTTCAAAATCAACCATTTAAGTGTTTTTCCCCAAAAATATTATCGAACGTTCATTAATTGTGACTCTTACGCATAATTAAAGGTTTAACGAGTTTAAAAAACCTACTTTTATCACTGGATGCTGATAGGATCAAAGCTACTTGCAGAAAGTCGTAACATTACAAAAAAGAGTGGCTTCTCTCACACACACACACTCCCACGTGATCAGCTTGACGCGCGATGATTGGTCAGAAGTACTTTCTACCAATTTAGCGATCGTCTGCTTCTCTATACAAACAGTGTTGCCAACTTGGGGGGATTCCCCCTAGATTTAGGGGGAAACATTTTTTTAAGAAGGATAAATGGGGGAAAAATATTTTGATTCTTTAGTAAAGTTAAATGGAACTTTAAATAGAAATGTAATCAGTGTTTGCAGTCAATCAAGAGACATAGAATAAAAAAATCCAATTCAAGCGCTAATTAATTCAAACGCACAAATTTTAATGCAATGCAGGCATTTTTTTTTCAACTTCTTTGAACGCTTTTTCGAATCGCGAAGAAAAATTCTCCTTATTTGAAAATAAAAATTCATTTTTTTATAGACTGGTTAAATATTGATCATCAAGTTCGAATAGATTAAAACACGTCAAAGTTTAAAAACAGATTTTAAATAGAAATGATCTCGATCATCGAGTTGCCCATCACCTATTCTATTAATGCTTTGAGAATTGGTAGAATGTAGAGCTTCTAAAAATAAACAGAAAATAAACTATTTTCCCAAAAATTTTTTATCAATTTTTTGCTAATCGCGATATCCGCGCATAATTAAAATTTAATTAATTAATTATTTGATTATTTAAACAAATCTACCTTTAAAACTCGATGAGAGTGTGGGAAGAACGAGGTGATCTGCATAGTAAACAAGCGGCTCGCTGGTAATTAACGGTAACAATGCAAACTGTGATGGTCACATGACTAGTTTGAAGCTAATGATTGGTCGAAATGATCTCGATCGGAATTCTACCGAATCTCATCGTCTGCTCTATTCTGACTGATAACTCCAACCACTGAATCAACTATAGTCTGAATCAATGCAATGTTGAAATCCTAACATAAAATGGGGATCATCAATTTTTCTACGATACTATTTGTTCGAGCACCTATTATTTTTTATTTTTTTTTTTTTTTTAAATACAGGTGTCTTAATCAGAAAAGGTTCTTAGAAAAATATTTTGCATATAAATATCACATTGAGGGAAAAATGATTAGAACAAAATCCAATTTAAGCGCGTTAGATACATTGTACGTGGTTCCCAACAGTTTCTTCCGCGAAGAGCTTTCCGGCTCAGGAGAGAAACTCTCCTTAATTTAAAATTAATTAATTGTAAAATTTTTAAAGTAAATAAAAAAGCTAAATTATACTGGTTAATATTGACTATCAAATTCAAACAGATTGATACAATTTAAAATTTAAGAAAAATTTTTAAAACAAACGCTAACAGGTTGCATATCAGCAATGGCTTCAAGAATTTTTGGTAAATCGTTCAAAATCTTAATTGTTCAAAATCAATCAATTAAGTGTTTTTTCCCAAAAATATTATCGAACGTTCATTAATCGTGACACCTACGCATAATTAAAAGTTTAATGAGTTAAAAAAACTTACTTTTATAACTGGATGCTGATAAGATCAAAGCTGCTTGCAGAAATCGTAACAGCTACAAAAAAGAGTGACTTCTCCCACATGCACTGTTATGGTCACGTGACCACCTTACGCTGCGATGATTGGTCACAAGTCCTTTCTACCTATTCAGCGATCGTCTGCTTCTCTATGGAAAATTGTACAAATGAACAAATGCTTTACTAATGAGTCAACAGTAATAGATCACGCTACCGAATTCTATTTACTTCCTCCCAGTTAGATATATACGCATTTAAATGGAACTTTAAATAGAAATTTAATTAATGTTTGTAGTCAATGAAGAGAAATGGAAACAAAAGAAATCTAATTCAAACGCTAATAATTTAAATGCACAAATTTTAATGCAATGCAGGCAATTTTTTCCAACTTCTTTGAACGCTTTTTCGAGTTGCGGAAGAAAAAAAACTCTTTATTTGAAAATAAAAATCAATTGATTGGAACTGGTTAAATATTGCTCATCAAATTCAAGTAGATTAAAACATGTTAAAGTTTAAAAACGGATTTTAAATAGAAATGATCTCGCTTTGCCATCACGTATTCCAGTACTGATCTATTCCATTAATGCTTTTGAGAATGGTAGAATGTAGAGCTTCTAAAAATCAATAGAAAATAAACGATTTCCCCCCCAAAAAATCGTATCAATTTTTCGTTAATCGCGATATCCGCGCATACTTAAAATTTAATTAATTAACTATTTGATTATTTAAACAAATCTACCTTTAAAACTCGATGAGAGCATGGGAAGAACGAGGTGATCTGCATAGTAAACAAGCGGTTAACTGCTAATCAACGGTAACAATGCAAATTGTGATGGTCACATGACTAGTTTGAAGCTATTGATTGGTCGGTATGATCTCGCTCGGAATTCTGCCAAATCTGATGGTCTGCTCGATTCTGACTGATAACTCAAATCTCTGAATCAATGCAATGTAAAAATCCTAACATAAAATAGGGATCATCAATTTTTCTACGATACTGTTTGTTCGAGCAAAACTGTTTTTTTTTTTTAATTTGTTTTTTTTTTATTTTACAGATGTCTTAATCAGAAAATGTTCTTAGAAAAATATTTAGCATATAAATATCACAATTATTTATCGAATTTAAAAATAAATCTCTCGTTGTGTTTTAGAAATTGCATATAAAGCGGGATATCACAAACTTAAAGGAGACACTATCGGAATATTGCGTTCGCTTATGATTATCCACAAAAAATAAAGCATTTTCTAGTAAAATAGATATTTTTTTGTTATTTTCATTATTTATTATATCTTAATTCAATAAAAAATAAATTCATATACTTATTCCCTTAATTTAAACAAACGATTGGGAGCGAGCGAAATGCGATCTTGCACCTTATTATCCGGCATCAAAGTATACGATTTTGGTATTCAACGAGGAGAAATAATGAAATAAAATGTTAAATTATGAAATAAAAGAGGGGAAAAAATCCAATTAAGCGCTTATTAAAGTTTTCTGAACCGATAAATAACTCGTATTATGGTGCATTGAATTCCATTGAACTCACGAGAACGGTCGTTCACGAACTGATCGTTTTCCGATTTTCAGATACATTTTTAATAATTTTAAATAAAATTATTTGCAAAGATTAAATATTATGTATATAATTAATTAGATTAGTTATTATTAGTTGTCAAATTCGAAATAATTAAAAGTTTGAAGGCGGTAAACAAATTGCAACTGACCGTTTTCCTCCAATGCTAATTAGTCACATAGCGGCTGATCATTGGCGGAAATGATCTCCTTTGGCTGGCGCCAATTTCCTAAAATTTGGTGGTCGAATGCTCTTTTCTAAGCATTTATAAACCGATGCAAAATCCAATGCTGGAGCATAGACGCTCTTTAGATTTTAGTCTCAGTCGGAAAAACTGATTTGAAAAGCATTTAGCACATCGGTCAAATGTTTTTAACAGTAATTTAAATGATTAGAAAAATATATATATCAAATAAACATCTCAAGCCGTGATAAGCAGGTATTCATTACAAATCTAATGGGATTTTGAAACTTAAGATATGCTACGGAACATTACAAGCAAACGTTTGCGTATAATTCTTTAGCCTTTAACATCTGATGGACGGGAATAGGAGGAAAAATCATTGGAGCAAAATCTAATTTAAGCGCGATAGATAAAGCTACAAATTCTACATGATTCCAGTAGCAATTTCTATCAATTGAACGCCGATCTTTTGCGAAGAGCGTTTCGCTTTTCTGGTTAAGGAGATTCTCCTTAATTTCGTTAAAATAAATTAACTGCAAAACGAAATATGCGCATATAACTACCGATCAATATTGCGTTATCAAACTTCAGCAATGTTTTAAATAAAAATGCTGTCAGGTTATCTATAGCATCATCTGCTATCGGGAATTGCTTTCCATATAAATCGACAGAAATTAAATGTTTAATCCCAATAATCATATCAATTATTCCCTAATAGTGATATCTACGCATAATTAATTTAATTAAAAAAAATTAGCAAATTTAAATTACCTTTTTAAACAAGGCGCCGATGGGAATAGAGAGAATGAAGCATTACGCTAAGTATCCAAACTGTAACTGATGACCACCACTCAAACTAATGACCATCACGTGACTAGTTAATCTAGCGAGGATTGGTCCGAATCGAACGCCCTCTGCTCGCATCACATTCTTTTGATGCTTCGGCAACTATTTTACTCGATTCTGACAGACATCTTCCGCCAGTAAAATAATGTAAAGAGAAAAATCATAAAATTATACTATATGAAAACAACTTTAACGAAATCTCAAGGATAATTTGCAATACCAATGAATTGTCTATGTAAGCTGCTGTTTTATTTACAGAGTCTTAACTAGGGAAAATGTTTGTAAAGCATTTTTTACTCAGCCTAGTACGATAAAAATGCGGCCCGCGAAATTATTTAGAAATATACGCAAGAGCAGCCAAAAATAGGATAATTTGAAATTATGTTTGGGAAAGCAGTGCACTTTATATTAAAAATCTTAGAAAAGGTTAAAAATCTTTAATAAAAAAGTTGCCTACCGCTTATATAGCCACTACCAAAAAACTAATAAATCCCGTAAAAAAGAGACACCAGCATACACTATCTAAAGATAGTTCTTGCTTACCATCAACTACTATCATGACAAGTATTCTATTGCCTCTCTAAGTAATAATTCATTTAAATTACGATTGTTTATGAAGGAGACGTCCGATCCTTGTACCGATATATAGGGTGTAACAAAAAGGTACGAACCAAAAAAAAAATAAAAAATAGTACACTCTTGTTTAGCTGTTTTGTAGGTTAAAGACAATTGCAGTTTAATCTCACGAGATGTTAACATATGCACAAAAGTACTCAAAGATTCCTATCGTTACACCATAGAAATTATTAAACATCAACCAGAGGCTTACTCAAAAGTTGGATTGCCTGGGGGAGAGATGTTTCGATTTTCCCTTTGTTTCGATTTTCCCTTCTCTCTTTCCATAATATATGAAAGACCAAAACTGTTAAGCAAAACGGAACATATTACTCTCGATAGTGATTATTTATAAGCAGTCTTCCATTTGCCCACTGGATCACGGGTTCGAACTCCATAAGAGCACTGGTTTTATGTGCATCCTTATGGAATTTCAATCTTCGGTCCTTCCACAGAACAAAATTATTTAAAGAGAACTGGTCGGAGAGCATCTGTATAACGCGTTTATGTGTTTCTTTCCTTTTTGATGAAAAAATTAATTTATTATTAATTAAAACAATGTGCTGCAAGACCTATTCATTTTTTTGTCTTCTTCTATGTCCCGATAAGAAATTTTTTTTTTTTTTTTTTGCCAAAACAGTTGACCATCCTACCCCGAGCTACGCTGTTGAGATCGACTATAAACAAACGAACGTGTAAACATTTCATTTTAATTGTAATCCCAAGAGCTTTGTTTATGTTTAACAGAACTAAACAAACCCAAGGGTACGCGCGCACTGTCGATTAAAAAGTTGGATGATGAATAATTAACTATTATAAAACTATAAAACATAAGAATATTATATATAGCCTTATATATAGGATTTTATTTTTCCTGCAACATTTATCTTATTCCAATCCTGAATAACCTGTTTGCATATTTCGGTTCATAATTTGTCATCTTTAAGATTTGTATCTGAATATTCTTTTAACTTAAAATTATAAAGATTGTTTTTCGATTTCACTAATAAATAGCTCTATGTCAATTGATATTTTTATGAGAGATTTAAAAAAAAAAAAAAAGATGTCTGCAACAAAATCAATCTGAAAAAAATTCACAGATAAACGCCATGGTAGAAGTTGTAGTGTATAGAAAAGTTTTAACAGGTGGGGGTGATAATTTTTTAGCTCAGAGCAACGAAATCATCACTAGTGCGTGCGCCCCTTCTATATCCTAATTGATTCTACATCCTATATCTTAATTCTATTCGAGTTGTCTTGAAAATGGGCCTGGTTGCATCTTTTTAGTTGCCGCAATCATTAACATTTCCTTGCTAGTATGCGCCTGCCCAATGGCGCAAACATTAGAGGGAGGGAGCGTTCCGTCCCGGACGGCACTTTTTAAGTGGCCCTTTGCAATGGAAAAATGTTTTCTTTTTTCTAACGGGAGAGTAGATAAAACCCTGAACAATTTTCATTTCCCACTAAAATTACTGATAGAATTCCATGCAATAGCAAGGAAATGCGTGTATTTGTAGCCTACTTAATTTAAGGAAATGTTTAGATGTACTAAGATGAAAATGGAAAGAAAAAAAAAATCTCATAAAGTTCTGTGAATACATTAGATACCCAATAATGTTTTAAAGCGGTTTAGAGATTATTAAATGATTAACAAATAAAATAGTGGATGTCTCATTTCGAAAATAAATGCAATATTTTACAGTTTGATGTGAACTTTATTATTGGAAGGAACGGCAAACACAACGATCGAACGAGCATCCACCGAGAATCTAACTTTAAAAAAGCGACAATACTCGTCACAAAGTTATTACAAAAATTCTATATACGTGGACGGAATTCTAATTTACATAGTAAAAGACTGTAGATGCAGAAATAATTGAACTGGCCTTTAATAATTTTCATAACCTCAAGTTTACTTTGAAAGTTTCCCGACATCAGATTATTTTAGATCCATCAATTTTTATATGCGACCTCATTTTACGCGTTTTTGCTATAATGCGATTTACAAATTGATTTTATACGGTTTTACATGAATTTCATGCATTTCTAAACAGATTTAATACAATTTTAAATTAATTTAATACACTTTCAAATGAATTTAATACGAATTTAAATAAATATAACATGTGTTTTAGTTCAGTGTAAATGAAGTTTAATTACTAAATTAAGTGAAAAAACATTTTTATTAAAACCTTGTTTTAATAAATTTACAGAAAATTTATTTTTTATTATTTTAACTTAATTACAGAAAACAAAATTGTAACATAAACAAACTTAAAAAGAGTAAAAGTTAACCACTGTGTAATTAAATTAAATAAATAATAAATTTTATAAATACAGTATTACTAAAATATTTATTTCTTCCGTATTTCTGTAATGAGGGTGTATTTCACCGGTAAATTCATTTAAAAGAGTATTAAATCCTTAAATCTATTTAAAAACGTTTGAAATTCATATGAAACCTATTTGTAAAACTGTAGTATTACATTCAGTAACTAAAACACATATCAAGAACAGATGATTACGCATATTTATTTAAAATCGTATTAAATTCATTCAAAAGTGTATTGATACTACAATAATAAGCAACTGTTTGCATTTAAAATTTCAGTTTTTCTCATTATAGTAGCCATTGAACACTACTGTCGCACAAGCCAACTAACTGAGTGAGCAAAAGCCAAAAATCCGATTTAAAATTTTAAAGTTTTATATTAAATAAAAAGTAAAGCATCACTAAAGATGATCGTGCAAATCTTGACGCACTCGCGCGAAGCGTGCTCGAACACCCCCCCCCCCCCTCTTTCAGGGGGTGTTGCTTGCTCTCACCTTCGAGAGTGCACGCTGAAAAAGCTTTTTTTTTGTGATTTCGCCATGGACCCTATAAAAACAAGCAAATAAGCAGTTTATACTTTTAAAATAATTAAATAATTAAAATATGCCATAGGGCTGCTGCCCCCGCGACCCTAACGGATAAGCGGGTTTGAAAAGTAAGTACGTTTTTAGATGTGGCAGGCGGAGTACAACGAGAAGCGTTATTTCGCCGGCAAGATGATACAAATGTGGATAAAAAAAAAAAAAACAAAACGCAGTATTAAGTTTTTTGATATAATAAAGTGACTTTTTGGAATATGAGGATAATTTTAAACATTTAATTAAGAAAACGCTGTGAAACTTCTGCAGTCCATTAATGTTAAACTGGAAAAAATGTCATCGTATTAAGAATTTCTTTATCTCAAAGAATGAAAAATGGCTTAGCGAAAATATTGTGTTTAAGGGAGTTCCATCCAAAAAAATACATGAATTCTTCAAGTAGATTATTTAGTGGCAAAATTTGTTGGATGGGCGTCTTTCTCCGCTAGGTGCACGCAGAATCAGTCCATCAGCCGAATGGCTCAATGACGATCTAATGTATCAAAGTTTGTCTTGAAAAGGCGGTGATATTTATAATTTGTTTTTTTTTTTGGAAAGAGTGGGCGAGAGATTTATTTAATTCATGGACAATGTACAGGAAGGTTAGTAAGGATTTGAATCACGGATAACGTAAAATATATAAGACCAAGATTATTAGCAAGGAAGAAATAATTGAGAAATTAGGAAGATAGGCTGAATATAACTCGGAATGTTATTGATGAAAATTATTATGTTTAACATCTGAGGTTTGGCGTGTAAAAATCCTCATAACACCATTCAGTACTTTACGCTGAATGTTTGTTTGTATTAGATTGTTGTTCGTGTTTTTCTTTTTCCTCAGATTGCCTTGGCGAATTAGAAAATAATTTATTATTTTAAAGCAACCGTTTGCATTTCTAAGTAATTTTTATGCAACCGTTGTTATACGCTAATTTGACTGTTCTGCCTTGGACGAATAACTATTCCTCGCAAGGTTCTACTACTTCCAAGGGAGGACAATAAATAACCCGAAACTGGGAAAATACTAATATGTTACATCTTTAAGAATGATTTTCACTAGATTTAATGCCTATTTTTCTAATATTAATACGATATATGTTTTTTATAAAAATTACTACTGCATAGGATAAAACGCAAGTAAGCTGACGCTCAGAGTCATTCTTCCCTTTTACGAATGGATTGGGCTTGGCTCCGTGCCAGCCGAAGCGCGTTGCAATATTCAAAGCAGAGACGTTTGTAAAAGTCAGTAGCTTAATTTTTATCAATAAATGCGAAAGAATATTTTCATTCTCATGTTATGAACTCTGAAAACTCAGAATTTCGAGAAAGAGCGAAACTTCTTTGGTGAGTCGAGACTCCGAATTTATATCTATTTTACCTGTTTTCTTTTATTTTCCTTACTATTTCATTCTTTATGATTTTGTGCCCGCTTCAAGTGAAGTAACTTTGCATTTAGTCATATTAAAATTGGAACTCCTTCTGTTCTTCTGGCTTCTTTTGTTTCTGAAAAGTAGGCTATTATTATACTCTTAATTCTGCGTCCTTGAGTTATAATTTAACTTTTAATGTTTAAAACTTTGTAATTATGAAGCCACAATGTTCTCAGTTTCGATATATCCCTAGCCTAAATATCGATGCTAAACTTAGAGCCACGAAAGAAGTTTTTAATTAGGTCGGAAAAGAAGAATTAAATGCAGTCTATGTAGGTGGGTCCTTATTAGGGATTAACGCTGTTTAAATTGTGAATTTAAGCTAATTTATTTAGGGTTTATAACGCAGTGCTCTCTCTATCACGGCAACGTTGAACCTTAGCTATGTCGGTATATTAAGTTTTGCCGTGAGCAGTGTTTCGTAAATTTTCTGGCTCGCGACCCCCGAAACATGAATGTTTTAATAGATTTGATATGTTCAGTATTCTAATTTGTTTTATCTATATGAATACGAACACTTAATATGCGAATACTTAATAAATTTATAAAATACTTGAAAAATTAGGCGCCCTCCATATTTTCTGCCTACCCCCGCGAAATTCAAATTCAGCGTATTAAAAAATGTTCAAGTGTTCATTGACAGGTCGGCATCTACGATTTTAAGTCGGGTATTTAGTAACTGCTTTCGAAGAAGCTTTTAGTTGGAAATCTGTTAATTAAAAAAATAAACAAAAAAACTCAGATGTTCGCTAAAATGACAAAATTTTAACCCCCCCCCCTCCATATACTTGAGTTATACTAAAGTGATGCTCCCCACTTGAAAGAGTTAATCTTTTCACACGCAAAATGAGAGCTACGACCACGTGCATAAGCAGAGGCATTTTTTTTTTTATTAAGGAATATATAGGCAAACGTTCATACTTTGATAAACCCCACCCATGCCAGTTTTGTCCGTTTAGAACCCCCCTCCCCCTCCCTCCTGTCAGGTAAACATATTTCTTGAATGATCCCTAACAACGGGTTGCATGTATTTAGATTACCCCAGCTTTGCTTGGGTGGGTTGAATATAAGAAAGCCTAGTTTAGGGTAAATTTTAGAGTACTGATAAAGAAATTAAAGCTTTTTGTCAAATTTTACTAATTATTGAAAATGCAAAATGTGAATATATAAGGGTTACATAGTTACTTATAAAGTCATGGCAACGAATTTTTTGCATGCAAACCTTCCATGATATACATATGAAAATACAAAATTTACTTTGCCAATAATGCTGTCACGTGGGAGTATTGGAGAGGGAAGAAAAAAAAAAAAAGGTATTTTGATTGAAAGCAAGCTAAAAGAGTTGAAGTGTACATTTTTGGATGTCTCTCCCTTGCAAAGAAAAATTTGGCAAATCGGGGTTTCATTGTATGGAGTTCTTTATTATGAAAAGTGGGATTAATTGAAAATAAAATAACTCACAGGAATTGTGAATCTTGAAGTGGGTCACTTCTTTAAAAATTATATTGAATTAAAAATATAAAAAAATAATTTTTTTCTTATTTTAATTATTTTTTTAATAATTTGAGTGATATTATCTTTATTATTAAATGTAGAAAGCAAAAAGGATCCTGGTGTTCCCAGTAGTTTTTCATTTAAAGAAAAAATATTGCAAGACAGCAGCAGAAAGGCAACAAAAGGTTTGTGAAAACTGTAGAACAATGATGATGAAATTTGTTAATTTTTTGATTGAATTATAGTCAGGGGCGTGAGAATTGGCCACTTCATAGGGGAGCAAATGAGGATTTAATTATGCTAAAGTAAGGGAGTGAACGGTATTGGTCTTCTCCTACCCCCACCTCCAAGTTTAAACGTTAAAAAAATAATTTAGGTCAATAGGGGGGTAGAATCTCTTGAATAATGTTATTTTATTCAACAAAGTGGTCAACTCTCATGCCCCTGACTATAGTTAGCAACCAAAAAAATAAGTAAATACTGCAGAATGGAATATCTAAAAAGTGAAAACCTCTAACCACAAGAATGAAAAAGAAATACTAGATACATATTGTAGTGCAATGGTGTCTATAGTGACTGGTTAATATCAGACTCCATGATTCGGTTTCTTGATTTTATGAATGGCTAATTTAATGACTGATATTATAAGCATACATAGTACTGATTACACAACATAATAATAATAATAATAATAATAATAATAATAATAATAATAATAGTTTAAATGACAATGAAGGTTCGATAGACTGCTTATTGTTAGTTTTTTCTTTCGGACATGTGGTGGAGGCTGGATCTGGGCACACACTGGAATGTGTGTCTGCTCCTGGCTGGAATCAATCTGGCTCCCACCTTGCAACTCTCCCTGTCTCTGAGTGAGTTGTCAGGTGACTGTGAAGCTTGTGCCTCACTGCCGTCTGGTGGTGAAACGCGGTAGTTAACTGCGGAGCTCGCTACATATTTGGTTCCAGGTATCTATATCTTCAATGGCCAAAGACAAAACTTAGAGGATATATAGATTTGGGGGGGGGGGGCAAGTTGCTAAGAATATGTCCTATTAGTTGAGCAATAGGAAAATTACACACTTTAAAGTAAGAACAAATCCGGAAGATGTAGGAAAGTCTCATCAGTTACTGTCTAGATGGTGAACTCCCAATACAAAACCTTTTTGTGACTACCTTGATTCCCCAGGCCTCACTGTTTGCAACTTTTTTGTGGGGATACATAAAAGGCCATGTTTTTGTGTTCCCTTTCCAGCAAATCTGGAGGAGCTAAAAACTCGAATAATAGCTGCTATTCGTGAAGTGACTCTAGATATGCTTCAACAGGTATGGGCGGAATTTGATTATCGGCTGATGTGTCCCAAGCAGCAGGAGGCAGACACATCGAACACTTATAAACAAAACTTAAGATTATTACAAACATTTCAATATGTCGCCCATCTCTGTATCTTCAGTTTTTTAAAAGATATAGACTTTTGAAATGTGATGAACCTTTTTGTTACACCCTGTATTACACTAATTCCCCTTTTGCTCAACTGGCAACAGATTCTTATCAAATTGCCCCCCCCCCCTACTATTATGTAGCTTCACAATTTGTTTTTTATTTCTTTTGTCTTTGCTGCTGAAGATGCTGGTACCCAAAATACCATATTCCTTTTTCCTCCTTGTGGATTAGAGGTTTTCAGTTTTGGTAGTTTGTTGATACATTAATGAATAAAATTAGAATAAATTATTGCTCATAATAGTCAGTGTTCTAATTAACTTTATAGTCATGCACGTAGCTTATTAGACCCATTTCATCATAAATTGCCATTTATTCATGCATGTATGACTGGAGAGTGCTCCCAAAAGTCCAGTAAGGGAGTTTCCAAACAGTCCAACCGGTCGCCAACAGGTCACGTATGGTTAGACCCAGGCGAATTTGTGCATGTGTGTTTTTAGAAGAGCCGATGATGATATTTGAAACCTGAACTGAGCGAGTACGATTATGATTAAACATATTTGATTATCCAAATTGTCATAACTCATTTTTATTTCCTGGCTCGTTGCTTGCATTAACTTCTTTCTTTACTCGCTTTATATAAGGATTTAGGCATACTTTCTGTTGGAAAAAGTTTCAACTCTCATCAGATAGGTAAAGATTTGAATTTCATCTGCCATTTCGATTCTACTCTACCTCGGAGTCCAGGCTCTCTGTGAATGACTGTGACTGACTTTTTAGACAAAATTTTTGCCCCTGCTCTCGAACAGGTGCGACCAGGCAGACTTTATTGGAAATGCTCTAAGTTAATCTTTGCATTAGTAGGAACATGGCCTATAGTTTACTTTGCTAGTAGACCAAGTTTGTGGTATTCATTGCATGCATTATAGGTTAAAAGCAAGATATGAATTATACGGAATTAAAAATTTAACACTGCAAACTCGGACCTAGGCGCCTCCTCCTCCCCCCCCCCCCCCCCCACCCCCCCCCCCCCGGCGGGCCGCCGGGGCCGGCGCATCCTGGCAAAATTCTCACTGGATAAAACTCGGATATACAAAATTTCCCAGAATAAAAAGCACAAAGAAGCAGGTATTCCTATGTCCATGTACAGGATGCGTAAGGTATTTGAGGACAGATTCACGTCACGAAAGAAAACTGAGATATAAGTAGAGATAACTTTATTATTGAAACATATCATGAGCATACACAAGAAACCTTCTTGTTATATTGCTATTCAATGAATCTGCCTTCAGCTTCTATAACTGCTTCAATGCAAGATCAAAACCATTGACATGCACGAATCAAATGGCCATGGTTCATATTGGTCATTACTCGAACGATGGCAGCTTTCAATTCATCTTTGGTGTTATGGGGGTGTTCATTGACTTCTCTCTCTCTCTCTCTCCACAACGCTCCATACGTAGTAGTCCAACGGATTCAGGTTAGGGGAGTTAGGAGGCCAAAGGTTAGGGGTTACGTGATCATGGAAGTTGTGAGACTTGTGTGCTGAGGCAGAGTCTTGCTGAAACACGTAAGGCCTTCCGTTGCGTATCGTGTCTATCCAAGGCTTAACAGTTGTTTCAAGGGTCTCAACGTAGACCGCAGAGTTAACTTTAAGGCCTTGGGGAAAGAAGTGTGGAGGCATCACATGTCCTTCACTGCTGACAACCCATGACAGAGACAAAACCATGACAGTTGCAGGAAATTTCGTGTGCGTGACTCATGGCATTTCCGAAAGGTCTGCATATGATCATCTGTCATTTCTTCTGTTCACCTTCTGATCCTGGTCAAAGCTTTTTTTATCGGAGAAAATCCACAGCAAATCAGCTTCTCACGGATTTTTCAGCTTGTTTAAGAACCTTTTCGATCTGAGTAGGCGGTTTTCCCGTGTTTTGTCCGACATAAACTGACCTCTTCGCATAACATACGAGTGATATCTGGTGTTTTCATAGACAGCATTTCTGATTGTTCCTCCCAACACAGGGAGATCTTTGGCAAGTGACCTCTTGGATGTTCTGGGATTGTCATTGATGGCCTGCTGCACTTGCTGAATAAATTCAGGTGTTCTGATGATGTCAGAGCTTGAGGCATGCTTTTTATGCTTTGCTACTGGTGCAACATTGCCATCTTCGGTCTCCAACTCCTTCCACACTTTGTGGACGAATGATCTTGCGATCTTTAGAAATCGTGATGTCTCTAAATCGCTGTGCTCTGTATTTATTGCCACGATTACTACATGTCTCTTCATGATTTGTGTTGCTTGATGGTCCGCCATTTTGCTTTCCGGAAACTGAAAGGACATACAATTTACTATGCCTCGACCAAAGGAAAACTACGAGGATTAAGGCGGGTTTTCAAAGATGCGTTGTCTGTGTGTTCATGCGTGTACGTTGCATGTGTCTGTATCCGTTCATGCAAGCCCCGTTTTCATAGCCACGTTGTGTGTGATTATGAGTTTTATTAGAATACTAGCTGATATACCCGGCGTTGCTCGGGCTCCTTTTTGATGAAATTTTGCAATATCTGAATGTGAATATACAGTGAAAAATGAACACATGAAAAAAGGTTAGAATTAAGACAGTAAAACCTAATGAAAAGAATTCTTTTAAAATGCTCCCAATACATAATGCTCTCTAACTATGGCCTTCTAAGTATGTGTAGAATAATGCATGTGGTTTCGAAAGAGGAAGGAATAGAATGAAAATAAAACAATACTTTGATCTGACGTTTCTTCAGCCCTGGCTGTGGCTGTAGTTCTATTTCGCTCGCCACATACTTGAATTTGGAAGAGCTTGTGCGAACATGTAGGTTTTGTTTTACCACAATCGGCCCATGGGAAGAGAAAATATAATAATTTCAAAAGTTTATCGTAAATACCCTTATTTAAAAAAAAAAAATTATCGTTCATTACTGCAGATGAACTTATTCTAAACTTGCTAATAACCGATCTAGAATAAGAAATCATAAAAAATTGACTTTAAAAAAATCGTTAGTTCATCGTTAGTTCATCTAAATATTCAACAATTCCAAAATCCCACGCGAATGACGTCCCTAGCCTAAATAATTTCTTGGCAACATAATCATACTTTAGATGTGAACTCACCTTAATGTGGTGCACTTCGACGATACAATGGATACCCATGTTCACCAGTTATAGTTTGCTCTACCAGGGTGCTAGGATATCTTTTAGAGCAATGGATATCTTGCATGCAAGTTGAGTTTAGATTTAATGCATCTATTCCAATGCAACTACTTTAATCCGGTTGTTGGCCACTTGGTGAAAATTTACACAATTTCAAAAACTGCGCTGAAGCATGGCAGACTCCTCTTCATCTGGTGCTACATTAACCCCGGCTTCAGTTCCTTCTATGGGACTTGTTTTTTTTTTCTTCATGGATGTACAATATCGTTTGTTTGTAATAAATATTTGATTAATTTTCCATTTTCTATCTAATTCCATTTTTTCATCGTTTGTGTCTATATGCTCTGCAATTCCAACAATCTGAGGTGGGTTATTCACTGATTGATAATCTATTGTTGCATTCGCACTTTGCTCTCGATATCTCGAAGCCAAACTTGGGCATTCATCACTTGAAGCAAAACAGTGTGTGGGCGAAACCGATACAGCGCTGAGCGAAGAGACTACTTTCTCTGCGCCTTTCCACTATTTTTCATTTCTCATTCCACTATTCTTACAATCACAAACCAGGGTTCATTCTAGACTCGAAAAAGGGCATGGTGTTTTCAAAAAAAGGGCACTTTGCCCCCCAAAAAGGGCATTTAATTTTCAAGAAAGGGTGTTATGTTTTTAAAAAAAAATTTTTTTTTTCTATTAAAATGCGTTATTCTTTTTGAAGTTCCTTAACCCTTTACAAGATTTTTGTATTTTTCTTTGTGGGCACATTTTTGGGTATTGGGGCGCGTGATCAGGATCAAAGGGCAGCGGGGTGGAAATTTTTTATCAAAAGGGCAAACTGGGTGGTGTGCCCCGTAAACCCTGCCTAAAATGAACCCCGTTTGTAAATAACCAATGTTATATAGACAGTGACGGGTTTAACGGTAAGCAGACTCAGCGACTGCCTGGGATCCCGGGATACCATAGGGCCCCAAATGTTATAAAAAATAGACAAAATTATCGTTTAACAGGTAATTAAGTAATTGAAAATAAGTTAATTTATTTTATGGAAGAAAGCTTTAATTATTAAAATCAAAACCAGTAAATTTTGAGGGATCTAAAATTGAGGCTCCTAACTTCAGCTTAAGTGCCCCAAAATTTTCACCGCTTGGAGTCTGCCTAACTTCAGCCGTCATTATTATTATTATTATTATTGATAAATGAGGTCTCCATGGCTGTAACTTTATTTGTTAACCAATTTTCAAAATTCTTTTTGTATCTTATACTCACATTTGTCCTCTATGTAATGCACTATTCACTTTTCGACATAGTCCCCATCCCTTTCCACGCACGTGTTTACCTCGCCGTCAGAACCAACTCATGTCTCTTAAGGGGCTCTTTCTTCTTTGGGAAGTGGTGAAAGTCGTAATGTGCAAAGTCTTTCATTTTGAACTGCAATTTTTAATCTTTGAACTGTAGGCGCTGCAACACCCTCTTGTGTGTGGTGACTCCTGTGCGGGGGGACGTTATCGTACTCCAGAAGAGGGTCCAAAGCTGCCATTCAATCCTGGTGTCGACAACAACTCCGGAATTCCTCTCCGACGGGTTCACCCAACTAGTCACGCATTGGCGCAATGCGTGGAAAGGGATGGGGACTATGTCGAAAAGTGAATAGTGCATTACATAGAGGACAAATGTGAGTATAAGATACAAAAAGAATTTTGAAAATCGGTTAACAAATAAAGTTACAGCCATGGAGACCTTATTTCTCAATCACCCCTCGTATATAAAGATAGATAAAATGAATATGCTTGAAAATATCGACTAGATATTCTGTTATTGGCATTATATCGGAGACATAAAAGAAGACGAAGAAGTAAAAGATGATAGTGGGTTGGCCCTTTACTTCCAAATCAAGCGAATAAGGGTGAGTTTAGAAATCTACTACATGAACCGAGACTCCACGATCGAGACTCCTTTCAAAATTACCTTGGGATGTCTCCTGAGGTGTATGATGAGTTGCTGCAAATTGTGGAGCAGAGATTGTACAGATTTAATATTCCGTGTCTTTATATCGAGAATTTTTTGAATCGTGAAGAACTGGATATGTTGGTACTTTAGAATTACTGTAGAAGCTCGTGTTCGCACATTTGTTGTTTGGGAGTCGCCATTTACATGAAACGACTGAAAGCTGTATGATTGGTGGATTTTGTCATGTGATCCGTTTAACGTATCCATACGGATTGAAAAGTTGACTTCGAGTGAACTCTGGTGCGTGAGTGATCCGTTGATTTGCGACGAGATCTGATTAGTTGACCTTCAAACTCATACGTACACACACGCAGACAATGCATCTTTGAAAACCCACCTTTATTCGTAAAGTAAGGTCCGTTTTGCAATAAAACCGAAAGTACTATACATATTTTCAAAACTTTTTCTTTACCAGATTCTATGTACCTTTAACTATTTTTCCACATAGCTTCCAAGTTTATTTAACCCTTTACTGCTTCATGGTACATATTCGTACCATCTCAAATTTTTTACGTTATTGGGCCTTGTAAAGGAGTTTTACCATGGTTTTTTTTTTTATTTTTTTTTTTTTTTTTTGGCCTGTTGTCTTCTTTAATAACATTTATTGATGCTCGGTCTGTAAGCTGTGGTACAATGGTTTACCATGGGTTTATATATATTTCTTTTTATTCTAAAATTAAGAAAAATTCATACATACACAAACAGACACAATAAGTATATAAACCAAATTTGGTTAACTTTGGAGCATTTTTCATATTTGGCCCCCAAAATTTTTTCTTTACCAGATTCTATGTATCTTTAACTATTTTTCACATAGTTTCCAAGTTTATTTATGCACTTGTCATAGCGCTTAATGTACTTCTGCATGATCACTTCATAGAAGCTGCCGCCAGTGAAGAAAATCGCGTAGTTTTCACTTCATCGTCGCTGAAATGCACGCTGCCGATCTCCATTAGCTTCTGGAACAACTTGACCATCTGCCTTACAGTCTGGACCTCGCATCCAGTGGCTACCACCTGTTCCAGGATCTAAAGGAGATGATCAGCACCTGCATTTCAGCGACGATGAAGAAGTGAAAACTGCGTGACTTTCTTCACCAGCGGCAGCTTCTATGAAGTGATCATGCGGAAGTACATTGAGCGCTATGACAAGTGCTTAAATAAACTTGGAAACTATGTGAAAAATAGTTAAAGAAAATGTTTTGAAAAAAGTTTTATTTTTATTGCAAAACTGACCTTAATTTTACGAATAACCCTCGCATTTCCGGTTCCAACACAGGAAAACTGATTCCAGTTCCTGTACTAATTTGTACTAATTTCTTGTTCCTAAGGTTGGCAAGTATGTTCCTAAGGCATTCTTATCGGTCTTCTGTTGCCATATTCCATCAGTGGCAAATTACTGTACATTGCATTGACTTCATAGACACGTTTCTAGTATGCCCCTCATTGAATGTGACTGTTTATGTGATTGATGTAATGATGTGCGTCTGTTACTAAGGACCATTCTGTCCAGATACTGCTGGACATGAGCATTTGGCAGCTGTGGTCAGCCTCTGCACTGGCCATGGTGGGAGGTAATCCTTGAAATGAGGTACTCTCTATACCCTTTGACACTGGAGATCGAAGAATGTTGAATGCCCTCACCACTTCAGAAATGGAATATCCCACATGTCTAGCTCCAACTATCATTCTGCATTCAAACTCTGATAATTCTTGTCGTGTAGCCATAATTACAGTTATTTCGAATGACTGCTAATAGTCGAATTGACAGCACTGATACTGCTCTGCCTATTTATACACTTATTATATGATGCAGGCAGTATCTGAAAATTTGCATATGAAACTCCCAAGACTTTTGGCACTTAAGTTTAAGTTACAATGCTGACAGTAAAAGCATATCACACGTCATTGAGACCAGCACTCCTCCTCCACCCGCCTGTACGGTCATCTGCTGACAGGATGGCCTCGTGCTATCTGCACCAGATGCGTAGTCGGCTGTCCTCATGATCTAAAACCGCCTCATTATATTTTAGAAATGAACCCTGAAGTCAAAAAATTTTTTTTCCTAGAGCACATGTATTTGAAACGAGAATTACATGAGTCTAAATTCTAATACATCGGCCTCGGTGGCTCAGCAGTTGCGTGATCGCCTCTGATGCCAGAGTACGCGGGTTTGATCCCGGCTGAGGACGACGAGGATTTTTCAGGGGGAAATCCTGAGATCATGCACTTCCTTTGGAAGGGAAGTAAAGCCGTTGGTCCCGTGTAGTCGTTTGCCGGCTGCACGTTAACGAACCCTTACGAGACAAAATTTGCGGCCCCTATAACGCCGTCCTGTAATGACCATAGCAGTTGAAAAGGACGTTAATACCAAACAAACCAAACCAAACCTAAATTCTAATACAGACTGGTTTGCCTCTCAAACGAAAGTTTTCATTGACTGGAAAAAAATAAACGTTTTAAAAGTAATTGATAGTGGAAGAAAGCAAATAGCAGTCGTAGCTTCTTCAGAAGCATTTAAATGCTTAAGCAAACTTCATCTATTTATTTCAAAACATGTCCCCGAAGATTTTCATCACAATTTGAATGAAGTAGGTGATTTCCAAGAACTAATTCCATTCAACAAGAGCATAACTGAGTGTTAATAATATTTAAAGTGTGTAGCATCCTAGTGGGGGGCAGTATACTAAACAACATAAAGTTACGCACAAATGGTGCCGTGATTTCAGGCCATTTAACAAAAGCTATGTCACAAATGATGCCGTGACGCCTCTTTTACATTAATCTAGTAGCAACAAGATTTAAAAGTGCATAACAAGTGTATGTTGTTTCTCACAGGGCAGTGAACAGCCACAGGTACACATTTTGTTACGTCACAATTTGGATAATAGGATGGGACACTGGTATACCCAATTTGTTGGAATGCTTAAATTGTGATACAGTAAAACCCCGTTACAACGTACCTCACTTTAACGTACATTTCGGAATAACGTACTAATTTTACATCCCCTTGGTTAAATTATCCCTTCAGTACAATGTACATCGTTCACATGTCTTGCACTGATTGGTCAATGCAGCCCATACGAAAGTTGCAACTGGGCCAATGGGCTAATTAAGCAGAGTTCACATTTCATTGGTTGGTCAGTAGCCCGGAAATCTCTGCATGCTACTCAATCTAGCATGTTCGATTGTCGATTGTTGCATGATACTCAGTCGGGATCCAATTTGTGCTGCAATTAGATTAGAGACCTTCACTTGACGGACGATTGCCCATCTTCAATACGGTAAGATTATGTGTTTGTTTATTTTAATTTGTTTGTTTATGTGCATGTAACAGGGTGACTAGCGATCGGGATAGGTACGGGAATGTAACCGGGAAAAGTCAGGGAATTTTTCATTTCAACATTTCACTACATATTGTATATCCTATAGTGTATTTGTATTGAATAAAATAAAATGCATTCATGTATTCTTATGTTTTTCTATGAATATATGCATTTTTTTCCAACCCCCCCCCCCCCCCCAGTTTCAGTATAACGTACACCTCAGAAAAACGTACAAATTTCCAGGTCCCTTGAAGTACGTTGTAACGAGGTTTTACAGTAATGCAATATGTAAATTGTAGCTGAATTTGTACAAGGGGATTACTTGTGTTTAATGTGAGTTATTTGGATATTGTAATTGAGATTTGACTTAGAAGTGAAAAGCAGATTAGATTGTATGGACGGTGTATAACTTAATAAGAATATTACGTACTTACTATGGAATGTGAATAATGGATTAGCGGACTGGGATTAGAATTACCTGATTGTATGGAAAATGGGGCTTTTTATAAGTTTAGAGAAATTGTAGTTAAAGGTTTTATCTACAGGGGATTGGTTGGAAGAATCTAATTGATCTTGTTTTTACATTGTAAGGCAAAGTAGTGGAAAGGCAGATACTTAGCATAGTTGAGGATCTAAACTTTCATTTGTTTTCAAGGGAGAGAAAGGGTGTTAAGCCTTGTGCAGACCTGGTAAATTTTGTTGTTGTGGGGGAGTAGAAAGTTTTATTTGTAATTGGTTCTTTAGTCAACCCATGACAGGGAAACTGGGTCATCAAGTATATTACAGGTGTCTGGGTATTGAATTGCCTCACCTTTTTGGAAAAGAATTTGGAGGGGTTCAGACACTGGCTGGATCCGTCCCTTGGTTCGCAGCAGATTGCAGGATGTGCCTGCTGGTATTAACCAGGTTTGCAGCTTAGCAGGGTGTTTCTAGTTAGGTGCGGTTTACAATGTTTGTAGACTGTTAATTGGGAGCTTGTTTAGTTTTGTGCTAGGTATCTTCTTTGTCATTAGTCTGTCATCATAATTGACTTTTGGTATGATTCAACAGAACGGATTGAATTCAGTTGTATTGTTTATTCATATGTATGTTCTTTTATATTTGTTTAATTTTCTTTAATATTTATAAATGAATCTCTAAATGCATATCACGAGTCCTCTTTTATTCTTAATTAACGACACCCATCTTTGAGAGAATAGCCGCAACATTACACTTCAATCTTTCCTTTTCTTGGAATGTGGCCACTGTTGATTCTGCAAGTCTCTGGTTTTTGTTTTTTCTTGCAACATCCATTTGATATTAATGGAGGCCTTATGGTACAATATTAGAGAAACCATTGTGCTATCGACTAGTTTCGGCTTTTATTCCCGCCTTCATCTGGATACAAAGAAAATTGGCACACAGCCTTTCGTATTGGCATCAGATACTAGCATATAATTCCATTGGTTAAGAGATACATGGCCGTGTTTGGCTGTGAGTGGTACATGGTCGTGATTACTCATACAGCATGGAATTATGGAATTTTTTTTTTTTTATACATAGTGGAAATTAAATAAATTAGGAAATAAATTAGATTTAACGATAAATACAGGGTGATTCATGAGTAAGTATACACTTTCAATGCATTATAAAACTGCGACAAATATAAGATATTTAATGTTACCTGTTACTGAAGTGTAGGTGAATGTTTAAAGGGTTTTTTAGAGACAGTTACAGATGTTCTATGTGCAAACCCTTAGTCACACGACACACATCGAACCGGTAATCCATTTCCTCCAAACTCGAGTTAGAGTATCTGAATCAATTGCGATGATACAGGATTTGACAAGCTGTGTCAAGTCTGCTACATCAACTGGAAGGGGAGGGGTAAAAACGTTATCCTTCATGTAGCCCCAAAGAAAAAAGTCACATGGTGTCAGGTCTGGGCTTCTGGGTGGCCATTGGTTCAGTGCGATGTTGTCGTCAGCGCTTCATCCAATCTATCGATGAGGAAGATGTTCGAGGTAATCTCGCATGTTGCTAAACCCAGTGTGATGGTGCACCATCTAATTGCAGAATAAAGTTGTCACTTTCTGTTTGCAACTACGGCCTTAACCATATGCCTAACATATCCAGAAAAGAGCTTCCCGTGACAGTTTTCTCCTGTAAAAAGAAGGGGTCGTACACTTTTTCGACACAGCACAGAAAACATTTACCTTTGGGAAATCTCGCACGTGTTGCACTGTAAATCTGAGATTCTCCGATCCCCGTAAACGCACATTTTGCTCGTTTACTTTGTCACTCGCGTGAAATGTAGCTTCATCGGTGAAATCGTCATTTTCAAAATGGCGCTGCATTTCCACACAAAATTCAAAGTGCTTTGTCTTATCAATGTCCGTGAGATTTTGTAGCATCTGCACTTTGTACAAGCAGTTTCTTTCTCAAAATTCTCCAGACAGTGGACTGTGAAATCCGTACCTCATGACTCACTCTCCGCGTTGATTTCTCTGGGCTACATTGAATAGCGTCCCGAACTTTATCGATAACTTCTGCCGATACACTCGGTCGTCCTGGCTTAGGAACCATGCACAAACAGCCTGTAGTTTCAATTTTTTAAACCAATTGTAAATGGATTTCTTGGTTGGAGGTTGCTTTCGAAATTGTGATCGAAAATGCAGTGAACAGTGGTTTTCAATTTTGCTCAATTCAAGAACACAAAACGCTTTCTCCACTGCTGATGCAGCCATTTTAATTACCTAGTCAAGTGACACACTCGTTATCTCCTTCGTCACTTCCCTCGATAGCAGGAGAAAAACTTTGAGTACACCTAACTAACTGTTCACAATTGCAGTCCGTGTCTTAAGCTGTTCCAGTTTTACAGCATCTGGAAACTATATACTTAAGATTCACCCTGTATAATAAACAATCATTCTTTAAGTATACAGTTATGGCATTAAGTCATTTTATATAATCACAGTAATTATCTACACATACAACACCAGACCCAGAAATTCCTTCCAATCATCTCCACTAGATGTAACCCCCAGCTTTAGTTTATCTCCACCACCGGCAATAGAATCAGATCCCCCTGACCCCCAGATTTCCATTCATCACCAATTATTAATATTCTCCACCCCTGTCTAAAGAACTCCCCTCTTGACACCCGTACCCAACCAACTGCTGCACCTCACCATTCCCCTCCCTTCTCCAAAATGCGCATTATAAATCAAATTCTGTATCTCTGTAACCCATCCAGGGACCTACCTCGTCTGCCACCGCCATACTGGCCCTGGATGGTTGACCTGTATCACTTTTTGATTAAATAAATAAATAAATAAATAAATAAATAAATAAATAAATAAATAAATCTTTACATATTCATTCGAAAAAGTGGAAATTGAGAGTTTACAGATTCTGATGAAAGTGGTGAAGTAACTGGTATATGTCAAATGTTGTTTGGCCGTTTAGAATGGCTCTATTATGGTTTGGGTTACGTCTTGCGTTGTATATTTCTATACTTTCAAGAGTGGCGATTAATTTAGGGTTGTCAGATATGTGGAATATTTCTAAGGTATCTTCGATATCGTTAATACGGTGGCCTTAATGAGGTGGGCAGCAAAGAGATTTGGAGTCCTGTTTCTTGTATAAGGCCACAAGTTCCTTGAAGCGAGCCTCAAAGTTACGGATTGTCATTCCTATATAACATTTTCCACAGAATTTGCAATCATGGTAGTATACACCGCTACGGTGTAAATCGTTGTTGTCGTGGGCAATTTGGTGACTACGCTTACTGAATAGCCACTGCCATGATGTGGGCGATTGGAAGGAAACTGACATTGTAATCAGACAGTAGGCATGTTAAGGATATGTAGTTTCTGCCAAAATAAGGGAAGGAGAACCATTACTTTGGAAGCTGTGGATTGACTTGGGTCTGCACTAGCATAGACTGTGGGGCTGGTGGGGTTAGTTCTCCTAGAATTGTCTTCCTTCTTCAGAAGGTGTGTGAAGTCGACTGTTTCTATCCATTGGCCTGCATGATGAATTGGATGGTTGTATTTCTTTATTCTTTAGAACTGATTTACAGAGAACCCTGGCTGGAGCCTGTACGGCCAGCTGGTCGACGTGTGAGGTCTCCGGTGGGGATATTGAATTACAGATATTGTTTTAAATTATAACAAAGGCTTGGAATTATATATCCTTTTAATAAAACTGACAAAATGGTAATTTTTATGGAAGTTCATGCTGGAGTTAAAACGTATGAGGGATTAGTAGTTAGGTTTCCAGCAGGAAAATGTATGTGATGTTAAGAATCGTTTAAAAAAATAAAAGATATCAGAGTATTGCTTCCTGTGGCTGCTGCATGTGACAGGAATGAAGAAATTAAAACCATCAGATTCCTTGCGCAGGCCAATGGCTACAAGCACTTGATAATTTCATGCATCATCTGAAAAAGGAAGACAATTCTAGGAGAACTAACCCCACCAACCTGCAGTCTACTCTACTGCAGACCCAAGCCAATCCACAGCATCCAAAGTAATGTCATAACTGTATACTTAAATAATGATCGTTTACTATATTTATTGTTAAGTCTAATTTAATTTCCTTATCTCCAATACATGTATTATGTTATCTTATACCGGGTGATTCAGTCAATTTCTGACCATTTCACTCGAACGACGTGCATTAGGGATAAACAATTGAAAAAATATGAGCGCCATATCGAATTTCTAAATAGTTGGAGTTTGTATTGTTGCAACGGCGCTGGATGAAAATCGTATTGTTGAAAAATGGCGCCCGCTTTATCAACAGAGAAGTGCAAGGTTGTCGAGTGGTATTTTGAGACAAAATCCGGAAGGAGTATAAGTGTCGAGACGCACCAGGCAGGCAAGCAATAATGGATTTTGTCGAGCAATTTCGTGCCACTGGATGTGTTAAAGGCAAGAAAAAAGGCGGGAGCGAAGCTCTTGTTTGAATGGCCGAAGTTGTCGAAAATGTTCGCACAAGGTTGGTCGATTCCCCTACCAAAAAATCTGTTCGCCGCCTATCCATTGAAGAAGGGCTGTCGTATACCACGACGTGGCAAATTTTGAGAAAGGATTTACACCTGTTCCCGTATAAGATCCATGTTTATCAGGAGTTAACAGACACTGGAAGACAGAAGCGACAACAATTTGCGATGGAGTTTGGAGCAGAAATGGAAGCCAATCAGGACATTGTGGACAACCTGTAGGTGTTAGATGAGGCCTTCTTCCATCTGTTAGGTGACGTTAATAAACACAACATTCGTTTTTGGGGTTCCCAGCACCCTCATGAGATCCATAAGTCACCTCTTCATCCACGAAAGGTGATGGCTTGGTGTGCGCTTTCCAAAAGAGGCATCATTGGTTCGTTCTTTTTTGAGGGCACCGTAACGTCACAGGCTTACATTAACATGTTGGAAACCTTCTTCATCCCCGAGCTGAAGGAGGCGTATACCGCTTCGACATCAATGGTTTCAACAGGATGGGGCTAGGCCTCACACCACTAATGAAGTGCTAGACTTTCTCAATCAGAAATTCGGAAATCGTGTCATTTCAAACAGGTTTCCAGATCGATTCAGGGGTGGCTTTCTTTGGCCCCCTACGAGTTCTGACCTAAACCCATGTGATTTTTAACTCTGGGGGTTCCTTAAAGACAGTGTGTTCACTACAGCACCAAGAACCTAAACCAGTTGCGACAAAGCATCGTCGACTGCTGCACCCTTGTGGATGCAGAAATCCTGGATAGAGTTATGAACAACTTCACCATTCAGCTGCGAGCAGTTCAAAACGTTCGTGGTGGCCACATTGAGCATATCATCAAAACTTTTCCACGGGAATAAAAACTCCGAACTGCCTAAAATATCATACTGAAATGCTAAGTTTGTAAACATTAATGGGTCAATAAATCGTAGTACTGAAATGGTCAGAAATTGACTGAATCACCCTGTACAATTGTTAAAAAAAAATCTTATGCTATATATGAATAATCACGAATATGTACCAACCACAGCCAATCACGGCCATGTACCAACCACAGCCAATCACGGCCATGTATCTCTTAACCAATGGAATTGTATGCTAGTATCTGATGCCAATACGAAAGGCTGCTTGCCAATTTTCTTTGTATCCTGATGAAGGTGGGAATAAAAGCAGAAATAGTCAATACCACAATGGTTTCTCTAATGTTGTACTGTAAGGCCTCTATTAATACCGTTAAGAAATGCAGTACTATGACCAACAACTTAGAAGATTGAACATCCATTTGTTTAATGTCTCCAATATCTTTCAATTGTTGCTAATTTTTGTTACTAAGGTTACTGTGTGACTTGTCACTTTTTATATTTGTTTGGTATTTGATCTTAATCTTTGTAAAAGGTTACTGTAGTCCTCCCTTAGAAAAGGGCTACAAGACAGTGTTTTGTCCAATTTGCCTTAAAATTGTGTAATTCAGTTTGTAGTAATTTGCCCCAATGTCAAATAGGGACAGGTTTCTTCGTTGTCTTTGTTTGGACAAAAACTCCATCTTTTGCTTGTAGATGTATTACTGGACAAAAGCTCCATTTTTTGTTTGTGTATTGGTGGACAATAACCCCAGTTGATTACTTCAGAATTCTAATTGTATTTGATTATTTATTAATTCAGAACATTGTACACACCTGCTATAATCCTGTGCTTGAATTAATGTAAGAATTTCCCGTTTTTATTTGTATTGTAAGAATCTTTGATTATTAGAATTTGATCAGTAAAATTGCCCACGCTTTGAATCCAGCGTGTGTTCGTTGACGTCATTTCTACTGGAGCCTAGTAATGACTTCTGTGGTACCCGGAAGTAAAATGGGATTTTCACCCACGCCACCACTAGGAGGCAGGACTGAGCCTGCCTTGGATAAAGCTCTATATATATATATACACCATATTGCCATTAATGACCGGACACTTTAGATTTTAGACGTTTTGTGGAATATCTAGAAAAATACTTGACGAATTATCCTGAAATTTCAGGGGTGTAAAAAGGATGTTACACCTCATATATTTCAGCGAAGGTTTTCTCCCGAAGGCAAATAGGGGACCAGCAAAGAAGTGAACCAAAAAAATAATGTTTGGAATCACCCTGTAAAAAATAATGCTTGAAATGCATTGTAGATGTAGCATATGCTTAAGAGGCTTGTTTTACTTTTTTTGTGTTCATTTGTAAGAGAATAGCACGTGTATTCATGGAGATATAAAGGTTTCTTTAAAAAGGTCGAAATGTTTTCGTAAGTGTTTTGTTTATAACACGCAAGATTTTCAACCCGATGCAATGCCATTTACAGAAAACTTGACAAACTGCAGTACAGACAACACCCTGCAATCAGAATAGAAAATTATTAAATATTTGATGAAATATGAGCATTTTTACTAAATAATCTACGTTAACTATTACAATTTAAAAATTAGATATCAGTCAGTTTTATAATATCTACATTCTCGCACTATGAAAGTTCATTATGAAAATTGAGTTAATATTAACTGAATCTCTTCGAACAGGTTATTTCCCTGAAATTTGAAATAGCGAGCAATTATTGAAAGTATCCTCTGCCCATTGAGCAAATGCAGACAGACTTAATCTGTGATTAAGATTAAGCTTTTCTTGAAATTTTCCTCTCCGAAAGCTGGTAATCACAGAAAAATTAACTCTTAAGAATTTTCATTGGTTTTATGGCAATAAGAGTTTTTAAATAAACTTTCAGTTTGTTAAATAGCCCCGAAAAATTAATACTGGTCTTGTAATCGAGACTAATACCTCATTCGCACTGCATATCTGCAAGATTGAATTGAACTACTTAACTCGGACTAGTTGATGAAGCTAAATTTTTGGAGAATAATCTAGCTTCCATGGAACAGGTAACCATTCGTCGCTGCCGCTATGCTCTCGTAGACCATCCCGTTTCCTTTTGTTCTTAACTAGTTTATATTTTCATGGCCTTGCCATGCACACTACTGGTACCATCATCTTCCAAGTTTTAGGCTGCGTGTCTCTTGGGGTCTCCAGTCCCAAAATGGAATGTGGCAAAACTAGCTCGATGTCTCAATATACAAATTGAAAGGGGAAGGAAAAATTCTGCGACTTGGACTCGAACCAGGGACCATGCCTGGATTCCCAACAGAATACTTATGACAGCAATGAAATGCCTATAGCTAAGGCTTAGGTATTTGTATTTGTAGTAAAGCATGTAAAGTGTTCAAATGATCTCGAAGTGAAAGTGACTCGAACTAAACTGCCCTTTGAATAAATTCAGGTTTTTCTAAATTTCCCATTGGATTCTTGAAGTTTCATTCTTTCTTATAGACCCTTCCTTTATAGGAAACATACCACATGAAAAAAGCAAGAAGTTTTAGAGTTGAACTCTTGTTTTCAAACGTTTATAATTCTCGTTGATATTCATTTAAAAAGTTAATAAAATGCCAAGTATTTTTAACATTTGACAATGTATTATAAATTTCTTCCTGGTGTGTGAAGTTTTAGCTGAAATATCTTGATGTTTTGGGCTTTTTATACAAGGCTTAATCCAAAATTTCCCGGATTGGAGCTGATAACCGAAAACGAGAAATAGTTTCAATGGACATCGATGGATGGCTGTAGGTACCTTTGTGAAGATGTCGGAAGGAAACTGCTGAAATTGTGGTGAGCAAAACCTGGGTTCTTTGTCATGATAATGTGGCTGCCCACCATTCATTGACCATACAACAGTTTTTGACCAAGAATTTGATCTCCGTACCCCCCCCCTTCTCACCAGAAGAACTGTGAATTGACAGTATGGACCACTGTCACAAATTCTTTTTCCAACATCAAAGAACGAAAAATTGTAATGCAACGTCAACAACTTACAACAAAACTGAGCCTATATAGGGAGAACTGCTTCATTCATGATGAAATTTCGTACCCCAGCTCATAAAACAAGTACCTACTGCCATCCATAGGCATCCATTGAAACAAATGTAATTTTTAATGTTGTCCCTATATCCAATGCAAATTCTGGATTCATCTTTAAATGAATTTTTTTGCCAATCTGCCACAGATCATCTCTCGTGCTGTCTTGCCCAGTTCAGATATTTTTTTTCTGCTTAGCGGTTAGAAATACAACCTGTGACAATAAAGTTCGGTGAATGACGTCAAATTGCTAACGGTCGTAAGAGTGCACCATCGTCGTATCCTGCCCCAGACAGGTTGAGACATGTTTAAACAAATTTGAGAGAATCAGCGCTGCTAGTGTGTTTATTGTGTTTAAACAGGACATTGAAGAGAGAAGGCGTATTATGCGCGGTCGAAACCCAAAATGGATCAGCGAACGAAAGAGACTCATGAAATGATGACAACAGTTTACAAAGAAAGTGCTATTACATTGAAGTGTGTTTGAGTGGTTTAAACGGTTCCGAGGAGGCCGGAACACCGTAGAAGATGCCCCCCCGAAGCGGCCAGACATCCAACGTAATGTTACGACCCAACTGAAGGCTATCCCTAAAAACAACTATGCCAGGAGTTTCCAGGACTTGTACAGGCGTTCCCAGAAGTGCATTACCATCGACTGGGATTACTTTGAAGGATAGTAACTGCTGTTTCATGTAAGCGAGCAATCCACTCAATATTCCATCATTCACCGAACTTTATTGTCACAGGTTGTAGTTTTGTCTTAGCTTTGCAGGACATTACTGGTGTTCTCGCAGTCATCTCCACGCAGTTTGATCAGAGTCAACAACTCTTCCACGCTGCATTTAATTGCCATGTATATTTGAAAGCGTTTTAATCAATTCTCGATCACACACAGCACAACAGATGCTACAGAGACAATGTTCTTGAAGTTTTATTTGTGCAAATGTTTTCTGGATGTCCAAAACGTCCGTCGTGGATGAGCATATGCAGTAGACAAGGAATGGTAATGTTCCTCATCTGCAGCTTAAAGCTATGGTATCAGAGTGCGATGCGATTGATACTAGGTTTGTTCTAATTTGTATACAACTGTTTATTTCATTGCTTAATTGAAGATTACATAAAGAGAAGATAAAATTTAAATTTACAAGAAATAATGTTTATTACAATTATAATGAATTAATATAATTAATATTTATACTGGTATTATCTTAATTGTTTATAAGCATATGACTGAGTTCCTCGGGAGAAGCTCTGGCAAGTGTTGCAAGAGTATGGAGTGGATGGGCAATTACTGGTTGCTATCATGTCTCTGTACGTACGCTCTGAGATGTGTGTCCGGATAAATGGCATTAAGTCAAGACCGTTCTCCGTGGGTGTTGGACTCCGCCAAGGGTGCGTACTGTCGCCCCTCTTGTTCATTATCTTTATGGACTGGATAGACAGGGGCAGACGAGGCGATGAGCGTGTTTGTGTGGGCGACTGCCTGGTGGAGAGGTTGCTCAATGCTGACGACCTTGTCCTGCTTGGGTCTTCTCGCACGGACCTTCAGCATGCACTAGACCGGTTTGCAGCCAAATGTGAAGAAGCTGGGATGAAGATCAGTGTGGCTAAAACCGACGTTCTGGTCCTTTCAAGACAGCCTGCTCAGTGCGCTCTCCATGTCAGGGGAGCCTCATTGAGACAGGTGAGAAATTCAAGTATCTCAGGATTGCATTCACGAGTGATGGACGGCAGGAGAAAGAATTGGATGCTCGGATTGGTGCAGCAAGCTGTGTCAGACGTGAACTGTGGCGATCCGTGGTAACGAAACGTGAGCTGGGTAACAAAGCCAAGCTCTCCGTCTTCAAATCTATCTTTGTCCCCATTCTCACCTATGGTCATAAGGCTTGAGTAATGACCGAAAGAGTGCGATCGCGGGTACAAGCGGCCGAAATGAGATTTCCGAGAGGTGTGGCAGGTGTTACCCTATTAAAGTGTACAGCAGCACAATAAGGGAATCTTTAGGTGTTGAGCCGCTACTTCTCCGCATTGAGATCTCAGTTACGCTGGTATGGCCACGTGATACGGATGCCGCAAACTAGTCTTCCTAGGCAGTTGTTATTTTCCAAGCCGGTGGGTAAGAGACCAAGGGGTCGGCCTAGAACCAGGTGGCTAGACTACATGGAGAATCTGGGTTCGAGTCGCTTGGATATTACCAGGGAGGACATGCACCTGATGGCAGAAGATCGCGATCGCTGGAGATCCTCCATAGGGCTGCTGCCCTTGCGACCCTAACGGATAAGCGGGTTTGAAAAGTAAGTAAATTTATAAACAATAAGATATAATTATTCCAATGTTTTTTATTCGTGTATTTTTTGGAACGATTTGGACAGAGGCTTTAAAATACCAGATATTAATAGTTTTGCTTTTTCTTCCTGTCCTTTTCAAAATATATTTTGAAAAATACAGAAATAAACGTTGAAACTAGTTACTTTGCTAAGAGATAGTTTCTCTTTCTTTAATCTCGATGACTTGCTGTCTATGTAAAGCACTATTTTTCTTCTTTTGTTTTACTTCTTGATTTTTTTTAATGAATTATGCATTTGTATTTATTTAGCTAAATTTCTTTCCCCCACAAAATATATATTTATTTGCTTTAGAAATGCCATCATCGTAGAATATTCACATGATTGAAATAATCAAATTCAAAACATTAAGCTGCAAGTAATGAGCACATGACCATTGCTTGTCTACTGCGCATGCCTGTCCACGACGGATGTTTTGGACGTCCAGAAAATATCTGTGCAAATAAAACTCTCCGGGATATGTCCAAACGTCCAAAACGTCGCATCCATAGCGTGTGCAGCTGTGTGGTCACTTACATTGTGATAGAGGAGGATACTTTTGGACACGTAGCAGCTGTCCCATCCGCTATGTCCATTGTGCTTTCTTTGGCTGCACCTTAACTTTCTGCTTTTGGTGATTTCAATCATGTGAATATGCTACGATTATGGTGTTTCTAAGGAAATAAATATAAATACAAAAGAATAAAAACTAGTGGCTTTACATAGATAACAAATTAACTACTGTAGTTTCAATGTTTATTCCTGTATTTTTCAAAACAGGAATAAAAAGACAGGAAAAAAAATCAAAACAAGTTACATGTATTGCTTTATCTTAATATTTGGTATTGTAAAGCCTCAGTCCATATTGTTCCGAAATACTATGAATAAAACATATTTGGCATTGTAAACAAAATACTGAGGAGCCAGATACTGTGGATGGACATCAAATTAAGGAGAACTGGGAAACCACTAATCCACATAACGAATCTTTATTGCGATGGATACGTATTTCAGCAGCCACGCTGGAAGCTTTAGATCAGAGAAATAAAGTTTCACTGATGGCAAGTGAGTGCTTTACAGATCTTGTATAGATAAGTTAAACTAATCACATAATTTGTCCAATAGTATACAAGGAAAAGAAGAAAGTGTAATCATAGAAATGTTTGTAACCTTAAGACTAGGGGGATCCAATCGGTACATTGCTGACTGCTGGTTGTTGGTCATCTGTTGAAGTGGCGTCATTGTTTGTTGATGGGTTTTGAACTTGCATAGTTTAGCAACAGTCTTTAGTTGGGATACGTCTAGTGGTCCTTTATCACTGTTCAATAGTCTGCTTGGCTCTTCTCTGGTGATCTCATAGCTCTCGAGGAAATTCAGCAGCTGTGGATCTCTCGTACTGTGGATAATCTTCAGGTCCTCTAGTTGGTAGTCATGTCCTTGGTCCAGAATATGGTCCGCAAATTTGGAGATGCCGTAATTTCCATTTTTGATGTAGGAGAGGTGCTCCTTAATTCTTGTGCAGATTGCTCTACGGGATTGCCTGTAGTAAACCGCTTCACATTTTGAGCATGCTAGTCTGTAGACACCATGTCTTAGGTCTGCGGGTATGACATCTTTGGGGTTGCCCAATCTTCGGCTCAATGTGTGAGCTTCTGTGCATGGTATTTCTAGCCCAAATTCTTTGGCTATTTTGGCCATTCCTTTATTGAGGTGTTTCTTATAGGGGAGTATCACCCGTCCTATAGTCTTTGTTGTTGCCTATTGTCGTGATATTCTGAATGTCTACCTTGCATTGTACTTTTCTGATGATGCTATTTATGACTTCTTCTTGGTAGCCATTTTGTCTAGCATAGATTTTGATTTTTCCCGGTTCGGTCTTCCTACTCTCGTCACTTAGCGGGATGGTATGGGCTCGTGAAACCATGTCCCTGAATGCGGCCAGTTTATGTTGATGACAGTGATTTAATTTACTTCTGATGTAGCTGGCTACGAAATTGGATTTTCGGTGTATGTTGAACTCTAGGTGTTGGTTGGTCCTAGTTATTTTCACATCCAAAAATGGGATACTGTAATCCACTTCTTTTTCAGTAGTGAATTTGATCTTGGGGCACAGGTTAAGATTGTCCAGAAGTTGGCCCACCTTATTTTCTGGGGCTATTGCGAAGACATCGTCTACATATCGTAGACAAGTCTTTGGAAAGAAGGGGAATTCGGTTATGGCCTGGTTTTCCAGGCTTCCGATGTAAATGTTTGCGAGAAATGGGCCTACTTCCCATGGGTGTTCCATCGGTCATCTTGTACCAGGTATTGTTAAAGACGAAGATATTGTTGAACAAGATCAACTTCACTACACTTGTCATGTCTTTGATTATTCCTAATGGTAAGTAGTTTTCGAACATGGTATCCACCAACGTATCGATGGCTTACATCAGGAATGGAAATCACGGCATCTCCAGATTTGCGGACCAATTCTGGACCAAGGACATGACTACCAACTAGAGGACCTGAAGATTATCCACAGTACGAGAGATCCACAGCTGCTGAATTTCCTCGAGAGCTATGAGATCACCAGAGAAGAGCCAAGCAGACTATTGAACAGTGATAAAGGACCACTAGGCATATTCCAACTCTAGACTGGGCAAGTTCAAAACCCATCAACAAACAATGATGCCACTTCAACAGATGACCAATGACCAACAACCAGCAGTCAGCAATGTACTGATTGGATCCCCCCTAGTCTTAAGGTTTCAAAAATTTCTATCATTACACTTTGTTCTTTTCCTTGTATACAATTGGACAAATTATGTGATTGGTTTAATTTAATTTATGTCATTGGTTTAAGTTGCCTATATAAGACCTGTAAAGCACTCACTTGCCAACAGTGAAATGTTACTTCTCTGATCTAAAGCTTCCATCGGATGCTGAAGAAGGCAGCGTGGCTGCTGAAATACGTATCCATTGCAATAAAGATTTGTTATGTGGATTAATGGTTTCTCAGTTCTCCTTAATTTAATTTTAATATTTGGCATAATTATACATTCAAATCTCGTTACTACGAACTAGTAAATGCATTCTATATCAGGGTTCATTCTAGACTTAAAAAAAGGGCAGGATGCTAAGGGCTAAAAAGGGCACGACGTTATCAAAAAAAGGACACTAACTTTTCAAAAAAGGACATTGTTTTCAAAGAAGATTTTTTTTTTTTTTCTATAAAAAATTGATAGTTCTTTTTGAAGTTCCTTAATCCTTTACAAGGTTTTTAGGTTTTTCTTTACGGCCGCATTTTTGGGTATCGGGGTGCGTGATCAGGATCAAAGGGCAGTGGGGCAGAAATTTTTCATCAAAATGGCAAGCGGGGTGGTGTGCCCCGTAAACCCTGCCTAAAACGAACCCTGTTATATCAGTTCGTAGTGTGCGAAGTTTGTAGTATGAATGACTTGTTTATCATGAACTTGTTTGTCTTAGCAGGGCTTTGTATGAACATCACACAAAAATCCTATACATTGTTAGGAAAAGTGTGCATAAATTTTTTATTTTGAAATTAAACATGTATCGGGTGGTGCAAAATAGATGCTAGAAAGTTTTTGCCTACTATTAAACCTATGACATAAGGTTTTGGATTCTTGTAATCATATTTATGCTATAACAGACAAATTTATCTGGAAATTTAATGCAGAATGTTTTCCAAGAATTTCCATCTGTTACAATCAGTGTGTAGAGCCTCGAATTGAATTCCGTGGTGACTCTCTGAAGAACATCAATTTCGACTGCTGGAAATGTAATGAGACATCAGTGAGTGAGCTCTAGAATGTTCAGAACTGCAATAGAACAGTATCACAAGGAAAATCATTTATGGTGTACGATTAAACCACAATAGACAGGAACGTTTTAACACTTTTTTTTTTTTTTTTTTTTTTTTGTGCCAAATGGAATTCAGTTCAAGGCTCTATACACTGATTGCAGCAGATGGAAATCACTTTGAAAACCTTCTGTATTAAATTTCAGGAATCTGTTGTACCATAAACATGATAAAAAATCTATTATCTCATGTTATGTCATAATAGACAAAGACTTTAACATCTTTTTTTGCACTACCCGTATATTGATTCATTTAACCCTGTACAGTCCATACACTATCTACCCAAAAGTAATCTGACACTTTTGATTTTAGACGTTTTGTCGAATCTCTAGAAAAATGTGACAAATTATCCTGAAATTTTAGGGGTGTAAAGAGAGGTTGTTACACCTTGTATATTTCAGCAAATGTTTTCTCACGAAGGCAAATAGGGAGATAGAAAAGTTTCTTTAAAAAAATCAAAACGTTTTTGTAAGTTTTTTTTGTTTATAACATGCAGGGTTTTCAACCCAGTGCAATGCCATTTTCAGTAAACTTGACAAACTACAGTAGAGACAACACCCTGCAATCAAAATATAAAAATATTTAATAATTAATGAAATATGAGCCTTTCTACTAAATGTTTAACTGCACATTTGCAAGCATTACCAAAATGTCTTTTGCATAATTTATTAGCCAAATGTATAGAGCTACTCTTATAAAAAGCCCAAGCAAATATCGTGAAACTTCAGAAAGATATCGTCGATAGAATGAGTTAAATTTCATTTGCTCTCAAAAATAAGTAAAACAATAAGGGGTTTATCTCCAAATTTTTATTTTTGGAGCGGACACCAGTATAAACGCATTTTCTTTATGCTAATATGAAGACATATTGACCTCATATTGAGTTCATGTCAGCATAAAAAAAAAAAGTTGATACTAGTGTCCGTCCAAAAATAAAAATTTGGAGAAAATCCCTTATTGTTTTGTTTAATTTTGAGAGCAACTGAAATTCAACTCGTTCTATTGGTGATAACTTTCTGAATTTTCACGATATTTGCTCGGGCTTTTTATAAGAGTAGCTCTATACATGTTTGCATAATTTATTAGCCAAGACATTTCAGTAACACTTGTGCATGCGTAGTTAAACATTATTTAGTAAAAATGCTCATATTTCATCAAATATTAAGTATTTTTATATTCTGATTGCAGGGTGTTGTCAACTTTCTTGAAAATGGCATTGCATTGGGTTGAAAACAAAAAACTTATAAAAACATTTCGATATACGTGCTATTCTCATACAAATGAACACAGAAAAATAAAAGAAGCCTCATAATCATGTGCTACAGCTACAAAGCATTTCAAGCATTATTTTATACAGGTTGATCCCAAACATTTTTTTGGTTCACTTAGTTGCTGGTCCCCTATTTGCCTTCAGGAGAGAACCTTTGCTGAAATGAGGTGTAACATCCTCTTTATACCCCTGAAATTTCAGGAGGTCAAATATTTTTCTAGAAATTCGATGAAACTTCTAAAATCGAAAGTGTCCGATTACTTTTGGCTAGATAGTGTAACTATTGTATACTACGAACTTCGATCTGAAACTAGGTTCGATTTATAAGAGTTTTCGTGAAAACAGAGTTCATCATAGAGCTAATAAAATTGCATAAGAATAGTAGCCAGCAAGCCAAAACTGAGAAAATGAGTTTGAATTAGACGAGGATTCGTGGTACACGAGTTCACCATAACCAGATTTGACTGTAATTGTAATAAACATTCTTTCTTGTAAATTTAAATTTATCTTTAAATTTAGCCTTCTCTTTACATAAATCTTCAAAGAAGCAGTGAAATAAACAGATTTGTATACAAATTGGAGCGAACATAGCATCAGTCACATCGTGCTCTGTTTGGCCACCCTATTTTATCCATCATGTCCGTCGCATAGTGCTGTGTGTGGCTTAGCTTAAGTGATTTACGTGGTCTTCACATCTTGATCTGTTGCTAACACTTGCTGTCATCTTCAATTTTGAAATTGCACTTGGTGAGCAGTTAGCTTTTGGCAATTGCTTTTAGAGTTGACCCTTTGGAATGCAACTGCACAATGAGTTCCTCCTTTCATTGACAGATTCTTCACTTTCACCATTTTTAAATAGAACAGTAACAATATGAAGTGAATCTGATTCTCTCCTGAAAAAAATCTGCAGTTAGGGTGATTTGCATCTAATTTGCATAAAAGTACTAAAAGTTTAAAAATGTCTGAAATTATTACATTTTCAGTAGAATACTCCATACTTCGTTAGAGGAAACAGCATATTCCATATTCATGGATAAGCATATTAATAGAAGAGAAGTTCTTGTTTGATTTATGACTTTTCTAAATTTTTATTCCAGATGTGTATTGTAAATGGAATTAATCGTAAAAAAAAATTGACTTCACGGTTTGTTAATAAGTAGCAGAATAAAAAAATTATATTTGCGATGCTGCAGTGACAATTTGATTTATTCCATATTTATATTGTGGGGTTGTACAGGGTGTCCCATTTAAAACTGGACATTTCAAAACGCTTCTGTTGAAAAAGTTCTTTCCTACACCTCCTTTTATCGACACCTGCAGCAGAAAATCAAAAATGGCGACTAACTTAATGAACGTGTCGAGCTGGTTAACCTGTATCATTGACTATGTAGCAGCCCCCCCCCCCTTCGAAATTGGCCACCATGTCAACTAAATCTGTTACATGGAGGACCCCCCTCCACATGGGCCGGTCCCTCTCCACCCCCCCCCCCCCTGAAAAAAATTTCTGGGTACGGCCCTGCCACACTGTCAACATTTGCAATGGTACGGGACATTGCGGGCCTGCTTACGCGATCTTCGTCTGTGATATCCGTGCGTCCTGCTTCAAATTGTTGACACCACTTTACAATTCCTTGCCGGGAAATTCCACGCTCTCCATATACAGCAGTGATTTCATGATGAATGTCCGTGCAATTCACCCGTTTGGCCCATAGAAATCGGATTGCTGCTCGCACCTCAAGTTTGGAGTGGACATCCAGTTGATGTGCCATTGCTTTTAGCTCGCTAGTCACACAAAACATGACGGGAAACTACAGCAACCGTCCTATCCGACGTCTGCGTAGTTAATGTCCCTTTCTCCGCTTTGCCCAAGATTGCGACACACAGCGTGCTCCTGCGGCGAGTCAGTGCAACTTACTTTTTGATCTCCCCTCGTATACGATTTCAATAAGATGGGGCAACTCCTCACTGTGCTAACATTTCCTTAAAGGTGATCGCCGAATCATTTGAGGAACGAGTGATTAGCAGATGTACACCCATCATTTGGCCCTCTCGAAGCCCAGACGTAAATCTGCTGGATTAATTTTTGTGGGGATATTTAAAAGACCGCAACAAGCCCATAAACCTACATACAAAACTTGAGGGACAATATAACACAGGAAATGAACAACATTGGTAAACACACCTTGTACCGAGCTATTAATAATTTCATTGAGATTGTAGGAATGTCATAATTTTCACTGACATCATTGAATTTGTTTCTTAAATTTCCTGCCATGTTATACAAGTAGTAGTGTTTTGTACAATTTTATAAGGAATAGCCTTATAAATTAAAAAATGGTATTGATTTTAAATGTTGTGTTTTTAATGGGACACCCTGTATTACTGATGGTTTATGTAGGTTAAATATTTTTTTTGCTTTTGATAATGGAAGTCTTCTTTTAATTATTTGTTTGAGGAGATTCCAGAAAGTAACAAGATTTTTTTTTTTTTTTCAAAGAAAATTACATAACATACAGATAAACAACTAAGTGAAGCTGAAACTACACTTATTTATCTATTTTTCCACCTAGGCACCTTGACGATTTAGGCATTTATCCCAACATTGCATCAGTTTCAGAATACCCCAATACAGCCAATGGTGTAAGGCAGATTTGATTTCTCATCAGTTGCAAACCTTTGACCATCCAGAAATCTTTTCATGGGACCAAAGAGGTGGTAGTCTGAGGGCACTAAGTCCGGACTGTAGGCTGGGCGGCCCAGAGCATCCCAACCGAAACAAACCAGTTTTACTTTGACGATGTTGGCAATATGCAGGCATGTGTTGTCATGAAGAAGTCGAACATAGTTTCCCCTTTCTGGTCGCTTATCCCGAACAGAACGCTGCAGTTTAGTCAATGTTTCACAATAGCTAGCGGCATTGATGAAGGAGGCAGGAACTCTGCGAGTAGGATACCTTGCATACCCCAAAAGACTGTAAGCATAATCTTCCGAGCTGAAGGAGAAACTTTGATTTTTTTTTTTTTTTTTTTTTTGCGAGCTGGAGAATGTGGATGTTTCCACACCATGTTTTTGGTTTGAGTTTCAGGCTCAGGTGTAAAGTGCAAATTCAGAAATGCATTTTCCTCCTGGTTATACCAATGCATTTTCCGTTGCCGGTCTGTACTGATATCACACTTTTTGGAATGCAGTACATTAATTCATTTTTTATTTGAAATTCCCACTGCCATAAGCTAATATGAAAATAACTTCTCACAAAGAAATTCCACCCATGCCTATTTGCATTATTTAGTGTTGTATTAAAATTATTCCATGTTAAATATAATCATAAATAAAATTGTTTAAATTTAGATGACTCATTAATGTTTATTGATTTTGTTTATGATTGCAGGCTAAGAAGATGTCCAAGGATGTGAAACATGGAATTAGTCAGCCATTAAAGTTTCCTTGCAGCTGGTATCAGAAATTCATTTGGAGAAACTCTCTAGCTGTGCATCAGGAGATGAAAATTTCACAGTAACTTCCTAGCGACCCGGAAGATAAGGTACTAAATTTTCAATGTTTTTTGAAAAATTTGCGGGAAGAACAAGCTTTTGACTTGGGACATATCGGAAACATGGCTGCTAGTCTTGGGATTCTATACCTGAAAATATGGTGAAGAGGAGCTATTTATAAAGAGGTATCAGTAACAGAATGGATGGTACTGAGGATCATCTTTTGTGGGATGATAAAGTTGATGCAGGTGTCAGCTCGTCTCTGCGCTTCCTGCCTGCTAGATGTCACCGCTGTTTCCGCTATCTGGTGGGGATTCTGTCGCTGCTGTTTTTCTCACGATGTTTCCTCCTCCGTCAAGTTTCTCGAATCCATCCTTGTGTGGCTGTGTAATTTGGTTACTGTCTCATCTCATACTCAAGCCTGTTGACTGACTTGTTTGCCACATGTACTTTTGCTTATTCAGCTCTAAATTCTCAAGCACTGTCTTCACTCTGATGACTGTGGTGATCGTGATAATGGGGATTGCTTTGTGATGATCAAGTTATGTCATGAATATAAATGTTTAATCATGATGATCCCTTTTCATATCCATCACAAGAGTGTCGGAGAGTCAGTGAGTAGTTTAGAGTGTTCGTTTCAATGTCCCGTTTCACTTGTCTCCCTTCTTATTTTAATATTTAGTGTTGAGATCTCTCTCCGTCTGCTTACTTCTAAATTTTCTTTTTCGTTAATCTTTTAGCCCCTCCCCCCCCCCACCATGCCCACTCTCACTCTATCTCGTGAACGAACTTTTCTCGTTTTCATAGCAACGCCCCATCGGCCGGCTTCGTTTCCCCTCATGTAAAGGCAGACGAGGCGAGAGCAAAAAAAAAAAAAAAAAAAAGGTAGATAACCAAAAAAAAAGCAATGGTTGGAAGTAAAATTTATAAGCTTGAACTAAATAATGGTTTGTACAAAATAAACTATGTCGCTTGGTCTTAGGGATAAAATCTTGAATAATCAAGTTATATGTGTAGCATGAGAATTAGAAGTAATTTTAATTATATCACGAATAAAACTTGCTAAAAAAAATAATGCATTGGCTAGGACAGGGATGGATGTAGGTGAGAGACAAATGTTGTCTGGTCAATGTCCCTTCTATTTGTTCCACCTTGGTGTCTTACAGATAGTATGATTCTTTGGTTATTTGCTTTTTTTTTCAGTTAATTATCGTCAATTCACTCCTTGTTTTTTTGGTGTTTGTTTTTTTGGTTTTCCCTTCACAGTTGCCAACGAATGGCGATCTTTGCTTCGTGATGGGGTGTTGCCATGGAAACGAGTGGCATCCATTGGAAGCAGAGAAATTGGGTGGGGGGAGGCTTGTTTGTAGAACTCGCCTTGAAGATTCTGAAACTACAAACTCACAGGGTGATCAATCCAGCTATTCCAATACTTCACCTGTCAGAGCTGTGAAGTAAAATTGCGTGTTGTACACGGGCTATGCTGTGTAGAGTGCTCTGGAGGAAACCCAACTCTAGTAGGATTAAAAGTTTCAAATACAATAGGAATTTGTAAGTAGATCATTAGTACTTTGAGCCTTAATACAAAATGAGGGTATGAGTAGTGACTATAAATTTTTATTAATTGATCTTAATTCTAAGGGAAGTTTAATTTAATGAGTTGGATCCTCATAAAGTAACAGGGGAATTATTTAAAACAGTATCAGTCGGTCTGAGTATTTGAGGTATAAATTTTACACAGATCTTAATCATCATATTCATAATATTTGTTAGCTTTGGTAGATTTTTTTTTTTTTTTTTTTTTTTTTTTTTTTTAAGACCTATATTAGAAATTTATGTTCATCCATCTGTCTGTCCCCTTCATAATTTCTGCATTTTTTTTTTTGCAGTAGAAGGTTGTTGAAATTCAGAAAGTAGCTTACTATGGGCATATCCACCTTCACTATTTAGTTTGGTTTTAATTGGTCTTCTGGGCTCAGAACTACGGTATGTGCGGTTAGTTTGATTCTAGAGTGCTTAAAGTTATAATGTATTTAAAATTGTTTATTTAATGAATTTAAAAAAAAAAAAATTTCTAGTTTTTATGATTTTGTTGCCTTACTTTTCATGTCATGTATTAATAAATATGTTTTATTGTGTTGGAAACCCTCAGATAAGCAACAGAGCAATAGCAGATGCTGGCTTTTCTCAGGATCCTGCATGCACATCGTTTCTACTCTTATTTCTACAGAGGCACCAGGAACTTTTTCAGGTTTTAATTAATGATAGGTATTCATATTGCTTGTCTTTATTCTTGTTAACTAATAAGGATTGCCCAAATGAAAAATGGAGACAGCCTGGGTATTTAATAACTTTATTTGAAACTTAAAATTAATCACAAAGTTTGGTGAGGCATGGGTCCCATCATTTACATAGCTGATCAACTCACAAGATTGTGGTTGTTTTTTTGAAAATCCTTCACTGCATTCTTCTCGTTTTCTTCCAAATTGAAACGTTTCCCTTGCAATGTCTTCTTGAGTGGTCCAAAGATGTGGTAATCACAAGATGACGAGTACTGCAGTACAGTGCAGAGTTGATGCTGCATTTCTTTGGTAGAAAATCAATCAACCAAAAACACACCCCTCCCTGAACGGATTCTTTTTTACACCTTCTTCTAACATTCGTTGTATACACACAAATACGTCAAGTTGCAATTTATGTATCTCGAAACATAAAATCTACTGGCACATCCCGTCACCAGAGTGCTGTTGTCACTGCTGTAGTTGTGCTATGGGACGTGTCTACTTTTCATTTGGGCAACCCTCATATTTACTTAACCCAAGTTTCCAGCAGAGGTAAGCCCAAGTTTTTTTGATGTACAAAAAATAAAATCTCATAAGTTTTTTTTTTGCTTTTTTTTATTTTTTTTATTTTTTTTATTATTTTTTTTTTTTTTTTAAACTCTGCTGCAGCCACTATGATGATAGCCAGCCTAAGAGCCACTTCATCTGCCAGCTACACAAGGACCATTCCATCATAGCCATTCAATTAGCATGAACTCAACATAGTCATTTTCTCTGCTTAAGCTTTTTGTGTCGAGATGGACAAGCTTATTTCAAAACTTTGATTCATTGTCTTCTTGGGACATGTAAAGAAGTTGGTAGTAGTGGTGAGAAAAATTTATTTCCAATTAATTTTTAAAAGAAAAATGTGCAGAGAAACTTAATCAACCCTTTTGTTTCCAAGAGATGTATCTTCTCCGAATACTTTTCCAAGAGCTTTGAGCCTATGTTTAGTTAGTTTCTTGCAACGTTGACTATGTTCCATTCAGAACATTGTGTGCTGCAGTATGACTCCTTGAGACAAGATTAATTGGATTTTAAAACCTATCAAAATTTTACATTTTATTGCTTTATTTTCTCATGATATTTTAATATTGTTTGCTCATGATAGCTGCTTTTGTAGAATAAACCATTTTACTTGCAGAAGGAAATCTGTCTGGCTAGTGCTTTGATGGTCAGTTTTGGCGTTTTATCTTTTATGTAAAAAAAAACCAAAAAAAAAACACATCAGGGATCTTTTTTTAGAGGCTAAGGACTTTTAACTTGCAAACTTAATTTCACTCGATCCTTTTAATTCATGTCTGTCATATGAACTATTTATTAACTGATATGAGATGTGGAATTTTGATACTTTTTTGAAAGTGGAGATATAAACTGATGTGCCAGCATGAAAGGATTTGTCCTGTATGAATTTAAGTCATTAAAATTTTCGAACCTGTTATATTGTAGTGACGAGCTTAAGTGGAATGTATTATTTTGTAACTGTAAGCAATATTGTTTTGTAATTATCCCTGAATTGATTATACAGGGCGTCCGTAAAGTCTCTCCACAGCGGAAAATGACCTCTTTTACACAGAAGAGGTGTGGTTCCATCTAACCGGATGTGAATTCCCAGAGCACTCGACTGTGGTCATTTCATAACCCCCACGCTTTTCACGAGGCGTTGTTGCATCCAGCCAAAATTGGTGCTCTCCATTTCCAGTTTATTAAATTATTGCTTTTGTTTTTTCACTGCGAAGAGACTTTACGCACACCCTGTACTTTTAAGATCTTCCTAATTTAACTTGATGTAAATTTAATAATCTCATAATTTAAATGTTTTTCTTCAAGATCCTCTTATTTCAACTAATTTTAGAAATCAAATTTTATTTAACTTATTAAAGCTTATGCTCCCACTTCAATTGAATAAAAGATGTTATTGCATTTTGATTCGTTGTTCTATCACATTAATTATTGTGGTTTATAATACAATGCTAGATTTTTGTCTTAAAAGTTTTTTTTTTTATTATTAATATCTATTTGTACTGCCACTTAGAATGATCTCAGCCAAAGAGGGTTATATTCACATTTTCTTGAGATATTCAAAATTTTAATAGGCAATCATGCTGCACACAAAACAGTAAAAGGAAAAAAAAAAAAAGACAATTAATTAATAGGTAACTTTTATTTTATTACAGATTGGTCTTGAAACTTTAACTTTTTCAAGTGTGCAGTGTTCCTTCATATCGGTAAGAATCATTATAAAGTTAATCATGCTTTATACGAGTAAGATTTTAATGTAGTTTTATTTGCTTGCAGATTGTTTCATGCGAACCTTAAGTCCAAAATCCTGTGAGACTGCATCGTTACAGGTTGCAAAAGCCAAACCACACCAGTTACAAAAAGGGACCAAAGATGATTTCATGGGATGCAGTTTCGTCCTAATTATCAGAGGAATTTTCAATTCCATACCAATGTACAGACTACTCGTCCTGTTGATGGCTTCAAATACGGAGGGAACATCAAGAATTGTGATACAACAGTACAAGTTTTTCGTTGGATTCTTTCAAAAAGACTTCATTGTGTGAAGAACATTGGTGCCTGAATTTTGCAGTTATCAAGACTGATAGACAGTGCTACATGGACATATTACTACAAACTTTGTGTTTACTTATTCCTTGTGATTTGTGTGGAGTTATATCTGTGAACTTGTTTATGAAATCTACAAGAAATGAACTTTATGATTTGGACAGACTTTTTTCCAAGTGATGTTTTTATTACTTGTTACAGCATTCATTGTAAACATTCACCATTTGTTCTTAGTTGTTAACCTTTATTTTGTGGAGATTACTCTTTTATTTGTCATGTTTACTGCAGCTTTTGGCTTGTTGTAGAGACTACATCTTTGCTCATTGTGCTCACTTGTAATATTTTTTTTTTCCTTTTGTAGATTACTCCTTTATTATGTAATAGCTCTTGATTTCTTTTGTACAGATTACTTTTTCACTTATTCTGTATTTTTACTTGTAATTTTTGGACTTTGTTTTTTTTTTTTGTTTGTAGATTACTCCTTTAAGTGAGGAGCAATCATTCCACTTGTCTCTTTTCTTTGATTATGTATACACACACTTAACAAAAATACATACATTTTTCCAAATTTTGTTTGTTGTAATAAATATAAATTATGATTTTCCACTTTGCTCTTTTAATAAAAAAAATAATTTCAAATGAATTTTTTGATTCAAATTTGCTTTTTATTTTCAATTTTTACAAACAAAATTAAAAATTTTGGCTCGAGAATGCGAAAAACTGGTCGAAATGCCTCTTAAAAATCACCGTAAGTCGAAAAAAATTTTTTCAGTGCCATCCCCCATGCGTTGACTTTGGCGAATCACGGAGTGATCTCCCCCAGTAAATTAACTGAGGACACTCCTTGAAGGAAAGGGGTTTACCCTTAGTAATTTCCTACAAAAAAAGAAAAACATGTTTAAAAAAAAAATTTCAAAGCTTCTCAATGACAACTAAGCCTAGACTATAGAGGTCAAAGGTCGTAGTTCAAAGGGCATTTTTGGACTTAGAATATTTTCTCAAGCTGTTGCCTACAAAGGTCATAGTTCAAAGGGTATTTTTGAACTTAGCATATTTTCTCTCTCCACATTGGCTATAGAGGTCAAAGGTCAATTTTGGACTTAGAATATTTTTCCTAAGCTGCTTTACTAATACTGAACTTTATATTTTTAAAAAAAGAAAAAAAATACTTAGAAGAAATTTTCAACTAGAAACATTTTATTCCAAATTTAAACAACTGGAAAGCCTTAATATTCTTTACAATGTAGAAGTAGCTTAAAGGCCATGGCTCTAGGACAAATATAACAATACAAAAACATTTCAGATTATGGCAGGTTCAGCCTTTTCCGGCAGCATGATGTACTACATTGAGCTGCCACTTTATTAGGTCATCTCACAAAATATGTAAATTGAGTGGACTGCCTGATTTGCATATAGATCACAAATCGCGTATAAATATCCTGAAGCAACTTTTCTACTGTTAGTTAAGCGTGAAACCATAGCAAAATCTGACTGACTTCCAGCATGGCATGATGGTAGGTACAAGTTGGGCTGAAATGAGCTTTTCAGAAATGGCTCTCCTGAATTTTTCAAGTACTACAGTTTTAAGAGTTTATAGAACAAACATTTAGCCATTGTGACTCCTGTGGACAGAAAACTCTCATTGATGAAACGGGGCAAAGGAGAATGTCAAGATTTGTGCACAAGAACAAAAAGGCAACAATCACACAAGTTACAACTACAACTCAGGTAGCCAGAAAACAATATCAGAACGGATTAGTTGCACCTTGGTTCGAATTGGTTACTAAAGCCGAAGACCATCTTGGGTACAAATGTTTCAGAGAAGAACAAGAAAGCGCCGCCTCCTGTGGGACAGCAGCACAAGAATTGGAAAAAGGTTGCCTGGTCAGACGAATCTAGATTCCTGCTGCGTCATGTTGATGGAAAGCTTGGAATGTTTTCTTGACATGAATTGGGTCCCATAATATGTGTAGACGGTTGTTTGAATGCTAAAGCATACATAAAATTGATCAAGTTCACCTTTTCATGTTCTTTCCAGCAGGGCAATGCACTACCACACAGGGCCAGAATCACTATAGAACATGACAGTGAGTTCTCCTTGATGCAGTGGCTGCTTAGTTCCAAGGTATTTATATAAATGTCTTTCTCCTTAATAATTTCTTAATTCCAAAATTTAGTTAAAATTTTGAAACAAGAAAAATCCTAAATTCTGAGTATGAGCACGCATATTTTCATTCTTGAACATTTTCAGCATCTCGTTGAATCCATGCTCAAATGAATGGTTTTGAGGGCTAAGGTTCAACACGCTACTAGACAAGGGTACCTAACAAAGTGGGAGCTCAGTGTACCAAATTAAGGTTACAATTGCCTTGTATGCCCGTATATACAACCAGTGGATAGCTCTGCTTAATTGTCATAAAGAGGAAGC